>JAYESA010000002.1:87752054-88161464 GCA_036927795.1 Iris macrosiphon | reverse complement strand
GTTAATAATATTTGCAAGGATCAGAGAGTTACTCTGGGAGTCCGGGAGCTGAGTGTGTGTCTACTTGTAATGCCACTTCCGAGCTACAATATTGTACTCGGGATGGATTGGTTGAGTAGGCACCATGCTAGTATAGATTATAGAAGAGGTAGAGTTTTGTTTGGTCCATCAGGAGAGCCAGAGTTTAAGTTTGCTAGAGGAGCTACCGAGCAGGGAGAAGGCATTATCTGTGAAGCTATGGTAGAAGACAAGGAGTTGCTGCATCCGTTGATAGTAAAGTTCTTGGATGTGTTTCCTGAGAAATTACCAGGTTTGTCGCCAGATCAAGATATTGAATTATTTATAGACTTTGTGCCAGGTGCAGAACCAATTTCACAGCATATTTATAGATTAAACAACATCGAGCTGGTCGAGCTGAAGAAGCAAGTGGACGAATTGCAGGATAAGGGGTTTATCAGATTGAGTTCTTCATCGTGGGGAGGCCCGGTATTGTTTGTACCAAAAAAGGATGGATTGGTGCGCATGTGCTTTGATAACAGGGCATTGAATAATCTCACTATTAAGAATAAATATCATTTGCTATGGATTAATGACTTGTTCGTTCAGTTTGAGTGGTGCCAAGGTATTTTCTAAGATATATTTGAGATCAGGCTACCACCAGGTAAAAGTAAAGCGGAAGGACATACCAAAAACTACTTTTAGAACTCAGTATGGCCAGTATGAGTTTATGGTGATGTTGTTTGGGTTGACTAATGCCCAAACGATATTTATGAATTTGATGAACAAGGTGTTCCATCAATACCTTGACAAGTTCGTGGTGGTGTTCATCGATGACATACTCATATACTCGAAGACACCGGAGGAGCATTTGCGGATTGTGTTGGATGTGCTGAGGAAGGAGAAGCTGTATGGAAAGCTGTCCAAGTGTGAGTTCTTCCTGGACAAGGTAGAGTTCTTGGGACATATTGTGACTGGTGATGGAATTTCAGTGGATCCAAAGAAGATTACAACAGTGGAGTCTTGGAAGATCCCGAGTTAAGTAGCAGAGATCAGGAGTTTCTTGGGTTTGTCAGGCTACTACAGGAAGTTTATGCAAGGTTTTTTGAGGATTATCGAGCTGATGGCCAGACTCACTAGGAAGGATATAGAGTTTATTTGGACAGAGGGGTGCCAGGTTGCTTTTGAGGAATTGAAGAAGAGGTTGACGTCTGCTCCTATTTTGACATTGCTATCAGGGTCTGGAGGTTTCACTATTTATAGTGATGCATCTGGAAAAGGTTTGGGTTATATTTTTTAGCAGAATAGGAAAGTGATTGCCTATGCATTCAGACAATTGCTTTCTTATGAGAAGAACTATCCTACCCATGATTTGGAGTTGGCATCAGTCATCTTTGCCCTGAAATTGTGGAAATATTATTTATACGAAGAGCGTATGGAGATCTTCACAGACTATAAGAGCTTGAAGTACGTTTTCACGCAGAAGGAGTTGAATATGAGGCAGCGCCGATGGTTGGAACAGTTAAAGGATTTTGACATCTCTTTGCAGTATCATCCTGGGAAAGACAATATAGTTGTCGATGCCTTGAGCAGGTATCCGGTAGCTATGTTGTTGACGTAGGATCGATATTTATTGGAGGACTTGGAGAGCTTGGGCATTGAGGTGATAGTTCCTAGTTTTGCTATGCAGATGTAGGGGTTGCAGATACACTCAGAGTTGATGGACAGAATCAAGGTAGCTCAGTATGAGGATATATCTCTGAGGAGCATCAGAGCTCAGGTGAGAGCATAATTGGAGGATAATTTCACCATTGCTGAGGATGGTTCTTTGCGGCATGGTATTAGATTGTGTGTGCCTAGTGGGAAGCTGCGTGAGGAGGTATTACAGGAAGCACATCGCTCTCAGTATTCCATACATCAAGGTACCAACAAGATGTATCGGGATATGCGAGAGAGTGTGTAGTGGTATGGCATAAAGAGAAAAGTGGCACAGTTTGTATCCAGATGCTTAGTGTGCCAACAGGTGAAAGGTGAGAAGCAGAGGCCATACAGTTTACTTCAGCCATTACCCATTCCAGAGTGAAAGTGGGAGAACATTACTATAGATTTTGTGTCCGAACTTCCACGATCTCCAGGAGGAAAAGATGCGATTTGGGTCATCGTTGACAGGTTGACTAAGTCGGCCCACTTTTTGCCTTTCAAGGTGGGTTTGTCTACGGAGAAGCTGATAGAGATGTATGTGAGGCAGATCGTCAGGATACATGGAGTTTCCGTCAGCATAGTCTCGGATCGGGATAGTCGTTTCACTTCTCATTTCTGGAGGAGTTTACAGACGAGTTTGGGCACCCAGCTCAACTTCAGTACTGTCACCCCCAGACAGATGAGCAGTCAGAGAGGACTATTCAGACTCTCGAGGATATGCTGCGTACTTGTGTACTAGATTTTAGGGGATCTTGGGAGGATCATCTCTATTTGGTAGAGTTTGCTTACAATAACAGCTACCAGGCTAGTATAGAGATGTCACCATTTGAGGCTCTGTACAGTCGGAGATATCGTACTCCTTTGTCATATGACGATGTTGGAGAGAGAGCTTTGCTAGGGCCAAAGATAGTTGTGGATGCAGCAGAGAAGGTTAAGTTGATTAGAGACAGACTTCGAGTGGCACAGGACAGACAACTGCATTGGGCCGATAGCCACCAGAGACCTTTGGAGTTTGAGGTATAGTTTTAGATTTTTGTTTTGTGGTTGATATTGATTGTTTGTTATAGATTAAGTTCTTAAGGTTGTGTTTTTGTTCTAGGTTGGTGGTTTGGTATTTCTGAGGATTTCTCTAACACGAGGCACGATTTGCTTCGGTGGAGGCGGAAAGCTTAGTCCGCGATTCATCGGACCTTTCACTATTCTAGAGAGGGTCGGTGCTGTTGCTTACAGACTAGACTTGCTACTTGCATTGGAGGGAGTGCACAACTTGTTTCACGTGTCGCAGTTGAGATGGTACATGACGGATCCTAGTCACGTATTGGATCACTCGGAGATAGAGGTGGGCCCTACTCTTAGCTATCCAGAGCAGCTAGTTGAGATTCTGGTTCAGAGAAAGAAGGTACTGAGGAACCAGAATATTCCCTTGGTACGCGTCACATGGAGGCATCACTCTCTGGGGGAGTCTACCTGGAAGAGAGAGGATAAAATGCGAGAGCGTTACCCATATTTATTTGTGCCTTGAGGTATGTTCTTTCCTAATTCTGTTATGTTCTGTTCTTTTTGTTCTATTCTGTTATTTTTTAGGGGTAGTTTTCATCTTGGAATTTCGAGGATAAAATTATTTTAAGGGGGGTAGACTTGTCACTACCATATTTTTTAGGAAAGGGTATTTTGGTTATTTCATAATTAATTAAATATTGTACATGTTGTATAATTATTTATTATATTATTTAATTATTGTTAGATGTCAGTTTATTATTTTGGACTTGTGTTAGTGGACCTAACTAGTTTAGATCATTGACAAACATTTACTATTAGTTAGAATTGAGCCAAACTAGAAGCCCGTTCATTAAGAGGATGATTAATTAAATTAAACCCATTAGACTAGGACCTTCCCTCCTTAATTATTTCTTCATGAGAGGCCCCAAGGGGTATCTTAGACTTTACATAGAAACTTGGGGAAGGGGTTATGTGGCCGGCCTATTTAAAATAAGGGAGAAAATATCTCTCTCCTTATTTCAATCCAAATCTAGATCTAGAATTTTTTCAACAAAATTCCTTCATTCCCATATTAAATCTCTACCGAATTTCTTCCAAATTCTTTCCCAAATCACCATTAGAGGCTAGTAGAGTAAGAATCTAGAAGAAGGAAGCAAGGATCTATAAAGAGGAGCAAGGATCTACAAGTTGAAGGCTCATTTTATTAATTTTGGGGGTTGTATTGGGAATCCATCTCCCAATAGGTACAATTCAATTTTTTCTCTTTAATTAGGTTATAAAACTATGTTTTAATCACTAATAACCATCCCATATGGTGATGCTACCCAAAGGAATTTGAATTAGGTTCATAGGAGACCTATGGAGAAAGTTATGGTATATTTTATGTTAATTTTGGAAGAATTTTGAGATTAACACATGTTGTGTTTGTCAATTGGTCAATTAGACCAAATTGACATATATTTGATTATGTGTGGCTAGTATCGTATCCACAATTGGATACGTGTAGGCCGTATCCTAATAATTTAGTGATACGTGTTATTTTGGGAGTTTTTTCTCCGACACGGGGCTTTGTGCATGTCACATTTTGACACAGACATGTAGATATATAATTGACTCTTCGTATTGTTCATATATACTATTTTAGACTTGCTCATGTCCTTCGGGGTATGTTTGGTTGTGTGGTGGTCTCGTATAGCATGCGTATCATAGATCTAGTATGATACGGGTGCGATGCACTCCACGTGTTTGTTGTATTGCATTTATAGATCCAATTTTTATTGTTCGTAGCTATTGGTAATATATGTATTCATATGTATATATTGTTAAGTATATGTATATAGATATATATATATATATGTATGGATATATGTATTTAGATATATATATGTACTAGTGTATAGATATCTATATATCTACTTGTAGTGCACATATGTGTGTGTGTGTGTGTGTGTGTGTATATATATATATATATATATATATACTGATATATGTATAGCTATGTGTGTGTTTGCATATGTATGTATATGCGTATATTTATATATATATATAGTTGTGTATAGATGTACATGTATAGTTGTGAGTTAGTGTGAGAGTTATATATATATATTTGTATAAATAGATATATATGTATATGCATTTATTTGTTCATAGATGTTTATAGATGAGAGTTAGTGTGTGCATAGTTGTATCTAGTTGTGGGTGTGTTTGTGTGTGTGTGTTGAAGAGGGCTCGGACAGTGCATGCAGTAGGGGATCGAGGCAGTGCAGCCGTTCAGTGGCACAACAACAGGGAACTAGCATCGAGTAATAGCAAGAAGCTAAGCCTTCAGTCTAGAAACACACAGCATCAGCAGCTCCGACAGTGGAAGTGAGCCACATTGCACTCCAGCAGCAACAACAGATACGCAAGCAACAGTAGCAGATACGCAAGCAGCAGCAACATTTCAAGGTAGAGTAGCAGCAGCTCGCAATAATTGCAGCAGGCTTGCAAACTATGAGCAACAGCAGGTTGCCACATCAACAGTATGTATCAGCGCAGTACAGGGACACGAGCAACTGTAGCAGTTCACCCTTTGCAGAGTATCATAGCTTGTATCAGTAGGTAATTTCCTATCTAGTTTAGTTAGTAAAAGGTTAGTTAGTTAATGGTATAATTAGTCATTTTTTTACTAGTAGTTCAGTATAGATAGCTAGTTTATTGGTGATTAGTTATCTATATGTAAGTACTTATGGTTAATTAATAAGTTAGATCTATATGTATATACTTATGTATTACTAAGTTATGATACGTAGAGGTATGTATATGTTTGTATGTATATATGTATTAGTTTTCATTAATAGTTAGCATAGTTTGGTAGTTAGTATTTAATATTCATATTAGTATATACTAGTAATTTGTATTAGATTAATATATATTAGTACATAGTTTAGTGTTGGGTAGTTAGATATATACTAGATATCATATTACCTTGAGATGCCAAGGTAAATTTCAAGGTATTGAGTCGATACTCAAGGTATTGGATTTGAGTATCAAGATGAGGGTTTAGTGGTGCGATACCGCATTGGTTCAAAGCCAAGGTATCCACTAAGCATTAGATTAGTTAGAATATTATATTGTTGATGATTATATATGCATAATATGATATTTTTATATCTTTTTAGTGCGTATCTTGGGATACGGTATCTTAGTAATTTCTATTATCCTAGTTTAGCTAGTGTGACCTAGTTTCATAGTGTATGGACCTAATATCCTAGAGATAGACTCGTACAACCTAGAAATAGCTAGTTTGACCAAGTTTGACTTAGGGTTGACCTAATTTGACTATTTTGACTTAGAAATGGCTCTTTGACCTAGATGTTGACTAGTTTAACTTATTTTTATTCTAAAATCTTGTATTGATGTTATATTCCATATTTAGGTCTTCGAGGTACCGTACCGGACATCTGTGATACTGTTTACCAAATTTCAGGCGAGTACATTCTCTGATAGTTTCTCATTTATGATATCCTCTATGTTCCTTGTATCTAGTATAGATATCCTTAATTTCTTGACACGATGGTTACACGGATTGGTATATCTGGATCTCGTCATGAGATATTATTCCTTGGTATTTACGGTGTATCTTATACAAGCATTATTTCATTGTTCTTCTTGTACATGTACAACCATTGGTTCATGAGAAGAGTAGCACCTTTTTTGTGGAAACCCATGTCATAACGTACCATGGTTGGATCTACTATACCAATCAGAGGTTGGGGAGTATGTAGTATAGATATGTGATCATACCCTCCTTGTATCAAGTTTTGTTCATTGAATAGTGTTAATCATACACCGTACGTATGATTAGCCAGGCCATTAATCTTGTATCAAGTTTCCAAGCCGATCATATGCTAAAGCTGGTACTCACTTACTTAGTCATTAGTATTCTTGTTCATTGCCATATTGTTCATTCTTGTATTTATTTCTAGTATTTCCTTGATTGTATATCTCTTGTATCTATATATTGTATCTTGTATATTTTACATCTATTTACTGTTATATAGTTTATATTATTTATTAGAACTGTTGTTAGAGATGTACTCTGCTCCTTTCCTGACTGGATATATTTTTTCCATATGACACTGAAGAGTGGTACCCCACTCATTACGCACCTCAGGATGTTGTGGGCTTAGAGCCAGAGACTTTAGCTCAGGAGGGACTCATCCCGACTGAGACAGACGACCCGGGACTTGTAGCATCTTAGTTATTCTTTTATACTGGATTTGTCTCCAGCTTACTTTAGTAGTTTCTCTGACTCATTTGTTATTATTTGACTCATGAGTTATATTATGATTATCCTATTCTTTTATCATATTCGTGCTATTTTCTATCTTAGATCTGTGATTGAGTATATTTATATCGATGGTGGAATTGTTATGTCTTGATTATAGATAGATAGTTTACCCAAATAGCGTTCTACCACCGATGCTACGGCGTAGGCTAGACGTTATTCCCGACTTGCATCCTTACACCGGGTGTGGGTCGTGACAACTTCTTCGTTGATTGGCATATCGGCTGCATTCGGGGGTCCACCTCTAGTTCAGAGGACTGCTCCAGCTGTGTCTGAGGGACCTCCACCTCCCATGCCGACAGATGCAACTCAGGTGTTCATATTATTTTGCGAGATGATGGAGGCTCAGAGGGCCCAGTCAGAGGCTCACCAGAGGCAGACCGACGTGTTATGGCAGTGTATTAAGAATGCTCATCAGCTTGTCCTTACTGTAGTAGAGATAGGAGCTCCAGTCCAGCAGCAGGTTACTCCGCTGGTTGCCCAGCTTCGGCCGAGTAATATCCAGGACTTCAAGAAGCTGGAACCTCGGGTCTTCAAGGGAATCAGGGGCATCGTTTACGCTGATAATTGGCTCGAGGTTATCGAGCGTCTCATGAGGGTGTCCTGTCTTGCTGAGGATCTGAAGGTTGATGCAGTGGTACTTCAGCTGTTCGACATCGCCCACACTTGGTTCAGGAATGAGCCACTTCTTGCTGATGCGGGGCAGGCTTGAGAGGTATTCAAGGACCTCTTCAAGAGAAAGTTCTTTGCTCGAGTGGACATATTGGACTTGGGAAGGCAGTTTGAGGGCCTTACTTAGGGCAACATGTCCGTAGAGGAGTACGCCGCAAAATTCGGTGGGCTGAGCCAATTTATTGAGTATTTGGTGAGGGAGCCAGAGGTTTGGGCTATCCGCTTCTGCGAGGGTCTGAACTGGAAAGTGAAGATCCTCATTCTGTCTTTCTATGAGACGTATTTGGAGATACTTGCGGAGGCACGCAAGGTTGAGCGAGAGTTAAACTTGAAGCTCAAGAGAGACCGTGATTCTTTTATGGGAGCTAGTAGCAGTATAGGGCCTGCTAAGCATTCTTATTTTCAGTCTAGGCCTTTTCAATAGCCACACCAGACTCTATTTAGGGCACCGGTTCACAAGATACTACAACAGCAACAGAGATAGTCACAACAAGCTTTCTGCCACTTCTGCAAGAAGCTCGGCCACATCTAGGAAGTTTGTAGGAAGAGGTTAGGAGTTTGTATGTATTATGGTGCTAAGGGACATCAGCTGAGGGATTTCCCTTCCAATCATAGTCGTGCAGTTCAGGGAGCAGCCCCAGCTCAGAGAGAATAGGCGAGGCCACATGCAGTACAGCTGAGGGGATCGCCGCTTCTGACCCAGCAGCAGCATTACACCTAGTACCAGCATCATAAAGGTGTACCTCAGGGATGAGCTTTTACTATTAAGGTCAAGGAGGCCGAGCCCACCAGAGATGTCATCGCAGGTTCTGTTCTCCTTGATTCTATTCTAGCTTTAGCATTATTTGATAGTGGTGCTTCCCATAGTTTTGTATCTGTTTCTTTTGCTTTGAAGCATCACTTGGTAGCTGAGTCTTTGCTTAGGACTTGCATGATCATGACTGGGGGAGGCATTATCCTGGTTAGTAATATTTGCAAGGATCGGAGAGTTACTCTGGGAGGTCGGGAGCTGAGTGCGTGTCTACTTGTAATGCCATTTTCGAGTTATGACATTGTACTCGGGATGGATTGGTTGAGTATATACCATGCTAGTATAGATTGCAGAGGAGGTAGAGTTTTCTTTAGCCCGCTAGGAGAGCCAGAGTTTAAGTTTGCTAAGGGAGCTTCAGAGTAGGGAGAAGGCATTATCTATGGAGCTATGGTGGAAGAAAATGAGTTGCCGCATCCTTTGATAGCAGAATTCTTGGATGTATTTCCTGAAAAATTGTCAGGATTGCTGCCAGATCGAGATATTGAGTTCTTTATAGACTTGGTGCCAGTGCATAGCCAAGTTCACAGCATATCTTTAGAGTGAACAATAATGAGCTAGTTGAGCTAAAGAAGCAAGTAGATGAACTACATGATAAGGGGTTTATCATATCCAATTATTCACCGTAGGGAGCACCAGTATTGTTTGTACTGAAGAAAGATGGATCGGTGCGCATATGCATCGATTACAAGGCATTATATAATTTTATTATCAAGAATAAATATTCGTTGCCATGGATTAATGATCTGTTCGACCAAATGATGGTGCCAAGGTATTTTTCAAGATAGACTTGAGATCAGGCTACCACCAGGTGAAAGTAAAGCCTGAGGATATTCCGAAGACTGCTTTTAGGACTCGGTATGGCCAGTATGAGTTCATGGTGATACCGTTTGGGTTGACTAATATCTCGACGGTGTTTATGAATTTGATGAACATGGTATTCCGTCAGTACCTTGACAAGTTCGTGGTCGTGTTCATCGATGACATTCTCTATACTCGAAGATACCAGAGGAGCACGGGGAGCATTTGCAAATTATGTTGGATGTGCTAAGGAAGGAGAAGTTATATGGAAAGCTATACAAATGTGAGTTCTTCCTGGAAAAGGTGGAGTTCTTGGAGCATATTATGACTGGTAATAGGATTTTAGTAGATCTAAAGAAGATCACAGCGGTGGAGTCTTAGAAAACTCTGAGTTCAGTAGCAGAGATCAGGAGTTTCTTGGGTCTAGCAGGCTACTACAAGAAGTTTGTGCAAGATTTTTTAAGGATTGCTGAACCGATGACTAGACTCACCAAGAAGGACCCAGAGTTTGCGTCACTACCACATCCTAAAATATGAGTAATTTTATCATTTTATTTATTATAAGTATTGTGTATATTTATTTTTAAATAATTGTATGATATGTGTATATATATATATTATATATGTAGTATTCTTTAATGCATGAGTCAGTAGACTAGACTTAGAAGCCCACTAGATGAACCCCTAACCAAATTATAGGATTATAGATTTAATTCATATTATTTAGGATTAATTATTGAGGATTATAATTTATTACCGTGATTTTATTTAATTATTGTACCTTACCGTTGCTTCGATATTTGGAGCGCTACACTAGCTTTTGCCTTCCAACAAATTTTATACCCTTGTCTTAGACGTGCCCGTCTTTCATTCTGACCCTTGTGTAACTCATAAATATGCTCTTTTGTTCTTCATTTTAGTCGCACAATATTCGTCGCGGACGTTTATTTTTAATTCTAAATAAATTTGACTTTGTATCATTGTGCGTTCCAATCGAAATTGGAGACACAACCTCTACCTATTTTGTGCAACCCAAATTCTGATAATATTCTATTCTAAGTCTTCTATGTCCATGACACTTATGTCCCCCCTAATTTTAACCCCATGCACTTCCAATTAATTTAAGAACACCAATTGCATTAATTTTAATTAAATTGGTGTAAGGACCCAACTTAACCCGAAACTAGACCCAACACCAAACCAAACCGCCATTCACACCCTCAAGTCTCATACTAAATACCACACATCCTTTTTAGCCACTACATCACACCAAACATGATATTTTTTCTCATCCAATCCTAATTCCCACTTTCTGTGCAATTTTCTAATTTCTAGGGGCTTTCATGCAAAAGTGCAATGAGGTGTCACCATCCTATTGGTCAAGGCACATGAAGAACCAACCCCTCCCTCATTAATCGGTCTACTCTCTCCCTCTCTCTCCCTTGGATGCACATTTCCTTCATGTTTTATCTTGGCCATCCATTCAAATGGAGCAACATCCCCACCACACACCCTCTCCTATATATATATATATATATATATATATATATATATATATATATATATATATAATCCCTCATCTTAACCCCTTTCCCAATGCCAACCCCATCCCAAGGCACACATGGCCGGCCCTAATCCCTAGGTTGCCATCAACCCTCTATCTCCTACATGCAAAACTCCTCCATTATTTTTCTACATCACCATTACCATCCACCATCAAACAAACCAAACAAAACCCTAAACCTAAACCTAATCTTCCATCTCCTCCACTATACAGCGTCTTCCCCGACCCTTCTTTCTCCTCTTCTACCTTGCCGGACCCCACTGTCAGCCCTCCCCATCTCCTACACCCCGCTGTGCACCGCCTACACCCCGACCTCCTTCGACCCGACTATACCTCACCGGAGACACCATCATCCCCGACCCGACCTCTTTTACATCGACATCCCCGACTTCTCCAGCACGTCCCCGACCCCTCATCGTCTCCACCACGACGCCGACTTCTCTCCTGACTTCACCATCCACCGCCACCATTAACGCCACCACCAACACCACTGTCCCCATCATCTTCCCGAGCACCTGCATTATCCTTCTGTCGATCGAGCCCCACCTCTGCACCACAACCTTCCTCTTCTCCTCCCTCCGGTGATCACCGCCGAGTCCCCGCCTGTCAGCATCGCCCCCGACTTCCAACCGCCAGACCTTCCATCTCCGGCCTCTTCCCCGGCCATCTCCCCGTTGTCAACATCCATGCCACCATCTCCGCCAATACCCCGCCTGAGCTCCTCCATGACATCCTCCCCCACTGTCAGCCTTCTTTCCCGAGCAACTACTCCGCCTGAACCCCCACAGCCATGATCGACTGCACCTTCACCCGATCTCCACCTTCCTCCGCCTGAGTACAACACCCCTCGTCTCACCCGCCTGAGCATCGACTCTGGCAGCCTCCGGCAGTCATTATCATCATCATCATCATCACCACCATCATTATCACCTTCATCATTATAATTATTATTACCATCATCATCACCATCATCATCACCTTCATCATTATCATCATTATCATCATCATCATCATCATTATCATCATCATCATTACCATTATCATCATCATCAACATCAACATCATCATCATCATCATCATCATCATCGTCATCGTCGACCCATCCTACCTCACCGGAGATGACCTGCAGCAGTCACCCTCGACCTCATGCACGTGCACGCTAACGCGCAGGTTTGAAGCTTGCCCTCTCTTATGATTTCATGTACATGTGTGAATGGTATTAGGTTTAGTGTGTTAATTCATGAGAGTTTGTTAAATGTGGTATCGTGACCCTGTGTTAGTAAACCTAGTAGCTAGTGTGCGTATGCGTGCGTGTATGTGTATAATATTTAGTTGTTATATATATATATATATATATATATATATATATATATATATATATATATATATATATATACTCCATAGAAACTTATTGCTAGTACTAGGTATGACTGTAATATAAATGTGTTATAGGACCATAAGTAAAAATTATGGGTATCCCGTATTTATATGTATTTGCATGACCCTAGGTGATTAGTGAACTGACTGCCTTGTGTACACCAACGTACTGGCTTAAACATGTGTTAGTGAGTTGACTGTCTAATTTTGCACAGCTTTTAAAGATGTGACACCTGTGCAGTTAGACGCACATTCGACCCTGCTAGTTGACTAGTGTCACCCCTAGCATAGTCTCTGACTTCAGTATATTTATGATTATGTGTTAGTGTAATAACTTATGATGTATTATTAAATAATGTCTGTAGGACTGTTGGATTATTCAGACAAGACCTCGAAAATAGGACACTGGTATTGCCAACAGAGGACCACAGGCGAGTATATTCTCTGACAATTTTTATTAAGTTGATTATCTCTATGATTCTAGTTGTATAGCGTACATGATTCTGATACTATGTATACACGAGTTGGCATCATTGAGACCGGTCACGAGGATTCATGATTGGAATCCATCGTGCTAGCTGGGGACGGGGAGATATTAGTAGATTATGTGATCATACCCAACTCTACATGAATCATAACTCATCCATATCTCACGTCGGTGCAGCCTAACCATTAAATGCCTCATAGCCTATTATGTATGATTGGCCTGACTATTGCTTGCATCATAGCTAACTGGATGGTTAGCCTGACCCTACATGAATTATAGCTAATCATACATAGCAAGCCTGATCAGTCCCAAGCCGATCACATGATATGCTGATGTTTCACACACATAGCTAGATATTCTAGTAATGTATTTCCAGTTTATAGTCCTAATATTTACTTATATTCCAGTTCATTATTCTAGCATACACTTGTATTTTTGCTCATTGCTAGTTGTACCATTGATGATGATATATGCTCCAGTATTTCTATTTCCAGTATTTTATTATCTCCAGTATTTTTATTGCCAGTATTTATATCCATCTTGTATTTTTTTACACTGTATTATAGTTTTTGTCAATATACATGGAACTGCTGTTAGTGCTTGTACTTTGCTCCATCCTGACTGAAAATATTTTTCCAGACTGTGACTTAGAGGACTTATTTCCGGCATACTTGGAGATTTGGATGTTATTGTTTGTAGGTTAGACTATTTTTGTTATTTAGACTTGTGGTGTATTTCGTTTATTTTCTCCGATATCTTATCGTACTTTAGTCTCTGTGATTGAGTATTTCCATATTATATTATGATATTTGTGTCTCCTTATGGAGTTGGATACTCGTGTGAGATTGATTAGATAGTATTATGACCTAGACAGCATTCTACCGCCGATGCTGCGGCGTAGGCTGGATGTATCCACGTACTCGTGCCCCTATATCGGGTGCGGGTCGTGACACATTTTTAGTGGTATCCCATACAGGTCGAGCTTTGCAATTAGAGCAATATCGCGGTAGTGTAACTTCTTAGTTGTACTACTGCGTGCCTGCGATAGGATATAGTACATAGGATACTAGGATGAGAGAGGATACTCAATCACAAATTATTTGAGAGATTCCTGGGATGACCCTTGAGAATCTTATTATAATTTCTAATTTAAATCTTGTCCCTTATTTTCGTCCGTTCTCACTAGTTGTTATTGAATTTGATTCTTGTTGATCAGTTGTTAAATTTAATTCTTGGTGTCGTTGTTGAGTTTGATTTCATATCGAGATAAATTTTATGGACTAAAATTTACGGTATCATTTGATAACATATGTTGATGAGGACAGTGAAAAAGGTGAAATGTCTACTTTGGTTATGGAGCCTAGAGTTTATCGCAGCCACATTAGCTATCGTGACAGGAACGCAAAAACCTGACCTTGGATGTATATATCTTAGTTATAAAATTTAGAATTTCTCGTAGCCATACCGGTTGGCGTGGTGAGGATTCTAGATGACATGATTATTGAGTTGCATACCTTAGTTATGGAACCTATTGTTTATCGCAGCTATGCTTACTAGCGTGGCGATGATTCTGAGTGTCATGATTTTGGATAGACGTGTATGATTATCAGATCGTATCTTAAATTGGTTCTTAAGGTATCATCTCAATACTTATCCACTTCTGTTATTATAGGACTTCGTTCCATCATTTTCTTTGCTAGCAGTAAAGATACCTTCAGTCCTCAGTCTAGTTCCTTTTTGAGCTTTATTTCTTTAAGGATCCCTATTAGTGTGATAATTTGTGACTTGTAAGTAGGTCTGTGTCTTGTATCAGTGTTGACTGAGTATGGCTTGTGAGTCTGTAAGTGTTTCTTGGTTGGACATGTGAGCAGTATGCATCAATCTAGAGTTAACCCATAACGTAGTACCTTGTAGCAATAGTTCTATGATAGGTGTCATTATAGTTAGTATGGGCACTATAGGTAGAAGAGGGAGTAAAGAGTATCAGTGAGGGTTCCAAAAGTTAGTATCAGAGTCAGCATGTCAGTCCTGGATAGTCATGAAATTATGTAGTTGGGTGATCCATGTAAACAATTATGTATCAAAAAAAATTATGTTAAAAATTAATGGAGCATGATATTCAATTTGATGGTTGATACTTGGGTGTGTCAAGAGTAAAAAATATATATGTATAAAGGGTATTAATGAGTGTGCCATAGTAGGAGGATACCCATAAGTGAATAGGAGAGTGTGAGAGAATAAGAATGCATTGTGCTAAGTAATAAGACTTGTATTACAGATAAAAGTAGGGCCTTGATATGTTATTTGATCTGAGTGTACCGATATATGACTAATGATGGATGTATCACCTGATATTGAGGCCAGTGATGTGTTGGAAGCAATAGGTGAAAGAAGTGTTTATAAATTGTGTGCAGGATGCATAGTGGGTGTTGAGCGTCAGTACGAAAGTTCATAAAAGTTGAAGCATAAGTATTAGAAAATTCCAATAGTGTGCCATGGGTTGAGAAATATCAAGATTGGTCATGGAAGATATATAGTATATCACTGATTAGTGTATTAGTCTGTAAAAGGTTAAGGGGAAATACGTATACATCCATCGAGATATGGAACCATATGCCTGCCTTTGAGAGTGAAGTAAAACATGTGTATTATATAAAGTGCAAGTGATCGTGAGTTCTAGTGAGTATGATGAGGTAATCTAATAATGAAGCTAGTATTACTATACCAAGAGTGCTAGTGTTTCTATATCAAGGATTAGTTTAGAATTGTGCTAATAACAGCAAGTACCTTGTGTGATAATATTAGATTGGTGTATTAGTTAATATAGATAGAAAATTATTGGAAGTAATAGTGTAAGTAATCCAGGCAGTATAAATTTTAGTACACAGTTGAGGGGTGTAGACAATTGGTGTATTTGTGTGTACCTTAAGTGTTAGAGACTGTAAGTAATTATATGTATACTTAGATAGATATGGATTTAAATTTATAATTTGAAGATTGGAAATAAATTTTAATTTTTAAGAAATTTTGAGGAGTTGAGATTTTATGTTATTAAAATTTTTGAGCATTCAAATTTAATTCAATAAACATAGTCAAAGCTATAAAGTTTTTTGGAAGTGATTAAAATTTTATTTCAATATTTAAATGACTTTTGAGGAAAGTATATGCATTTTATTTTAAATTGTTCAAGAAGTTAAATTTTGAGGGTTTTATTTTGAGGATAAAATTTTATTGTGGGTAAGAAATGTATATCAGTATATGAGTGGATGAAGTGCATGTGTAAGGATCTGTTGGCTTGAGCATGCCAGAGATGGCACTGCAAACTTACTTGGGTGTCCATCTAGAGTCGTATTAGAGGGAGTAGTACTTAGTGTGGTGTGTTGCACTTGGTGTGCACTTGAGTGATAAGAACAACTAGTATAAACAGTTACAGTAGGTAAGAAGAGAGCTAGCAGTGGTTGTGCTAGTAGTAGAAACAGTGGTACCTAAAGGGATAGAGGTATTAAACTTGGATCCATTATTAAACCATGGTTGTGTTAGCAGGTTCTATTTTTTTCTTTCTGTTCCTTTTCCGTCTATTTGATCGATTGATTGATTCCTTAGTACCGTAGCTTGCATTAGTGATTTTCTTGTTAGAATGTAGTTAGTAGTATACCCTAATGGAGACTGCAATACCATGACAAAAGAGACCATAACCATGCATATTTTCTCTAGATTGTATGTGGTATGACTGTAGGTAGGATTTTTTTAGACCTTGATTGTTGAGGGTTTGACCGTAGTGAAGATTAATGAAGAAGTTATGACTGGACAGAGAGAGACAAGGTGCCTTAAATTTTGAGGATAAACATTAATTTAAATAAAGAGTTGAGAATTTAATATGACAGAATTGACGATTTTGTTAAATCATTAATTTTTATGAAGATTACAATATGATTGAATTTGTTATTAAATTTTGAGGAATTTAAGAAGATTATTATTATATTTATTTGACTGCAAGATATAAATTTTGAAACTTATATTTTGAATGCTGTATTTGAAGACTTCATAAGTATTACATTGTTTGAGTATTGTGTGAAAAAAGAAATCGAGGAATAAGATCACTAATGGATTAGAGTTTGAATTCAAATTTTTGGGATGAGATTTTAAATTCTATAAATATGCATTGATTGGATTAAATTAGAGGATTGTATATTAAATTTTGATTATTCAATTATTAACTTAAAATTTGGAGGAGATTGTGATAAGAATGGAATTTAATTTTTAAATTGAAGATATTCAAGAATATGATAATTATAGAATTTTGAATTTTTTTGTGAAATAGCAATATGGATTTACTTCATGATTATATGGCTTGAGGAATTTAAATTTTGATGGTATAAATGAATAAATAAATACAACTATTGAGGATCTTAAATTTTGAGGACAAAATTTTTCTAAGGAGGGTAGACTTGTCACTACCACATCCTAAAATAGGGGTAATTTTGTTATTTTATTTATTATAAGTATTATATATATTTATTTTTAAATAATTGCATGATATGTGTGTATATATATATATATTATATGTAGTGTTCTTTAATGCATGAGTCAGTAGACTAGACCTAGAAGCCCACTAGATGAACCCCTGACCAAATTATTGGATTATGGATTTAATTCGTATTATTCAGGATTAATTAATGAGGATTATAATTTATTACCGTGATTTTATTTAATTGTTGTACCTTACCGTTGCTTCGATATTTGGAGCGCTACACTAGCTTTTGTCTTCCAACAAATTTTACACCCTTGTCCTAGCCGTGCCCGTCTTTCATTCTTACCTTTGTGTAACTCATAAATATGCTCTTTTGTGCTTCATTTTAGTCGCACAATATTCGTCGCAGATGTTTATTTTTAATTCCAAATAAATTTGACTTTGTATCATTGTACGTTCCAATCAAAATTGGAAACACAATCTCGATCCATTTTGTGCAACCCAAATTATGACAATATTCTATTTTGAGTCTTCTACGTCCATGTCACTTATGTCCCACCTAATTTTAACCCCATACACTTCCAATTAATTTAAGAACACTAATTGCATGAATTTTAATTAAATTGGTGTAAGGACCCAACTTAACCCAAAACTAGACCCAACACCAAACCAAACCCCCATTCATACCCTCAAGACTCATACTAAATACCACACATCCTTTTTAGCCACTACATCACACCAAACATGATATTTTCCCTCATCCAATCCTAATTCCCACTTTTTGTGCAATTTTCCAATTTCTGGGGGCTTTCATGCAAAAGTGTAATGAGGTGTCACCATCCTATTGGTCAAGGCATATGAAGAACCAACCCCTCTCTCATTGACCGGTTCACTCTCTCCCTTGGATGCACATTTCCTTCATGTTTTATCTTGGCCATCCATTCAAATGGAGCAACATCCTCACCACACACCCTCTCATATATATATATATATATATATATATATATATATATATATATATATATAATCCCTCATCCTAACCCCTTTCCCAATGCCAACCCCATCCCAAGGCATACATGGCCGGCCCTAATCCCTAGGTTGCCATCAACCCTCTCTCTCCTACATGCAAAACTCCTCCATTATTTTTCTATATCACCATTACCATCCACCTTCAAACAAACCAAACCAAACCAAACCAAACCCTAAACCTAAACCTAATCTTCCATCTTCTCTACTACATAGCGTCTTCCCCGACCCTTCTTTCTCCTCTTCCACCTCGCCGGACCCCACTGTCAGCCGTCCCCATCTCCTACACCCCCGCTGTGCACTGCCTACACCACGACCTCCTACTACCCGACTATACCTCGCCGGAGACACCATCGTCCCCGACCCAACCTCTATCACACTGACATCCCCGACTTCTCCACCACGTCCCTGACCCCTCACCATCTCCACCATGACGCCGACTTCCCTCCCGACTTTACCATCCACCGCCACCATTAACGCCACCACCAACACCACCGTCCCCATCATCTTCTCGAGCACCTCCATCATCCTTCTGTCGACCGAGCCCCGCCTCTGCACCACAGCCTTCCTCTTTTCCTCCCTCCGGTGATCACCGCCGAGTCCCCGCCTGTCAGCATCGCCCCCGACTTCCATCTTCGGCCTCTTCCCCGGCCATCTCTCTGCTATCAACACCCACGCCACCATCTCTGCCAATACCCTGCCTGAGCTCCTCCACGATATCCTCCCCCGCTGTCAGCCTTCTTTCCTGAGCAACTACTCCGCCTGAACCCCCACGGCCACGACTGACTGCACCTTCACCCGATCTCCACCTTCCTCCGCCTGAGCACAACACCCCTTGTCTCACCCGTCTGAGCACTGACTCCGGCAGCCTCCGGCAGTCATCATCATCATTATTATCACCATCATCATCACCTTCATCATCATTATCATCATCATCATCATCATCATCATCATCATCACCACCATCATCATCATCATCATCAACATCATCATCATCATCATCATCATCCTCGTCATCGTCGACCCGTCCCACCTCGCCGGAGATGACCTGCAACAGTCACCCTCGACGTCGTCCACATGCACGCTAACGTGCAGGTTCGAAGCTTGCCCTCTCTTGTGATTTTATGTACATGTATGAATGGTATTAGGTTTAGCATGTTAATTTATGAGAGTTTGTTAAATATGTATCGTGATCCTGTGTTAGTAAACCTAGTAGCTAGTGTGCGTGTGCATACGTGTATGCGTATAATATTTAGTTTTTATATATAGATATATATATATATATATATATATATATATATATATATATATATATATATATATATATATATACTCTATGGAAACTTATTGCTAGTACTAGGTATGACTGTAATATATATATGTGTTGTAGGACCATAAGTAAAAATTTATGGGTATCCCATATTTATATGTATTTACATGACCCTAGGTGATTAGTGAACTGACTGCCTTGTGTACACCAACGTACTGGCTTAGACATGTGGTAGTGAGTTAACTGTCTAATTTTGTACAGCATTTGAAGACGTGACACCAGTGTAGTTAGACGCACATTAGACCCTACTAGTTGATCAGTGTTACCCCTAGCATAGTCTCAGAGTTCAGTATATTTATAATTGTGTGTTAGTGTAATGACTGATGTTGTATTATTAAATAATGTCTATAGGATTGTTGGATTATTCAGATAAGACCTCAGAAGCAGGATATTGGTATTGCCAGCAGAGGACCACAGGCGAGTACATTCTCTGACAGTTTTTATTATGTTAATTATCTCTATGATTATAGTTGTATAGCATACATAATTCTGACACTATATATACACGAGTTCACATCATCGAGACCGGTCACGAGGAGTCGTGATTGGAATCCATCGTGCTAGTTGGGGACGGAAAGATATTAGTAGATTATGTGATCATACCCAACTCTACATGAATCATAGCTCACCCATACCTCACGTCGGTGCAGCCTAACCATTACATGCCTCATAGCCTGTTATGTATGTTTGGCCTGACTATTGCTTACATCATAGCTAACTGGATGGTTAGCCTGACCCTACATGAATCATAGCTAATCATACATAGCAAGCCTGATCAGTCCCAAGTCGATCACATGATATGCTGATGTTTCACACACTTAGTTAGATATTCTAGTCATGTATTTCCAGTTTATAGTCCTAACATTCACTTTTATTCCAGTTCATTGTTCTAGCATGTACTTATATTTCTGCTCATTGCTAGTTGTACCATTGATGATGATATATGCTCCAGTATTTCTATTTTCAGTATTTTATTATCTCCAGTATTTCTTATTGCCAGTATTTATATCCATCTTGTATTTCTTTACTCTGTATTATAGTTTTTGTCAATATACATGGAACTGCTGTTAGTGCTTGTACTTCGCTCCATCTTGACTGAAAATATTTTTTCAGACTGCGACTTAGAGGACTTGTTTCCGGCATACTTGGAGATTTGGATGTTATTGTTTGTAGGTTAGACTATTTTTGTTATTTAGACTTATGTTGTATTTCGTTTATTTTCTACGATATTTTATCATGCTTTAGTCTCTGTGATTGAGTATTTCCATATTATATTGTGATATCTGCGTCTCCTTATGGAGTTGGATACTCGTGTGAGATTGATTAGATAGTATTATGACCTAGACAACGTTCTACCACCGATACTGCGACGTAGGCTGGACGTACCCATGTACTCGTGCCCCTATATCGGGTACGGGTCATGACAGTTTGTTTGGTCAGAGGAGTGCCAGGTTGCTTTTGAGGAATTAAAGATGAGGTTAACTTCTGCTCCTATTTTGATGTTGCCATCAGAGTCTGGAGGTTTCACTATCTATAGTGATGCATTGGGGAAAAGGGCTTGATTGTGTTCTTCAACAGAATGGAAAAGTAATTGCCTATGCATCCAGGCAGTTGCATCCTCATGAGAAGAACTATCCTACCCACAATTTGTAGTTGGCAGCAGTCATCTTTGCCTTGAAGTTGTGGAAACACTATCTGTACAGAGAGCGTATGAAGATATTCACAGACCACAAGAGCATGAAGTACGTTTTCACTCAGAAGGAGTTGAACATGAGGCAGCATCGGTTGTTGGAAATAATGAAGGATTTTGATATATCCTTACAGTATCATACAACAAAGCCAATGTAGTTGCCGATGCCTTGACCAGGTATCCGGTAGCTATATTTTTGAAGTAGGACATGTATTTGGTGGAGGATCTGGAAAGCTTGGACATTACGGTGATAATTTTTGGTTTTTTTATGCAGATATGGGGGTTGCAGATACACTCAGAGTTGATGAACAAGATCAAGGCAGTCCAGTATGATGATTTATCTCTGAGGAGTATCAGAGCTCAGGTGAGATCAGGATTGAAGGATGATTTCACCATTGCTGAGGATAGTTCTTTGAGGCACAGTGCTAGATTATGTGTGCCTAGTTGGGAGCTACGTGAGAAGGTATTACAGGAAGCACATCGCTCTCAGTATTCCACGCATCCAGGTGCCAACAAGATGTATCAGAATATACGAGAGAGTGTGTGGTGGTATGGCATAAAGTGGGAGGTGGCACAGTTTGTATCCAGATGCTTAGTGTGCCAGCAGGTGAAAACAGAGACGCAGAGGCCAGGTGGTTTACTTCAGCCAATACCCATTCCAGAGTGGAAGTGGGAGAAAATTACTATAGATTTTGTGTCCAAACTTCTACGATCTCCAGGAGAAAAATACACGATTTGGGTCATCGTTGACAGGTTGATCAAGTCGGCCCACTTTTTGCCTTTAAAGGTGGGGTTGTCTACGAAGAAGCTATTAGAGATGTATGTGAGACAGATCATCAGGATACATGGGGTTCTCATCAGCATAGTCTCGGATCAGGATAGTCATTTTATTTCTCATTTCTGAAGGAGTTTGTAGGCGAGTTTGGGCACCCATCTCAAGTTCAGTACTGCATATCATCCCCAGACGGATGGGCAGTCAGAGAGGACTATTCTGACTCTCGAGGATATGTTGTGCACCTGTGTACTAGATTTTGGAAGATCTTGGGAGGATCATCTCCATTTGGTAGAGTTTGCTTACAACAACAGCTATCAGACCAATATAGAAATATCACCATTTGAGGCTCTATACGGCCGGAGATGTCGCACTCCATTATCTTGGGATGATGTTGGCGAGAGAGCCTTATTGGGACCAGAGATGGTGGTAGATATAGCGGAGAAGGTCAAGCTGATTAGAGATAGACTTCGGGTTGCACAGGATAGACAACGACATTGGGCCAATACCACCAGAGACTCTTGGAGTTTGAGGTATAGTTTTAGGTTTATTTTGTGTTGATATTGTTTATTTGTTATAGATTAAGTTCTTAAGGTTGTATTTTATTCTAGGTTGGAGGTCTGGTATTTCTGAGGATTTCTCTAACACGAGACACGATTCATTTTGGTGGAGGCGGTAAGCTTAGTCCGCGATTCATCGGACCCTTCAGTATTCTTGAGTCGGTTGGTGTAGTTGCTTATAGACTAGCCTTGCCACCTGTATTGGAGAGAGTTTATAACGTATTTCACGTGTAACAGTTGAGACAGTACGTGGCAGATCCTAGTCACATATTGGATCACTCGGAGATAGAGTTGGGCCCTACTCTTAGCTATCTAGAAGAACCAGTTGAGATTCTGGATCGGAGATAAAAGGTGCTGAGGAACCAAACCATTCCCTTGGTACGCGTCGCATGGAGGCATCACTCTCCGGACGAGTCTACCTGGGAGAGGGAGGTTGAGATGCGAGAGCGGTACCCATATCTGTTTTTGCCATGAGGTATGTTCTTCCTTGTTCTGTTTTGCTTTCCTAGGGGTAGTTTCGTCTTTAAATTTTGAGGACGAAATTATTTTAAGTGGGATAGACTTGTCACTACCATATTTTCTAGGAAGGGTATTTTGGTCATTTTCTTAATTTATAATTTATTGTGCGTTGTATTTTTTTTTAGTAGGCTATATAAAATTTGGACTTGTGTTAGTGGACCTAACTAGTTTAGATTAGACTCATTGACCAACATTAATCCTAGTTAGATTTGAGCCCAACAAACAAGTCAAATTCATTAAGTTGATGATTTAATTAGTTAACTATTAGGAATAGAAGCTTCCTTCCTTAATCCTTTCCTTTATGACAAGCCCCAAGGGGTAATTTGGTTCTTGTATATTTCTTGGTAGAGGAGAAAGGGGCCGACCATAGGGGGGAGAGGAGAGACTCTCTCTCTTCATTCACTCCATTTTAATTCTAAATCTAGAATTTCCCTCATTCAAATTTCTTCCTTCCCTACACCAATCCATACACAAATTTTCTTCCAATTCCTTCTCTACTCACCATTGGAGGCTATTTGAACAAGGATGAGGCAATGATCTACAAGGAGGAGGAATGAGCACAAGTTGAAGGCTCTTGACACTCTTTTGGAGACTTGCATTGGGAATCCATCTCCTAATAGCTATAATTTAGTTTTCTCTCTCTAATTAGACTCTAAATCTATAGTTTAATCATTAGAAACCCTCTCATGTACTAAGACTACCCATAGAAAGTGGAATTAGGTTCATAGGAGGCCTATAAAGGAAGTTATGGTGAATTTTGTGCCAATTTTGGGAGAATTTTGAGATTGGCACATCATGTGTTTGTCAATAGGTCAATTAGACCAAATTGACATGTGTTTGATTGTGTGAGACTAGTGTCATATCCATAATTAGATACGTGTAGGCCGTATCATAGAAATTTGTTGATATGGGTTAATTTGGGGGTTTTTCCTTTGACACAGGTGATACATATTCCATATCTTGACAATGACACATAGTGATGTAGCTAGCACTTTATATTGCTTATAATTATGATTCTAGACTTGCTCGTATCCTTCGTGATATGTTGAGTATTGTGTTTGGGGCGTATCGCAAGCGTATCATTGATTTAGGGTGATACGGGTACGATGCACTCCAAGTGTTTAGTTATTTGTGTTGGTGAGTTTGATACTCTATTTTGGTGTTGTGTATATCTAATTAGTATGGTTATGATATATATATATATATATATATATATATATATATATATATATATATATATATATATATATATATATATATATATATATATATATATATATATATATTATTTTTCTATGTTATACTAGGTGTTAGAAGTGTCTATGGTTGTGTGTTATACTTGTGGACTGATGGGGAGTTACCAAATGATATGGGGGTCTATAGGTCAGTGGACATCAGTATTCTGTCACTCGACAGTAGATTAGGGGCTTGTTGGAGTGCTCACAACACTGTCGAGCTACTGCTATATGTTGTGCACTGTGTGCACAGCAGGAGGACAACAGCAGCAGCAACACAGCTGCTATGGGAACCGCAAACATATGCAGTAGCAGCAGTGCAAGGGTTGGGGTTTGGCTGTTGGTTTAAGCCTGTTGGAGATTGGTTGATGACTGATAGTTAGTATTTAGTTTCAGTTTCAGTTAGTTTAGGTGTTGCTAGTTAGTAGTTTGCTAATAGTTAAGATATTAAGTTACTGTTAGTATTTTGTAGTTGTTATGGCAGTTGATAGTTGTGACACTTGATGTTAGTATATGTATTATGTTATAAGTTAGTATAGGGTATAAGTTAGAGATTTGTAAGTGAGGTATGTTAGATACTTAATTATATATATATATGGGTGTATCTATAAAACTTAACTAGTTAGTTGTCTTAGTTTGATAAGTTAGTAAGTATTACCTTGTGATACCAAGGTAATGAGTTGATTCAAGGTATTGGGTCAAGATGAGTTAGATAGTATGATACCGGGTTGGCTCGAAGCCAAGGTGTCCACTAGTACTAGTAGCTAGGGATACTGGTATACATATTATGTTTGTATATATTATATAGTATTTTCATATATAATATTTTATGTATCTTATAATACGAAATAATATTGATACTCTAGTATCATAATATAGCTAGTATAGCCTAGATACATAGCGTATGGACCCAATATCCTAGAGATGGACTCATACAACCTAAAAATAGCTAGTTTGACTAGTTTGACCTAGTGTTGACCTAGTTTGACCATTTTGACCTATAATTGACTTTATGACCTAGATTTGAACTAGTTTGACTTGTTTCATTCCAAAATCTTATATTGATGTAATATTCTATATTTAGGTCTTCGAGGCACTGTTTCAGATATCTTCTATACTGTTCACTGGATTCTAGGCAAGTACATTCTCTGATAGTTTTCCATTTATGATATCCTCTATGTTTATTGTATTTAGTGTAGATATCCTTAATTTTTTGACATGATGGTTATACGGATTGGTATATCCGAACCTCGTCATGAGATATTATTCCTTGGTATTTATGGTGTATCGTGTGTAAGCCATGTTCCTCTTTCTTCTTGTACATGTACAGACATTGATTCTTGGGGAGACTAGCTACCTACCCAGTGAATCTCGTGTCATAAAGTACCATGGTTGGATCCACTATACCAGTCGGGATGGGGATTGTTAGTGTAGATATGTGATCATACCCCTCCTTGTGCCTGTCCTTGTGAGTGTTGATCATACACCGCACATAAGATTAACCAAGCCCTAACCATTATGCAAGTTCCCAAGCTGATCACATGTTGAAGCTGGTATTCACTCATATAGTAGTAGTATTTCTTGCTCATATTCATGATGCTCATTTTCTTGTATTTAATTCCAGTATTCCTATTTTGTATATCTCTTGTACTTGTATTTTGTATCTTGTATATTCACTCTATTTTATGTTACATAGTTTTTATCATTTATTGGAACTGCTGTTAGAGGTGTACTTAGCTCCTTTCCTGACTGGATATATTTTTCTCAGATGATACTAAGGAGTGGTATCCCACTCACTACGGGCCTCAGGACGTAGTTGGCTTAGAGCCAGAGACTTTGGCTCATGAGGGACTCATCCCGGTTGAGACAAATGACCCATTACCTGCAGCTCAGTAGATAGATTTATTATACTGGATTTGTCTCCAGCTTTCGATATTAGTATTTTTTATTATATTTGATGACTCATTGGATATTATTTTGTCTTGTGAGTTATATTTGACTCTTCAATTCTTTATATCATATTCGTGCAATCATTCTATCTTATAGATATATAATTGAGTATTTATATTTCATTGGTGGCATTAGATGTCTTGATGATCGTTATTTCTAGATATCATAGTTTACCTAAACAGCGTTCTACCGCCGATTCTGCAGCTTAGGCTGGATATTGTTCACTACTTGTACCTCTACACCGGGTGCGGGTCATGATAGTACATGACAGTGATCAGTTGCAGTCTGATTTAATACAATCATGTAAGAAAAACTAATGTCCAGACAAGCCGGCTAACAGGTGCCGGTGGCTAAACGCCAAAAAAAGTAAATGTGCAAAACGTTCAGGGAAGAAGAAAATCCACTCGCTATCCCCTGCGACCATATTCCTGGTGCGCGCCATGAGTTGGGGAAAAGTACACTGGATCCTTAGGTGCTGGCTCAAAACCTGGCCATGCAAAACTAGTAGGGTTAGACCCCAATAGCAAGTACCACAAAGGAAGCACGAAATAGAGAAACAAAAACCCAAGGTAAAACATATAATAATACATAGGTTCAGTATCGTAACTTAGGTCCATGGCATATCCTAGCACGAAGGCCCAACCCTATAACCAAACAAGGATAAGGGTTAAACCATCACACTATGATAGTCCACTTTCTAGGCTACTAAGCTGAATAATATAATCACAACTAAGCCCATTCTTCCTAAATCGGCCAATCATTTGTACGGCTTACTATTTTATGGAGTCTGAGGTTATCTCAGAATAATGCATAATAAGTATCCTCAGATCATGCTAGTGCCGAACATGAGCTAACTGAACCAAATAAATAAAATAGGCACTTGCAGGATGCACCAGTCCCCCGTAGGTCCACTGCGCTAAAAATACGGTATTAGCGGTTCCTATGTTCCTATATTAAAATAGTGGCTCGGCATAATATTGCACTCCACTAAGACAGATGATATACAATATCTGTGGTGGCCAGCCCACAACACACTTAGAATAAATCTCTATGGGAAGGTTCGTTGGCATGATCTCGGGATACCATTCCCTCCAAATGTTACTACCACTTTTAGTTACTTAATTAGCCCTATGTTGTGTTTGAAATCTTAAGACGTGGTCGTATGAGAATTTTTCTTAAGATGTCCTACAAAGTACGGACATGCTAGATACGAATCCATGAAAGTTAAATCTAGATTCACCCGAGTATGAAAGCAACATTCATACAATCAATATCCTAACCACGCTTTGGTAGTTGACTCGCTTATTATGCCCGTGCTGAGGAAACAATATATATATATTTATAATATTACACGTTCAAAAATTTGGAGGCATTCTCGATGTACAATCCAAATATAATCTCTTAACACGTAATATGATGTGTCGTACCTTGGTGCACATTAAAACATAAACAATAATCAGGTAATAGAGGTATCAGCACGGATACAGTATTCGAGTCCAATTACCAATATATATTGGGTCACATGAATCAAGAAGGCATTCAATCAACAAGCAGGGCTGCATGGGGCCGCATGGGAAGTCCAGTTCATATGACAATCATGGTTGCATATAAAGTTAGGCCTGATCTGAAGTCAGGGTCGCATGGGAAGTCAGGCCGCATGAAGTCAGGCCGCATGAAACCAGGCCGCATGAACCACTTGGCCGTATGCTCAGGGTTAAGATCTACTCCTTGAGATAAGTGTTGAAGTAACAGTCAAATAAATAAAGTGTCATTATTGTGACATAAGTGACTGATGTGACTGAGGTGATAAGCCATAGAGTGTGTCAGAAAGAAAAGACAAAACTAAAGAAATAAGTGCCAACGGTTCAAAGCCATGCATCCAAGAAAATAGGGGCAGCATGCTCTCCAGGCCGCATGGGTGTTGGTGCTGCATGGGGTTCTCTGTCGCATAGAGTTCTCTAGGACTTAGCGAAATTCTTATTCGTTCAGCGAGTGAAAGCACAAGGTGTTCAATGACACTGTACAAATTAGCAGTCATGCGTCCAACAAGATGGACGCATGTTGTCAGTATGCGGCAAGAGTTTAAGCTACATAACCTTCTCGGGCCGCATGGCACTCTCAGCCACATATGCTCACTGGCCGCATGGGAACTTCGTCTTCTCCAACAGCAGGTTCAGCCATGACAGAAAAGCTCCAAAAATTAAAATCTTATTTTGTTCATAAAAACCTTATTTTAAGTCCAAATCGGGTAAACTAAAAGCCAAAATGCTCTAAATTGAAAGCTCTATCATATAGCAAAAATTGGTTTTCAAATACACAAGTTTAATAGATCAAACCAAGAAAAACTTATAAAACTCTAAGTTTAAATATATAGATCTACATTAATCCATCCATCAAAACAGAAAACTCCAAGGACTAAAAGTGCTTAGAAATACATAATAAACACAATAGATTAATAATATGTAGGATTTCTCTATTTCTTGTGCAAGTGTACTTGCCTATGGAAATGGGGAGAGAAAACTAAAGAAGAGAAAGTAATGAAGAAGTGAAGAGAGAGAGAGAGAGAGAGAGAGAGAGAGAGAGAGAGAGAGAGAGAGAGAGAAATGATGGGTTATATATGGTAGGGTTTGAGGGTCATGAGTTGAACCAACCCATAAAATAAACCATGAACCAGGTTAAACGAAAGAATGGGTCTAGTCTCCATGTACATACAACCATGCTAAAATAAAAAAATATGTTCCAAATACGTATATCGAAAACCAGGAGTGACATCTCTATCCACCTTAGAGAAATTCCGTCCTCGTAATTCGAATCCAAACAATAGCTAGAGAAGTCAGGACAAGAACGATATAAATCTACTAGCAACTATACATGCAAGCAATATCACCACAACATAAAGGTGATCACTTGATCACAGAATCTGAGATATGAAGGCATAAGGTAGATTATACCTTCCAAATTGAATAGGTGTGGGTATCGAGATCGAATATCTTTATCGCACTCCCACATCAATTCTCTAAGAGTGTGATATCCCCAAGCAACTCAAATAAGAGAAATAATTTAGTTCTTGAGCACCTTCTCCGTTTGGTCCAATATGGATATGGGTTGCTCCTCATAAGATAAGTTGGTACCAACGACTAATTCAGAGTGATCGAGGATATGACTTAGATCCGAAATATACCTACACAACTGAGACACATAAAATACATCATGTACCTTGTAGAAGCATAAAAAATATGCTGTAGAGTTATGCGCAATATTTCAGTGCTGGGCGGCGTAAAATATGACTTTAGAGCCATCGGCGTACAACAGGGCTTCATCGCTAGTACAGCATAAAATACAAGCCCCAAGACAATCTGCATAATGCAATATTTCCAGACTGCTTCAGCATAAAAAGGTTGTTACATCTCCACTTTGGCGTAAAACCTACTCGCTTTTAATTCAGTGGGAAGTCGTACGGAGAATGCTTCGTATTCCTCGAATGAACCTGTCAGATCATGCAGTGAACCTGACTCCTAACAACGAGTACTGTACAACTATCCAGACGACGGCTGTAATAATGGTGTGGCACAGAGACCCAAACCGTCGTTTAGTGATATTTCCCTGATACAAAATGCTTTAACGCATACAAGGGAATACACTGCCTAGTTTTACATAGGCAGATGTGAGCTTTTACGCTCAGCAGAAGACAAAACAAACTATCACGTCAAAAGCTGCTCTTCGTACAGAGCTCGAGGCATGTCTCTGCATTTAATGCGCAGAATGGGGGCAGATCTCTGTATTTAATGCACGAGATTTGGTTCTATTTTCAAAGACTGGGCGAGCCATAATTACGGCTAATACATCCACATCATCACCTCTGCATATTACGCCATCAGGCTATTTTCAGCTATAGGAGCACACTGTACGCTATCTCCTTAAAATACGCCAACTTAGGCTATATTTGCATTTGTGCGTGATAAGGCTATTTGGTCCAAAATACGCTCAAGACCTCAGTCAAGGAAGAAGGATCAGCTATCTTTTATGCTAGCTACCTATCCATGCAGCATCAGGCTTCTACGCCTACAAGGCTTCTACGCCTATTTGGCTTCTATGCCGACTCGACAAACCACTTGGCTTCTACGCCAACCTGACAACTATTTGGCTTCTACGCCATGGTGACAGTTATTGGCTTCTACGCCAACCTTTTCTACGCAAGGGGCAGTTACCTACGTGGCTTGCATGCCTGATCTTCGCAGCAGCTATACGCATTTTCTCATCATGGGACATGCGTCACACGCGGATTCAGAAGATTATCTATACGTAGGTGGCAGTTATTATAACTGCCGCATAAAAAGTGCCATACTCTCCACTGTCCGGCTTCTACGCCGACTGGACGGTTACTGTCACTAAAACCCTATAAATAGAGACCTCTATTGACAGAGGTCCGAAGGTCGAGAACTTGGAGAATAGAAGTCGAAGAAATCAAAGAACAGAGAGAGAAGAGCTCAGACAGAGAGTAGCGATCGACGATTTTGGTATCGAGTATCCACTCCCTCTTGCAATCTTTGAAGCATCTTCTTCTTCTACAATACTTCTTCATCATCGTGTGGTCCAAGGGACAAAGTGATCGACTGCAGATCAGACTCCTATAGCAATATTTACCCAGAGTAAATTTTGTACTTAACATCCTCGCATAGGATTAATAGTACTCCTTATTTGTAAACCTAAGAAAGGGTTTCGTATAAACCTAGTTTTATTTCTTCCGTTTATTATCAAACATAAGATGGCGACTCTGCTGGGGACCTCTTTCTCATCTGATGAGAAAGCAATTGCTCAACATGATGCAGTATCAGTAGGATCAATAAAGAAGACCTTGGTTATCCAGTTCGACCAATCTGCCTACGAAGATATGCTTCGAGCAGGGGGTAGCTCTCACTCTCTCTCTGTCCAAGATAACAGGAAACTGCGTAAGGTCTGGATGCCCCAGATATCCTCTACCATTCCTGCCGACTTTCTGGTTTCTCGGACCAACAAGGTTGTAGCTTCGCAACCTCCGCGCCCCGCACGTAAAACTCTGTCTCCCGTCTGTGACATGGCAAACAAAACTTCTGACAATGCCTTAGTGCTAGTCCAGAAGTCTACACCGTGCCCCGCACGTAAAACTCTGTCTTCCGTCTGTGACGTGGCAGACAAAACTTCTGGTGATGCCTCAGTGCTAATCCAGAAGTCTACTTCGCGCTCTGTGCATAAAATTCAGTCTTTCGTCTGTGACGTGACAGACAAGATTTCTGATAATGCCTCAGCGCCAAATCAGAAAGTCCAAATGCGCTCTGTGTCACTACCACATTCCGAAAACAGGGGTATTTTTGACTTTTTTACAATATTTAATATTATTGTAGTTACAATTAAGTAATTGCATGATAGTATATTTAATTTAAATAATTATGTGATGTGTAATTAAATATATAATTATTACAGTGTTCATTTATTTGAGCTAGCAGACTGGACCTAGAAGCCCAGTAGGTGAACACCTGTCCAAATTGTGGAATTCGGTATTTAATTATTTTATCTAGATTTTATTTATTGAAGATTGTAATTAATTACCGTATTTTAATTAATTATTGCGCATTGCCTTTGCTTCGATATTTGGAGCGCTACCCTAGCTTTTGTCTTCCAACAAATTTTACAATCTTTCCCTAGACATGCCCGCCTTCCATTCTGCTATTTTTGCAACTCATAATTATGCTCTCTGTACATTATTTCTAGCCGCACAAAAATTGTCGCGAACGTTATTTAATAAATCCCTATTTTGTATCGTTGTACGTTCTAATTTAAATTGGAGGCAATCTTGACCTATTTTTCGTGCGGCCCAAATTAGGGTAATATTCTGTTCTGAGTCTTCTTCATTATTGGTATTGATGACCTGACCTGATTTTGGCCCCATGTACTCCTAATTAATTTTAGAACATAATTTGCATTTAATTCTAATTAAATTAAGGATACTATTTTAACCGATTCTGAAATCCCAATTTAATTCCAGCGCTCTGCTAATTGAGCCCGTACCGAACTTACAGCGCCCCCTGACCCTACAAAACACCGGACACCGAATTGCCTGCCAAATTTTTGTTATTTCATGCGTTTGTGCAAATACCCAAATTTAAGGGGGCTAATTTGCACATTTGCATTTTTGGTGTCAACATCCATTTGTTTAAACAATGAGGAATCCCTAATATTTTTTAACTAAACCTCACCCTCATTCCTACATGAATTATTTTTCCTTCATGACCAATCTGGACCACACATTTAATAGGTCAATCACCACCCTTGATTTCACAACACCCTCTTCCTATTTAAAGTAACATCAACCCTAATCCCCAAAACAAGCCCCCAATTCTCCCTCAAGCCTCCATAACCGTAGCCCCTCATTCTCATTTTTTTTCTCCACTTCTCTTCTTTTCTTCTTCTCTTTCCTTCTTCTTCTCCTTCTTCCTTCCTTCTTCTTCTTTATTGTTTTTCTTTCTTCTTTCATTTAAAAATTTAAATTTCAAAGGGGGGAACACTGTTCCCTGCTGTGTACACCCGGCAGCCCTCTCCCTTCTCCGGCGACTGAGCCCGACCCGGCCGGCGCTGCCTCGACGCGTCCGGCGGCCGCTGCGAGCTCCCCCTCCAGTCGAGCGCTCCTCTTCCCAAGCCCTTTCCCGGCGGCCACAGTTCTGGTCGGTGGACCCATCCCCATCTCCTCTACTCCGGCCATCCGGCCGAGTACCGACCCCGCAGCCTATCCTCCGGCGGCCCGCTGGCAGCCACCACGACCTGCTCAGCCTCCGGCTGCTCCTCCCCTTTCCATCGAGCCGAGCTCCCTTTCCCTCTGTTCCCGGACATCCCGACCCGCCGACCGCTGCCAGTCCGGCGAGCTGCCCCGACTCCCCACAGCTCCCCGCTGATCAACTCCGGCAGGCCAGCGGCTTCCCCCTCCGGCGAGACTCCGGCCAACCCCCTCTGTAAGTTTCTTTCTTCTTCTCCCTCTTCCCTCTTTATATATATATATATATATATATATATATATGTATATATATACGTATGTATATACGTATGAGTATATATAATATATGTATATGTATAATAGTTATCTAATTAATATTTTAAATACATGAATATGTATAGCATTTATTTAATTAATATTTAAACACATAATATATAGTATATATATAATGTATTAGTATGTTAATGAATTAATGTATTAGTATGTTAATGAATTAATGCATTAGTATGTTAATGTAATTAATGTATTAGTATGGTTAATGTAATGTATTGATAAATTAATGTAATTAATGTGTATAATTAATGATGATATGTATATATATATGTACATGTATATATTTAATATAATTTATATATATATATATATATATATATATATATATATATATATATATATATATATATATATATATATATATATATATATATATATATATATATATATATATATATATATATATATATACGTATTCTAGTATGTATGATTAAATTGATATATATATATATATATTGTATATATATATATATATATTGGTTATTTTATATATATGAGATATCTAGTTAATAAAAAGCATATACTAGTACAAACTAAATTCATATATTAGTATTATGTATTCCTCATATATGGTAGTATTGTATTTTATTGGTATATCTGTATATATATTATGTGTATATATATATAGTATAAATTTAATTTGGTATATACATATTTGTATTTCAATTATATATATGGTAGGTTTTAATGATTAAAAACAGCTAATGTGTCTTATATATCTATCTGCTAGGTGATCCTAGGTGACCAGTATCATACCTAGAGAAGTCCCGAACTCAGCATTTTTAGACTGTGTTAGTGTAGCATCTGATGCAAATGTGGTTTTGCTTTGTGATATGTTTCTAGGACTATTGGTTTACCCAGGGGATACTCTGGAACAGGACATCAATAATTACCAGCTAAGGACCCAAGGCAAGTACATTCTCTGATAATTTCCAATTCCTTGATAATTTTTATAAGTTCAATAATCATGAAATGTTACATCTGAATCCTTGACACTATGCTACACGGACTAGTATAGCTTGGATCTGCAGTCATGAGATGTTACATTGATTATCGTATTGATATTGTACACGACATATATATTAGACATCGTACATAATAGATTGGACTTGCTCGTGTATCGTGACGTGTCATGGTTGGATCCATATTACTAGTTGGGGGCGAGAAAGTAGTTAGTAAGAAATATGATCATACCCTTTTTACAGTATAGAACAATGTAAGTGTTAATCATGCTCTTCACTCATGATTAGCCAGGCCCTATAGCTATCGTACATGTTCCCAAGCCGATCATATTTTGAAACTACTATTTCAAACACTTAGAATAGATTACAGTTCTCTATTTAAATCATATACTACATCACCCGTATATGATACTGTTCCTTGTTCTTTTCATTTTCATACATGTACTGACTGTATCATATTGCCTATTGCCGGTCTCTTTACATTGCCTGTCTCTCTTTAATTGCCATTGTATTTATTTCACTGTCTTCTCAGTAGCTAGCATCACATATTTATTTCTTTATAGTCCTTATCAATTAAATGGAACTGTTATTTGAGATTTGTACTTTGCTCCTTCCTGACTGGAAATATTTTTCCAGACAATGCCTTAGAGGACCGGTGTCCGACACTTTATGGACCATATGGTGAGTAGCTGCAACTTGGGCTTGATAATGTAGTTGTGATTTTGGGAGGTCTAGCCGGAATTACTATTTTTAGTTAGTTCTTTAAGTAGACTAATTGGTACCGGATTTGTCTCTGGCATTTTTTGATGAGACTTGGATATTGTTGAGTATGATTATTACTTTAGACTTGTGTTGTATTTAATTTTTGTTCGCTATCTTATCGTGCTGTAATCCTGTGATTGAGTATGTGTTCATTTTATTTGTGTCATCCGTGCCTCCTTATGGAGATTAGATGCTTGTGTGAGATTGGCTAGATAGTATCAAGACCTTGACAGCGTTCTACCGCCGATGCTACGGCGTAGGCTGGACGTACCCGCATACTCGTACCCCAATTCCGGGTGTGGGTCGTGACACATTTTTAGTGGTGGCCCATGTAGGTCAGACTTCGCAAGTTGTGCGATGTCGTGGTTGTGTGGCATCCTTGTTATACTATTGCGTGCCTGCGATAGAATCTAGGACATAGGATACTAGGACGAGAGCGAATACTCAATCACAATTTCTTGAGAGATTCCTGGGATGACTCCTGAGAATCTTGTTATAATTTCCAATTTAAAATTATTCCCTTGTTCCGTCTATTCTCACTTGTTGATTGTTGATCAGGTATTAAATTAGGATCTTGGTTTCATCGTATAGTTTGATTTCATATTAAGATAAATTTGCAGACTGATTTATGGTATTATTTGATGATACGTCGATGAGGACAGTGAGAAAGATTAACACTAGGGCTATTGGATTACTAGATATGGATTTAAATTTTAAATTGAGGATTGAAAATGAATTTTAAATTTTTGAATTTTCGAGAAGTTGAGATATTGTCATTAAAAACTTTTGAGGATCCAGATTCGATTCAATGAACCTAGACAAGTCTGTAAGGATTTTGTGATTAAGTTTTTCACTCCAGTATTTAGATAATTGATCTTGAGGAAAGTATATGCATTTTACTTTAAAATTTATTCGAGGAGTTATTTTGAGGAATTTATTTTGAGGATAAAAATCTTATAGTGGAAGAGATATATTAGTATATAAGTAGATGGGATACATGTGTAAGGATCTGTTGACTTGAGCATGATTGAGATCTCACTACCAACTGACTTGGGCGTCCATCTAGGGTTGTATTAGAAAGAGCAGTACTTAGTATGGTGTGTTGTATTTGATATGCACTTGAGTGATAAGAATAACTAGTATCAACGGTTGTAGTAGGTAAGGAAGCTAGCAGTGAGTATGTTTCTAGTAGAACTATGGTACCTTAGAGGGATAGAGGTATCAAACCTTGGATGCATCTTTGACCTGTACAATCACAACTAGGGTTTATTTCCAATCCTTTATCTTGAATATTGCTTCTTTAGAACTGTACTGTCCTTCCTTGATGATATCTCATTTTGCCTAAATTAATTCATTGGGATCTGTCTTTAGGATGTCGCCGCAAACACGATCTATGAGAGCGGGAACATCAGCTTTAGAGGGGTCTGCCATCTCTCCACCTGAGGGACAGACAGCCGTAGTTCCTCCTACATCTCCGGTGCATGTAGGAGTGTCTGCACTTTTCGGGGATCCTTCTACCCCACCTGTTCAGAGGATTGCCGCAGCTGTGACGGACAACCTTCCTCCTCCACCGACTCCGATTCCCGGAGGTTTGTCCATTGACGGGACGCAGATGTTTACCTTGATCCAGGGCATGGTAGATGCCCAAAGAGTGACGGCAGATGCTCAGCGAGTTCAAGCTGAGGCTCAGAGGGTGCAAGCAGAAGCGCACCAGGCACAAACCGAGCTGATAAGAGAAAACATGGAGAATGCTCATCAGGTGACTCTCCAAGCTTTGGAGAGAGTAGCACAGTACCAGCAGTTTCCTGGCCAGCAGCAGCAGAGATCAGGCACTATAGTGGATTTCAAGAGGATGATGCCTCGAGAGTTTAAAGGCACCGAAGGGATACTCTACGCTGACGACTGGCTAGAGAATATAGAGAGGAGCCTGCGATTGACCCAGATTCCAGAGAACTTGCAGATAGAAGCCGCTGGCAGTCAGATGTTCGATATCGCACTCACGTGGTATCGCACGGAGCCGAGAATTACTGCACAAGGACTTACTTGGGAGACCTTCAAGGAACTCTTCAAGGAGAAGTTCTTTCCCGACGTGGCATTGGGAACCTTGGAAGGTTAGTTTCATGACTTGGTTCAAGGAAACATGTCGGTCGACGAGTACGCTGCAGAATTCTGTAGATTGAGCCATTTTGCATCGTCTATGATTCGGGACCCAGGAGATCGAGCCCGAAAATTTAGAAAGGGACTGACGAGAGAGATTAGGTCGCGCACTTCTGGTCATCGTACCGCTACCTTTGAGGCTATCTTGATGGATGCCCAGATTGCAGAAGAGGATCTGGATCTCAGGCCTAAGAGGAGTCACAATACTTTTGGAGATACGAATGGTAGCACAGGACCAGCCAAGCACCCCCGTATTCAGCACCAACAGCAGTACCAAGTACCATTTCATATTCAGCAACAACCATGGACATTTCAGCATCCACCGCAGTACCTAGCACCAGTTCCTATCCAGCAACATCCATGGGCATATCAGTATCAACAACGGTACCAGACACCAGTCCGTGTTCAGCAGAATCAGTAATAGCCTCCGAGAGAGACACGACAGACTTGTCATTTCTGTAAGAAGCCAGGTCACCTTTGGGAGAGCTGTAGAATGAGGCTAGGACTTTGTTTGCACTGCGGCGCTGCGGGACATCGAGTAAGGGATTGTCTTCTAGCCCCTTATCTTCCCGGCCAGCGCGCCGCTTCAGACTATAGAGATCCAGTTAGGCTACCCGTGGAACCGTATATTGCTCAGCACCCGCGAAGGAAACCACCCCAGCAGGGCGGGGCATTTGCGATGACGGTCGAGGAGACCGATACTGCAGGTAATGTGTTAGCAGGTTCTGTTCTTTCCTTCCTTCTGTTTCTATCTACTTGATTGATTGACTGATACCTTAGTACCGTAGCTTGTATGCATGATTTCTTGTTAGAATGTAGTTAGTAGTACCCCTGATACAGAGACTGCAATACCATGACAAAAGACACTATGACCGTACATATCCCCTTAGGTTGCATGTTGTATGATTGTAGGAAGATTTTCTTGGACCATGATTATTTGGGTTTAACCATGACGAAGATTCATGAAGGAGTTATAACTTGACAAGAGAGACAAGATAATTAAAATTCGAGGATAACCATTGATTTAAATAGAGGGTTAAGAAATTAACATTTTATAATTGGTGGTTTATTAATTCCAGGAAGATTATGACATGCTTAAATTGGTTATTAAATTTGGAAATTTTGGGAGATTTATCAATATATTTATTAAATTGCAAGTTATGAATTTTAGAATTTTATATGGGATGTTGCAATTAGAGAATCCTTAAGTATCGCATTGTTGAGTATTTTGAGGAAAGAGGAAATCGAGGAATAAAATTTTTGATGGATAAATGTTTGAATTCAAACTTTTTTTTTGGACGAGATTTCATTTATATACGAGCATTGATTAAAATCAAATTTGAGGAGTGGATATTAAATTCTGAGTATTGAATTATTAACTAAAAATTTCGGGGAAATTTTTGATAAAAATGGACTTTGATTTTATTTTGAGGATTTTTTCAGGAATACAATAACTTTAAAATTTTAAAAAATTATGAAAAGACATTGTGGGTTATTACCTGATTACGTGGTTGATGAATTTAAACTTTGAGGGAAATGATAATGTGTATGAATAAACGCTACCTTGAAGATTTTAAATTTCGAGGACGAAATTCTTTTAAGGAGGGTAGACTTGTCACTACCACATTCCGAAAACAGGGGTATTTTTGACTTTTTTACAATATTTAATATTATTGTAGTTACAATTAAGTAATTACATGATAGTATACTTAATTTAAATAATTATGTGATGTGTAATTAAATATATAATTATTACAGTATTCATTTATTTGAGCTAGCAGACTGGACCTAGAAGCCCAGTAGGTGAACACCTGTCCAAATTGTGGAATTCGGTATTTAATTGTTTTATCTAGAATTTATTTATTGGAGATTGTAATTAATTACCGTATTTTAATTAATTATTGCGCATTGCCTTTGCTTCGATATTTGGAGCGCTACCCTAGCTTTTGTCTTCCAACAAATTTCACAATCTTGCCCTAGACATGCCCGCCTTCCATTCTGCTATTTTTGCAACTCATAATTATGCTCTCTGTACATTATTTCTAGCAGCACAAAAATCGTCGCGGACGTTATTTAATAAATCCCTATTTTGTATTGTTGTGCGTTCTAATTTAAATTGGAGGCAATCTTGACCTATTTTTCGTGCGGCCCAAATTAGGGTAATATTCTGTTCTGAGTCTTCTTCATTATTGGTATTGATGACCTGACCTGATTTTGGCCCCATGTACCTAATTAATTTTAGAACACAACTTGCATTTAATTCTAATTAAATTGAAGATACTATTTTAACCGATTCTGAAATCCCAATTTAATTCCAGCGCCCTGCTAATTGAGCCCGTACCGAACTTACAGCGCCCCCTGACCCTACAAAACACCGGACACCGAATTGCCCGCCAAATTTTTGTTATTTCATGCGTTTGTGCAAATACCCAAATTTAAGGGAGCTAATTTGCACATTTGCATTTTTGGTGTCAACACCCATTTGTTTAAATAATGAGGAATCCCTAATATTTTTTAACTAAACCTCACCCTCATTCCTACATGAATTATTTTTCCTTCATGACCAATCTGGACCACACATTTAATGGGTCAATCACCACCCTTGATTTCACAACACCCTCTTCCTATTTAAAGTAACATCAACCCTAATCCCCAAAACAAGCCCCCAATTCTTCCTCAAGCCTCCATAACCGTAGCCCCTCATTCTCATTTTTTTTCTCCACTTCTCTTCTTTTCTTCTTCTCTTTCCTTCTTCTTCTCCTTCTTCCTTCCTTCTTCTTCTTTATTGTTTTTATTTCTTCTTTCATTTAAAAATTTAAATTTCAAAGGGGGGAACACTGTTCCCTGCTGTGTACACCCGGCGGCCCTTTCCCTTCTCCGGCGACTGAGCCCGACCCGGCCGGCGCTGCCTCGATGCGTCCGGCGGCCGCTGCGAGCTCCCCCTCCAGTCGAGCGCTCCTCTTCCCAAGCCCTTTCCCGGCGGCCACAGTTCCGGTCGGTGGACCCATCCCCATCTCCTCTACTCCGGCCATCCGGCCGAGTACCGACCCCGCAGCCGATCCTCCGGCGGCCCGCTGGCAGCCACCACGACCTGCTCAGCCTCCGGCTGCTCCTCCCCTTTCCATCGAGCCGAGCTCCCTCTCCCTCTGTTCCCGGACTTCCCGACCCGCCGACCACTGCCAGTCCGGCGAGCTGCCCCGACTCCCCACAGCTCCCCGCTGATCAACTCCGGCAGGCCAGCGGCTTCCCCCTCCGGCGAGACTCCGGCCAACCCCCTCTGTAAGTTTCTTTCTTCTTCTCCCTCTTCCCTCTTTATATATATATATATATATATATATATATATATATATATATATATATATATATATGTATGTATATATATACGTACGTATATACGTATGAGTATATATAATATATGTATATGTATAATAGTTATCTAATTAATGTTTTAAATACATGAATATGTATAGCATTTATTTAATTAATATTTTAACACTTAATGTATAGTATATATATAATGTATTAGTATGTTAATGAATTAATGTATTAGTATGTTAATGAATTAATGCATTAGTATGTTAATGTAATTAATGTATTAGTATGGTTAATGTAATGTATTGATAAATTAATATAATTAATGTGTATAATTAATGATGATATGTATATATATATGTACATGTATATATTTAATATGATTTATATATATATATATATATACACGTATTCTAGTATGTATGATTAAATTTATATATATATATATATATTATATATATATATATTGGTTATTTTATATATATGAGATATCTAGTTAATAAAAAGCATATACTAGTACAAACTAAATTCATATATTAGTATTATGTATTCCTCATATATGGTAGTATTATATTTTATTGGTATATCTGTATATATATTATGTGTATATATATATAGTATAAATTCAATTTGGTATATACATATTTGTATTTCAATTATATATATGGTAGGTATTAATGATTAAAAACAGGTAATGTGTCTTATATATCTATCTGCTAGGTGATCCTAGGTGACCAGTATCATACCTAGAGAAGTCCCGAACTAAGCATTTTTAGACTGTGTTAGTGTAGCATCTGATGCAAATGTGGTTTTTCTTTGTAATATGTTTCTAGGACTGTTGGTTTACCCAGGGGATACTCTGGAACAGGACATCAATAATTACCAGCTAAGGACCCAAGGCAAGTACATTCTCTGATAATTTCCAATTCCTTGATAATTTTTATAAGTTCAATAATCATGAAATATTACATCTGAATCCTTGACACTGTGCTACACGGACTAGTATAGCTTGGATCTGCAGTCATGAGATGTTACATTGATTATCGTATTGACATTGTATACGACATGTATATTAGACATCGTACATGATAGATTGGACTTGCTCGTGTATCGTGACGTGTGATGGTTGGATCCACATTACTAGTTGGGGGCGGGGAAGTAGTTAGTAAGAAATGTGATCATACCCTTTTTACAGTATAGAACAATGTAAGTGTTAATCATGCTCTTCACTCTTGATTAGCCAGGCCCTATAGCTATCGTACATGTCCCAAGCCGATCACATTTTGAAACTACTATTTCAAACACTTAGAATAGATTACAGTTCTCTATTTAAATCATATACTACATCACCCGTATATGATACTGTTCCTTGTTCTTTTCATTTTCATACATGCACTGACTGTATCATATTGCCTATTGCCGGTCTCTTTACATTGTCTGTCTCTCTTTAATTGCCATTGCATTTATTTCACTGTCTTCTCAGTAGCTAGCATCACATGTTTATTGCTTTATAGTCCTTATCAATTAAATGGAACTGTTATTTGATATTTGTACTTTGCTCCTTCCTGACTGGAAACATTTTTCCAGACTATGCCTTAGAGGACCGGTGTCCGACACTTTATGGACCATATGGTGAGTAGCTGCAACTTGGGCTTGATAGTGTAGTTATGATTTCGGGAGGTCTAGCCGGAATTACTATTTTTAGTTAGTTCTTTAAGTAGACTAATTGGTACCGGATTTGTCTCCGGCATTTTTTGATAAGACTTGGATATTGTTGAGTTTGATTATTACTTTAGACTTGTGTTGTATTTAATTTTTGTTCGCTATCTTATCGTGCTGTAATCCTGTGATTGAGTATGTGTTCATTTTATTTGTGTCATCCGTGCCTCCTTATGGAGATTGGATGCTTGTGTGAGATTGGCTAGATAGTATCAAGACATTGACAGCGTTCTACCGCCGATGCTGCGGCGTAGGCTGGACGTACCCGCGTACTCGTGCCCCAATTCCGGGTACGGGTCATGACCCTCTGCGCATAAAAATACATTTGTTCTCCGCAGAAAAGAAGATGGTCCCTGCAATCTACGCAAGGGAAAACAAGTGGCGGACTTCTCAACTTCTCGATCTTTACGCCAGCAAGAGAAGAGGCTGCCCGCTCTCCAAATTACGCGAGAAGCTGATGGCCGATTGAAGGCCTCCTCAGTTTTACGCCAACCTGAGCAGAGTTCCAAATTACGCCAAGTTAAACCCCTCAGTGTAAAGAAAGCCAGGTTTGCAGAGAGACACACTCCTCGGGGATTATCTGCTACTCAGATGGCTAACCTGTTGTATACGGGTGGCAGGGAAAAGGTTATGGTTCCCAATATCCGCATGCCAACTGATGTAAACAAGAGGAATAAGCCTTCTTCTTCTGTAAATTCTTCTGACTTGTGTGAATATCTAATCTAGAAGCGCAAGGATAGGGGATCTTCCAACATGACTATTATGCCTTCTAGGGAGTACTATTGTAATAGTCATAGGATTGTAGTTAATTATTGCTGTTCTGAAGCAAAACGGTCAATTTTTGACCGGTTGAACTACTCTCTGTCTTTCCAGGAAGAAGAGCCTGCACATGCATCAGTGAACATGGCTTCACACATTCCTAGAGGAAGGTCGAATTCAGGACGTTATCCCTCTAGAACTCCAAGCCAAAGGAGATTCAACAAACTCCTTGAGAACATTGAAGCTGGGGTATTCCGAAATACCCATTCGAGGTCACGATAACCGACTTCGTATTCTTTTGATTCCGACACTGGGGGTCGCCAGTTTCCCGAATCAGATGCTGTAAGTATAGAGTCATTCTCTATAGAGACCTATACTAGACCTATCCAGAGAAATGAGGGTCTATGCCATTGAAGATGAATACGAAAAGGCTTCCTCGTCAGGAAGTACTGAGCAACGCATCGCTGTACTGGAGACATCTCTGAAAGAGATACAGTCCATGATGGAGAATATGCACCAGATGATGCTGACTCAATACACAGCTGTTATAGCTCAAGCATCGGTCCCTCCGACTCAGATACATGTACGGGTGGATTTACCACCATCCAACGCAAATTAGGAGCCTACTCTAGATCAGGAGTCAGCAGCCCCTCCACTTCCTAATTCGTAGAATGTATTGCCTCCTGTTGGAGTCATAATACAACCGATCTCTCACCACTCCGCGGTTTCTCTACCTGCTGAAGATCCTATGCAGGCAGTGCGGGAATTAAAGGCCCAATTTGATGCCTTAAAACATAAGGATCAGCTAAAGAAATTGGGAATCAACCAGCCTTACCCAGCTATCTGGGATGAAGTCCCTTTCCCTCCTAAATACCAACCATAGACTATAGCTTTGTTTGAGGGAAAGACATCACCGAGCCAGTGCATGAACTACTTCAGTATGATGACGGTGTTATTGCAAGGGAATAACGCCCTTCTTACTCGAGTGTTCAAAGACTGTCTCTCGGGAGTGGCTTATCAGTGGTACCGTAGTCTTGCGGACAATTGCATTACTTCCTTTGAAGATTTCAAGACTTTTTTCTTCGCACGATTCTACAAAGAAGGGATGGACATGTCTATGTCCTCTCTCATCGAAGTAAAGCAGAAGGAAAAAGAGAATGTTCACACTTTCATCGAACGTTTTCGTCAAGCCACTTTGCAAATGCCTCCGGGAGTTCCAGACTCAGCATTGGTGGACATTTGTAGGAAGAATCTTCTTCCAGTGATCTCGGTATTCACAGGACCATATCAGTTCCATGATTGGCTCTCGTTTATCATCTCAGCGGTAGCCGCTGAAGACAATAGTCGGAAGGCGCGTGATAATGGAATTATGATATCTACCTCTGATAGAGGCAAGAAGTCATCCTCCAACAGTGACCATCCTCGTGGTTCCAAAGGAAAAGAAGCTCTAGCGATCAATACGTCCAGGCAAAAGACTGTGGCAACCACACAGACAAAACCTGGGACTTCCAGGCCCATTGAAGCGTACTCTTTTAACGACGACGATATTCCGAGCATATTCGAGTGTCTCGTCAAAAGCGGCAAGATTACCCTCCCTGAGGTAAAGCGGCCTAATAAAGTCGGTAGTACCAATAATCCCAAGTACTGTATTTTCCATAGGTACATACATCACCCCACAAAGGCATGTTATGTACAAAAGAGGAAAATCCAGGAGTTGATCGATGCTAAGGCCATCACTCTGCGCAACAGCGAGAAGACGGTCACAGCCAACATGATCTCTCTTTAATTTGGCAATCTGCCTCCTCAAGAAGTTCCGGATGGTATTGTACCTATTTCCTGGATAACGATGAACATCATTAATCTCCCTCCAGCCAGGGGTCAAAATCATGACCTGGTACCCCTAACTACCCAGCGGGGCGAGATTATGTGGGTTCATCCAGATCTGGTGTCAGAGATCGAGGAAGAGACTCAAGCTGCCAAGGCTAAGTCTAAGAAGAACTCAAAGCGTAAACCATGTCATATGGTTACGGCATCCTCGACATCAGAAGAAGAGGTTTTGGCTACTGGAACCCGTTCAGAAAAAACCTACCTCAAAGACTATAGAGGAAGTCAAAAAGAAGCATCGACAGATGCTTCAGCTGCCAAGCCTTCAGAACCAGAATCTACCATACCAGAGGCCGGTCCTTCGAGACCAACTTCAGCGGACAAGGGCAAGCAAAAAGAAGTGCGCTTTGATAAACCTTTGAAGAATATGCAAAACAAAGGTTTAGAGAAGCCATATAACTTCGACATCCTGGCCCAGTTGGCTAATACACCAGCCAGATTGTCCATATTTGAACTACTCAGGCTCTCTAAAGACACTCGTCAAGCCCTGAGTGAAGCATTAATGCAGGCGGAGGCATACTTAACCCAGCTCAAGTCCCCTGATAAAGAACCTGTGGCATGTCCTCAATGCTATAGTGCGATGGAGGTGGTCCCGAATATTACTTTCACCCAAGATGATATGCTGTTGAAACACAACAAGCATGACAGACCCCTCTATTACACCGGATATATCGGTTCCATAGAGGTTGAACTGATTCACATAGATCCGGGATCATCGATCAGTATCATTCCTCATAGTCTGCTCAGACCGCTGAGGATTCCTACCAGCGAATTGGCTTACACTACCACTACAATCGTGGGTTTCAACGCCAGGAAAAGTAAGCCGTTGGGGAAGATTCGTCTGAGGATCCAGATTGGCGACCTCAAATCAGTGGCTACGTGTTATGTCATTGATTCAGAGGTGTCTTACAATATTCTGTTAGGCAGACCATGGATCCACGACCACAACATCATTCCTTCGACTCTACATCAATGCTTTAAATATGTAGATGCCCAAGAAATAGTACAAACAGAGTTTGCTGACCTTAACCCGTTCAAAGGAGTAGAATCCTACTACTCCGATGCTATGTTGTACACCCAAGACTATATGGAGGAGGTGTCAGGCAAGACAGAGGAGGAATCCTACCGGGAGCCAGAAGAACCCTCTGCCGAACAACCTCTGTCAATCAAGGTGAAAGGGCGAACTACTCGTCCGAAAGTCATGGAACCCCTGGCTATCCACCTAAACAAAACCAAGTCAAGAAACAGAGGTGATCCTCTAGTGATCACTTTGAACCAGAAGCCTCCACCCTTGGTCATCAACCTTCGGCGCGACAAGCAGCCGATTGATGTAAATACAACCAGGAATGTGGTTTCTGATGATAATAAAGATCATCTTTTCCAGTACATTGATGCTCAAATTCCTGATCAGGAATCCTCTCCCCATAATGATATAGAACCTATAGCACAAAGATTCTTAAAAGCTATAGATTCCTATCATCCACATATGTGGGAAGTAGCGTCACCATCTAATGTCATCGTGACATATGGGCCACATGAAGATTCTATCTTTATTGTCACGTCTACTCGTAGCGGTCAGCGTCCAATAGTCTTCGGTCGCACGCACAATATACCGACTGTACAAGAAGATTCTCCTGATGACGATGCTGGTAAAATGCAGGTTCACAGATATAGCCCGTAAGCTTTGAAGATTATACAAAGTATGGGTTATGACTTGAAGCTGGAATCAGGCCTCAACTACGGAAAAGGCAGGCGAATGCCGTTGCACGATGATCCCTACTATCAACGAACTCATTTTGGATTAGGGTATACCACCTCCCTTGCAACTTCTGAGTCAAATAAGGATATTTTTTCCTTTTCTCAAGATGACTCGTCGTCCTCTGGCTCATATGATGATCTCGAACGGGCATTGTCAGTAAATATAGTATTGACAGATTCTCTCAAAGCAGACGAACAAGAATCTGAACCATTTGAGAATGACTCTTGGGCTCAACAAATGGATACACAGTGGAAACTCAGGTTCGAGCAGAGAGAACCCCCTATTGAAGATAAAGTTATCCAGATTGACGTTGGGGATGAACTTTCACCAAAGTCGATATTTATCAGTAACAATCTTTTTGAAGAAGAAAGAAAAGAAATAATCCAGCTGATAAGAGAATATATCGACGTCTTTGCGTGGAATTATGAGGATATGCCAGGTCTCGATCCAAAAGTGGCTACTTATAAGCTCAATATATTGCCCAATTCGAAGCCTGTGAAGCAACATTAATGCCGGTTCTGTCCAGACATGATGGACGCATTGAAGCTAAAATCAAGAAGTTGATAGCCTGCGGCTTCATCCGGGAAGAACAACATCCTGACTAGGTCGCCAATGTTGTCCCGGTCATGAAGAAAAATAGAAAAGTACGTGTCTGCATAGATTACCGAGATTTGAATGCAGCCTGCCCCAAGGATGAATTTCCTCTTCCCATCACAGACGTCATGATCGATAATACATGCGGTTTTGAATGCATGTCTTTCATGAACGGATTTTCAAGATACAATTAAATCAAGATGTATCCTGAAGATAAGAAGCATACTACCTTCCGGACATCATTGGGGGTATATTGCTATACGGTCATGCCCTTCGGACTGAAAAATGCCGGAGCTACGTACCAACGAGCTATGAGTAACATATTCTACGAGTATTTACGCAAAACAATAGAATGTTACATAGACAATATAGTTGTCAAAAGTCGCTGCAAGGATAATCATATCCAAGACCTGAAGACAGTGTTCGAGTTGATGCGCCAACATCAACTCAAAATGAATCCTACAAAGTCCTTTCTGGGTGTATCCAGTGGCAAATTCCTGGGATTTGTCATAACAGCCAAAGGCATTCAAGTGGACCCTGATAAAGTCAAGGCCATCTTAAAAATGCGACCACCCCACAATCTGAGAGAACTCAGGGGATTTCAAGGTCGTCTGGCTTATATCCGGAGATTCATATCCAACCTCTCGGGGAGATGTCAGCTTTTTTCTCGTCTCATGAAGAAAGGTGTATCCTTTGTATGGGACGAAGCCTTTCAACAAGCGTTTAATGATATCAAACGCTACCTCACTAATCCTCCAGTTCTGGTGCCTCCCGTCATAGGAAGACCATTCTTGCTGTATGTTCGAGCAATGTATCATTCTCTGGGAGCTCTCCTTGCACAGAAGAACGATGAAGGTCATGAACAGGCTATCTACTATTTAAACAGGATGATGGTCGGAGCTGAACACCGGTACAATCCAGTGGAAAAAGAATATTTGGCCCTAATATTCGCCATTCAGAAAATGCGACACTATGTCACAGGCCAGACTATTCATATCATCTCCAGAATCAATCCTCTTTGGGTATTGATGAACAAGCCAAGCATTCTTAATTCCCAACTCGCGACTTGGGCGATGTTATTAACACCGTATGATATGGTGTACGTCCCTCAGAAGTCCATCAAAGGCCAGGCATTGGCTAATTTCCTAGCTGCTCATCCGATTCCGGAAACCTCCAAACTATATGAGGACATTCCCAACGAGGTTGCAGAATGTAATTCTGCGATGGAAAGTGATGCATGGCAGCTATTCTTCGATGGTGCCTCCAGGACTGGTCCCAGGGGAAACGTAGTTTCAGGAGTAGGAATTGTCCTGGTTACTCCTGAGAAACTCGTCATCTATCTAGTATATTCTCTTAGCGAACCCTGCTCTAATAACGTGGCAGAATATAACGCCTTACTAATCGGGCTCCAAGTCGCTAAAGAGTTGGACGTCGAATATCTGGAAGCATTTGGTGATTCTCTGCTGATCGTCAATCAAGTCAGAGGAATATATGAAGTCCGGAATCCAGACCTCATCCCTTATCACCAAGCAATGATCGAAATAGCCATGTCTTTCAAAGGGTTTTTCCTAGAGCATGTGCCTCGATCTCAGAATCTGGAAGCTGATGCCCTGGCCAGTCTAGCTGCAGATTTAACTATTCCTATAAGAAGGCAGAATTCGGTGATCCTTCTTAATAGAGATTTATTCTGTGTGAAAAACAACTTTCACATAGAACGCAGCTACGCTGTGAACACAGATCTTTCAAAGAGAGACTGGAGAAGTCCCTTTATAGATTTTGTAGCATACGGAATCTTGCCGGAGGACCCTAAAGAAGCAGTATCCATCAAAAGACGATCATTACGCTTCTATTTCGATGCGTCTTCACAGTATCTATATCGCTGGACTTATGACGGACTATTATTACGATGTCTCTCTGGTGATGAAGCACAGCGGATTATCGTTCAAGCAGTATCCATTGCTGCTGCTGTTCCTGGACAGATTTGTTCAGAGATTCTATTTGCCCAGCAAGCTCTGCAGTTAAGGAGTCATAACTAGCTTGAACGAGACTGTCAATGCTGCCTCGAGATAACTGCAAATAATCGTTAATGGGTTGTTCTAAACCATTAACTATTTGCTCTAGCGCATCAGCTCTGTCATTATCGTTGAAATATCTAATCTGCGCTATACTGAAGTTGGAGGACGTCTTCAGAGCCTCGAAGTCTAGATTCTTCTCCAGCACCATCGATACCAGCATTTTCAAAGTAGCATAGAAAATGCTTGAAAACTGCTCAACTAACATGGTGAGATTCGAATGGATGCTGGGAGTGGCTGCAATATCGGAGAATCCCCCTCAGGAATGACTGTATACGATGTTGCCACAGTCGTCGCCTCAACAGATGGCACGACAAAAGAAGAAGCGCCAACAACGGTCGAAGTGGCTGGCGTACACAAAGGAGGCATAGTCGTAATAACAGGCTCATCCTCCTCTCGAGATATCGAAACTATTTCGGGCGAACCGGTACCCAAAAATGTCCCCTTTTCAAAATCAGGCACCTCCGTGTCATAGAAAGGAGCTGAAACAAAGCCGAAAGTTGCGTCGATGCTGCCCTCCCCGTAGATGTCTTCCCCTGAAAAGAAGACAAGAGAAAGTTAATATCAACATGATGTTAATTTTTCTAAAAGAGGCATAAAGACGATATTTACCCATGGCCGATGGTATATATGGCGCGTCTGCAGCCAGTACAGTTAAATTATTTCTTAATGATGCTAAGCGAGCTGTCATACCTGGAGAAGGGGGTATGCCAACTAACATTGGCAGGTATTCTTTTAGGTCTTCATCGAGATCCACTCGAGGCTCATTGGGTGGAATCTCGCTGGGTATACTTACAGACGCGGCAGGGGTTTCTCCCGTTGCTGGTCTGGATAAAGATATTCTTATTTGGCTTGGCCTCGAAGGCTATCTTGTACCACTACCTGAAGCGATAGCAGCGACAGCAGCCACGGGCAAAGATTCTCCGGCACTGCCAACCGAAACTATAGAGTTTCCCTCTCTAATAGGCAAAGGACCTCTAATCAAAGGATCGTCCCCAACAGAGGAAACAACAGGCTCACTCCTAGGAGCCTCATGACTGGAAGTCCTGACAGGACCACTAACAGTCTTCTTTTTCTTGTGAGGGGAAGTCTTCTTCAGAATAGGAGCCCTTCGCTTACTAGAGATAACCAGAGGCTCTGCAGGCGGAGGTATTTCGTCTCTCGGCATTGTCAGTAAAAGCTCCTCTGGTTTGACAGAGTCTTCACCCTCGTCAGAGGAAACTGATAGAATTTTATCTCTTCCCGCGGACTTAGAAAGGGCATCCTAAAACTTCTACGCATATCAAAATTGTGATGGAATGTGTTGATGGCCATGTAAAACTGGGCGTACGAGTGGAGGATGCACAACTCCATGGAGAGAGAAGTCGCGGGCACAGTAAAGGCCGCCCCAGTACAACCCATTATGAAGTATCGCCATCCTCTCGCTCCATCAATAAGTCTACCCCTGGACTTGAAGCTGGTGATGGCATTGCCCACGTGCAATTGATCATACCCAAACTGCCTGGCGAATCGACTAGGCAGGTAGGGCTCCAAGAAGCATTAGTCTTCACTTCTGTATAATAAATGGGAAGGTCTAATGCAGACCAACCAATTAAAAGCTTTAGGAGAAAGAACGGTCTTTCCTTCACCTGAGTCCTGAAGCCTGCTCCCCTGTTGATTGAGATGTACAGTGGGGACGATGCAGAAGAGCTTCCAGCTGTGAGCAAAATTTAACGCTCGCCGACAGTCTAAAACTGTGGTCATATTCCTGGTGGAATTCTTGTAATTCAACAAGAAATTACTCCCCGAACTACTGCCAGAGCCGGGAGACATCATCCTGGGGTTATGAAGAATTAATCATCCCATCAAATACAGGAACGGTAATTCTACCCTGGGAAAGCTGTCACGCCGTGTTTCATCGACAAGCAGCCCATCAGTAATGGCCCTCAGGCCAGCTTGTATACGACATACCATGGCAGGGAGCAAGCCCAGTCTTGCCCCGAACACCAGACGCACTGCAGGCCATAAGGTGTTACGGTGAATGCGATCCAAAGATGCAATGCCTGGTACTACCAATCGACGTAGCCATACAGAGAGTAAGCCAGTCAGTTGAGCTTTCCTTGACAGAGGCCTGCGGCAATGCCTTAAATAATTGTAGGCTTTAGTGCCTTCAGGATATTTCCTTATCCCTTCGTCGAGAACTCGATCTGAAGCCCCAGCGTCTTCAATAAGGTCATCGACTACTTGAGTAGTAAGCACGCTCAGAAGGCTCAAAGGCCTATCCCTGCTATCCACGACTTTGTCGGGCTTAGCATCTCTAGCCTGATAGAAGAAGAGGTAGGATGCCCATTTGTTGGTATGAGCCAGATCAGAGGGCTCATTATAGAAGGCGGTGCACGCAAGGTAATGGCTCATCAACTCCTGGTACACTGCCACCACCCGAGGGTTTGTATCCCCCAGCTCCCGGTTTGTGGGAACATACTCTTCATAAGGAGTATCCCCCATTGGCCAATCCCAACTCCCCCAGTGGAGTGGTGAAAGTCCCAGTGAGTGAGATATATCGCTCCATCAAAGCCAAAAACAGGTTGGGGTTAAGAGATAACCCAACACTGGTAGCACTCACAGCCGTGTACAGACCAATGCTCTCCAACTCAGTCTGAAAATGCTTCAGGGCCCAGGCAGCTAAACGAGCCCATCGAAGATTTGTAGGGGTAACCCACCCATTGGTCCAAGGATTAACCTTGGGGTATACTCCTCCATGCCCCATAAAGTCATTGCAGAAAGTCGATAATTGGCTGGTTGGAGCAGTGAAGTATCTTCACTCGGGACACTGCCCGGATACAATCCCCTGAAAGGCATTACAGGGCCTGAAGGGCGGCTCACAAATGATCCTTGGTCGGACCCTTTCTGATAAAATATCTTCCCCGGCTGGCCGTGAAGATTAGGGGTCAGAGTCCACGACATCCTCCTGGGATGCGTGGCATGGAAGAATGCCGAGATAGGATAATCCCTCAGCATCTTGGGTAGGTATATGACCATGCCCCCAATAGTAAAACCCAGTCTTCCTTCTTGGGCTTCATCTAAGATTGTTTATCGATCATATCCCCGAAGAGGAAAGCTGGTTTTATGTATTTTGCCCCGTCTATGTACGCCAGGGGCTCTCCGTTGATCATGCTCAACAGCATTCGCTCTCCTTGAGACGATATCAGGATTCCCCTTCCTTTAGGATATTGGGGTCCAGAAATAGGAAATGTCACATGGGACAAATCCTCCAGGTAATTGGAGTGCAGCATCCCAGCAGTAGAACCCATCACCTCAGCCAACGAAGATATCTATAAGTTAACTACAAAGTGCAAGAAAAATATGTCAGTTTCTATACTAGACCTCACAATCTTGCAGCTTATGCCAAAGAGCAACAGTCTGTGTTTTTACGCCAAGACTGTAAAAACTTGAGTTTTTACGCTGGAATCTCATTCCAAGGCGTAAAATTCAAGATTGGCAGTATACACAAAAATCTGACAGTCTGTGTTTTACGCCAGATTGCCAAAGTTTGAGTTATTACGCCGAAGTTTTCATCCAGAGCGTAACACCCAAAATTTGTAGTATACGCCAAATTTTGACAGTCAAAGCTTTTACGTCAGACTGCGAAAATATGGAGTTTTTACGCTGACACATTAGAAATATGGACGTAAAAGATGAAACATCTCTGTGCATCATCTTCCTCGAAGAGGCGTTCAACACAGAAGATGACCTAGCGCGTTCACGTATAACATGTGCGAAGGGTTTTCTTCGTTCTTGTTGTCCCAAAAGCTTTACCTATAACGCCCGGTGCACAGCTTGACGATGGGATACTTCGTTCAGAGCGAGGTTCGCCCTGTCCGATGGGAGTCGTTCTTGCTTGGGCAGAGGAGCGAGAAGAGGAGGCATCCTTCTTTCCCTTAGAGGAGGAGATTGGTTTTGGTGCCATTGCTAAAAACTCAAAATGCTCAGAGAAGAACGAAGGAGAGTACTCAAAGCGATGAAGGTTTTCTTTTGCAAAAGACAGATAAAAAGTTTTTCTCTGAAGGCCTTGGGGTATTTATAGAGTTCAGATAAACTCCTCGAATCCCTAACCAAATCCGATATTTAATATTCAGTTATGATTGGGGACTACGTCAGCCTATTATTCAGGGAAGGCGGACAGTCAGCAAATTCAAAAAGTTTTCGTGCAGAGCAGATTCGTAATTTTACGCCAAGGAGCTTTTTACGCTCGGGAAGCTACAAATCTACGGTTTTACGCTCAGAGGCTATAAGTCTATGGTTTTATGCCCGGATGCTTTTACGTTCGGTAGCTTTTACGCTCGAGAGGCTACAAACCTATGACTTCATGCTCAGAGGCTACAAATCTATGATTTCACGCTCAGAAGCTTTTTACGCTCAGAGGCGACAAATCTACAACTTCACGCTCGGAAGTTTCTTTTCAGAGGCTATAAATCTACAATTTTACGCCCGGATGCTCTTATGCTCAGCAGGTTTTACGCTCGAGAGGCTACAAACTTACGATTTTACGCTCATATACACTACAGATCTATGACTTTCCGCATATCTTAAAATACGCAGGCCAGAGTATGCGTATATCTGAACAAATCTCAAGACGGTCAATTGCAAGGGTTCACGTAGGAGATGCTCCTTATTAGCCTCAGAATATCCCAAGTATCCAAAGTATACAGAGTTCAGCATTGAAAATGACTCTTCTTCTTGGGTCGATTGGAAGTTCATCCAAAATCCAGTCTGAATATTTTCTCTACAGTTCAAGATGGCGACTCAGTTTTGACAGCCATTTCTCGCCCTATTTCAAAGGATTTTCGGGAAATCATTCTTGAAGATGATGGTATGAACAAGAATTCTTCTTATCAGAGAAGTGACAGTTCAGAATGCTACGCAATTCCTTGTTCAAAATAACAGGATAGTTTGAATATGCGACTAAAATGCTAAGCAGCTTCTTACGTATTTCTATTTACGCGTAAAAGACGGGACGAGATCAGATACTCTTTTTATCAGAGTCGGCGTAAAGTTATTTAGACGTGGCGAAGCTACACATATTCAGACTTCATCACAGCAAAGAATATGGCAAATCATCAGATGCGTAAAAGAAGACGATTTTATTAATCATGATTACATATGAGGGAAATCCAGTCTACAAAGGGTTTTTCATCTTCATAATTATATGATTACATATGAGGGAAATCCCGTCTACAAAGGATTTCTCATTTTCATTTAGGATCACACCAAAAATCTGTTTTGCCAGGTTCTCGTATTGGTAGAGATCTTTTTCGTCTTCTACAGCAGTTCATCGACTTCCACAGTCGATGAACAAGAAAATGATTAATGGCGGGAGGATACACAACTGGGCTTGTCTAAATTATTCAAGAGCCCATCCTCCATACGCCATGACAAATTGAGTTGAGGTGTTAGACCCAACTCAGTACTGGAAGACAGGGCTAGTTTGTCTGCCCTCGTCCACCAACAATGGAAGAAAATACAGCTTGCAAGCTGTGTGGTCTAATGTGACCCTCTCTCCTGGACGAATCGCCATATGAAGTTGCTGATTATCCCGAGCAAAGGAAGCTATGATATCTTTCCATGATCCATCGTTGTAGAGGACATTTCTCGAAGATGCCTTCTTTTTTGGCTCCTTACATAATGGAAGAACATGATCTTCTTCTTCCTCAAGTCGACCCGACGAACTCCGGCAATCATCTCTGTGTGGTGAAGGAAATATGGGAAGAACAGGTGTTTCGGATAATAAACGAGAGAGAATATGGAAAACGAGATCTTATACGAAAACCCGCCCTTTCTTCTGTGTTTACAAACAAAATTGTACAATTTAATCCTATACGAGGATATCTAAGTACAATTTATTTAATCTGGATAAATATTGCTATAGGTATCTGATCTGCAGTCGATCACTTTAGCCCTGGACCACACGATGATGAAGAAGTGCCGTGGAAGACAGAAAGCAGCTTTGCATGTTGCTAAAGAGGGTGGATGCCCGATGCCAAAGTCGTCGATCCCTTCTCTTTGCCTGAGCTCTGGATTCTTCTCTCTCTCTTGACCTTTGACCTTTGATCTTTGCGACCATTGGATCTGATACTGGATTTCTTGATCAATTTTTTTGACCCTTTTCCTCTATTGATAGAGGTCTCTATTTATAGAGTTTTTAATGACAGTGACCACTTAATTGGCGTAGAAACCGAGTAGTGGAAAGTTCAGCACCCTTTTACACGACAGTTTAAAATAACCAATGCCTGCGTATAGATGAACTTTTGAGTGAGCATGTGACGCGCATCCAACTAAGGGACAGAATGCGTATATCTGCTGCGAAGATCACGACGTAGAAGCCACGTAGGTAGTTATCCCTTGTGTAGAAGAGGTTGGCGTAGAAGCCAATGACTGTCACATGGCATAGAAGCCAAGTAGGCATAGAAGTCGAGTAGGCGTAGAAGCCGAGTGGGCATAGAAGTCGAGTAGGCGTAGAAGCCGAGTGGGAATAGAAGTCGAGCAGGCATAGAAGCCGAGTGGGCATAGAAGCCGAGCAGGCATAGAAGCCGAGTGGGCATAGAAGCCGAGTGGACATAGAAGCCGAGCAAGCGTAGAAGCCGAGAGGGCATAGAAGTCAAGCAGGCGTAGAAGCCGAGTGGGCATAGAAGCCGAGATGATGTGGACGTTTTAGCCGGAATTATGGCTCTTGGAGATATAATCAAATCTCTTGCATTGAATGCAGAGATCTGCCCCCATCCTGCGCATTAAATGCAGAGGCTTGTCTTTAAGATTTGCCATCATTATGTATATTAAATGCAAATACGCGCCTCGAATTCTGTACGAAGAGTAACTGCTGATATGGTGGTCTGTCTGCCTTCTACGGAGCATAAGAAGCTCACGTCTGCCAGTATAAAACTGGGTAGTGTATCCCTTGTATGCGTGAGGGCAGTTGGCGCAAAGGGAATGTCACTAGACGACGGTTTGGTGACATTTAATCAAATCTCCTGCATTAAATGTAGAGATCCGCCATTATCCTGCGCATTAAATACAAAGAAGTATTTTTGAAGGTCTGCCACCCTTCTGCGCATAAAATGCAGAGACATGCCTCGGGCATCTGTCAGTATTCGGTGCATTAAATGCAGAGACGTACCTTGAGAACCTGTCATCGCTCTGCGCATTAAATGCAGAGACACGCCTCGAGCCCTGTACAAAGAGCAACTTTTGACGTGGCAGGCTGTTTGTCTTCTGTGAAGCGTAAATAGCTCACATCTGCCTGTGTAAAACTAGGCGGTGTATTCCTTTGTATGCGTAGAAGCGGTCTACGCCAAGGAAATAACAGTAAATGACTGCCTGGATTGCAGTACCGTATCATCATTATAGCCGTCGCTTGGGTTGTCGTGCAGTACTCTTTGTCAGGAGCCCAGACGTCAGGTTCATTGCATGATTTGACAGGTTCATTTTGAAGAATATGAAGCATTCCTTGTACACTTCAATGCTGCATTAAAAGCGGATGAGTTTTACGCCATAAAGGCGATGAAGCACCCTATTTACGCTGAAGCAGCCTGGACATACTGCGTTACGCGGATGGTCCTTGAGTTTTAAACTTTTACGCTGTGCTCAGCGGAAAAGCTCTGTTGCACGCTTGATGGCTCTGAGGTCCTCTGTTTACGCTGCCCTGTATCAACATGCTGCGTATAGCTATCCAGCGTATTTTTCATGCTTCTACAAGACCCCCTTCAAAGCTTTTAAATTCCTCGTAATTTGAAATACTTTGAATGAAGCATGAACCGTTCCTCGTAACTCAAAACGCTCTGAATGGAGCCTGAAACGGTCAAACCTGACACGTTCTTTCATGGCTGACTTTATGGCGGAGTTATTGGGGATCGGTGTGATCTCTTTTGCCTATAAAAAGGCTGAGGAGTTAACCTGTTCTTCCCATATTTTCTTCACCACTCAGAGATGATGGCTGGAGTTCATCGGGTCGACTTGAGGAAGAAGGAGACCATGTTCTTCCAGCTTGTAAGGAGCCGAAAAATACTGCGTCTTTGAGCAAATATCCTTTACAACGATGGATCATGGAAGGATATCATAGCCTCCTTTGCTCGGGATAATCAGCAACTTTGTATGGTGGTTCTTCGGGAGAGAGGAAGGGTCGTATTAGACCACACCACTTGCAAGCGGTACCTTCTCCCGTTACCTGCGGACGAGAACGGGCAAACTGGCTGCTGTCCGAGATTGGGTTGGGTGAAATACCTCAACATAATCTGTCACGGCGTTGGATGTAGGAAAGCAGATTTACCCTGCTTTTCTGTTGGAGGATGGGTCTATGCCCAGTTTTGTATCCTCCCGTCGTTGACCAATATGTCAGTCAGTTTGCAGTTACCGACTGACTGCTGGAGAAGATAGATGAAGAATTTTGCCCTGGCAGAACAGATTCTGGGCGCGATCTTCAGACGACGATGAGAAAGTCCTTTGTAGACGAGATTTCCCTCATATGTAGTCATGAAAATGAAGAAAAACCCTTGTAGACTGGATTTCCCTCATATGTAATCATGCTTTTAATTTTAATAAAATTGTCTTTCTTCTTTGCATATGATCATTTTGCCATACTTTGCTGTGAAGTCTGAATATGTGTAGCTTCGACACGTCTGATATCTTTATGCCGACTCTGTTAGAAAGAGTGATAGGTCCTGTCCTGTCTTTTACGCATAACTAACGATGCGTAGAAAGCCGCTTTAGCAGTCGAGTGTTCGAACTGTCCTGCTGTCAGGGATGAGGAACCGCGTAGAATTCTGAACTGTTTTTACTTCTGATAAATAGAATTTTTGTTCAGACCGTCATTTTCAAGAATGATTTCTCGAAAATCTCTTGGGATAGGGCGAGAACTGGCTGTCAAAGACTGAGTTGCCATCTTAAACTGTTTAGACGAAATATTCAGACTGGATTCTGGGTGAACTTCGAATCGACCCATGAAGAAGAGTAATTTTCAATATTTGAACTCTGTATGCCTTGGGTACTTGGGATATTTTGAGGTCAAGGAGGAGTATCTTCTGTGTGAACTCCTGCAATTGACCACTTTGAGAATTGTTCAGATGTACTGTACTGGCCTGCGAATTTTTCAGATATGCGGAAAGTCGTAGAGCGTGAAATCATAAGTTTGTTGCCTCTGAGCGTAAAAAGCCACCAGGCGTGAGATCGTAGATTCGTAGCTGCTGAGCGTGAAGTCGTAGGTTCGTAGCCTCTCGAGCATAAAAGCTACCGAGCATGAGAGCATCCGGGCGTAAAACCATAGACTAGTATCCTGTGAGCGTAAAATCGTAGATCCATAGCTGTCGAGCGTAGAAAGCTCCTTAGCAAAAAACTGTAGATTTGTAGCTTCTAAAAAGAAAATCTTCCGAGCGTGAAGTCGTGGATCTGTTGCCTCCGAGCGTAAAAAGCCACCGAGCGTGAGATCGTAGATTCGTAGCTGCTGAGCGTAAAGTCGTAGGTTCGTAGCCTCTCAAGCATAAAAGCTACCGAACATGAGAGCATCCGGGCATAAAACCATAGACTAGTAGCCTGTGAGCATAAAACTGTAGATCCGTAGCTGTCGAGCGTAGAAAGCTCCTTAGCGTAAAACCGCGAATCTTTTTCGCACGAAAACTTTTCGAATTTGCTGACTGTCCGCCTTCTCTGAGTAAATAGGCTGACGTAGTCCCCAATCATAACCAAATATTAAATGTGAGATTTGGTTCGGGATTCGAGGAGTCCATCCGAACTCTATATATACCCCAAGTTTCTGAGAGAAAAACTTTTCATCCGTCTTCTACGAAAGAAAGCTTTTGTCTGTTCGAGTTCTTCTTCGTTTCTTCTTCGAGTCTTCAAAGTCTCCAGTAATGGCCTCGAAACAAGCCTCCTCCACTAAGGGAAAGAAGGTTGCTTCTTCTTCCCGTTCTTCTGCTCAAGCGGGGGCGACTTCCGTCGGGCACGGCAGACTTCATTCTGAACGAAGCATCCCGCCGACTAGCAATGCACCTGGCCTTTAAAGGTAGAGTTTTTGGGACGAAAACGAACGACTGAAAACCCTTCACACGCGTTGTACGTGAACGCACTAGGTCATCTTCTGTGCTGATAGCCTCTTCGAGGAAGATGATGCACAGAGATGTTTCATCTTTTACGCCCACATTTCTAATGTGTCAGCGTAAAACTCCATATTTTCGCAGTCTGGCGTAAAAGCTTTGACTGTCGAAAGTTTGGTGTATACTATAAAATTTGAATATTACACAGGGATGGAAATTCTGGCATAATAACCCAATTTTATCAGTCTAGCGTAAAGCACAGACTGTATACTGCCAACCTTGAATTTTACGTTTTCAGGAAATGGATTCCAGCGTAATAACTCAAGTTTTTACAGCCTTGGCGTAAAGCACAGACTGTTGATTTTCTGCATATACTGTAAGTTTATAGAAACTGACTTATCTTTCTTGCATTTTGCAGTTAACTTGCATGCGTCTCCGCTAGCCGATGTGATGGGTTCTGCCGCAGGGATGCTGCACTCCAACTATCTGGAGGATCTGTCGCACGTGACATTTCCTATCTCCGGGCCCCAATATCCTGAAGGAAGGGAAAATTTGATATCGGCTCAGGGTGAGCGAACGCTGCTGAACTTGATCAACGGAGAGCCCCTGACGTACATAGACGGAGACCAGTACCTAAAGCCGGCTTTCCTCTTCGGGGACATGATTGACAAGCAGTCCCAGACGAAGCCCAAGAAAGAACTCTGGGTTTTTCCTGCTGGAAAATTGGTTTTGTATCTGCCCAAGATGCCGAGGGACTATCCCATCTCGGCATTCTTCCATGCTACACATCTCAGAAGGATGTCGTGGACGCTGACTCCTGATCTTCAGGGCAGGACGGGGAGGATATTTTATTTGAAAGGAGCTGACCAGGGGTCATTTGTCAGCCGTCCTACCGGCAATGTGACGATGTTCAGGGGACTGTACCCGGACAGTGTCTCGAGTGAAGACAGTTTAGTGATCCAGCCGGTCCAATTACCGACTTTCTGTAATGATTTTATGGGGCGCGAGGGAGTATACCCTAAGGTGAACCCTCGGACAGGTGGGTGGATCACCCCCACAAATCTTCGATGGGCTCGCTTAGCTGATTGGGCCCTGAAGCATTTTCAGACCGAGCTGGAGAACATTGGTTTGTTTACAACTGTGAGTGCCACCAGCGTTGGGTTGCCTCTCAACCCCAACCTGTTTCTGGCACTGATGGAGCGATATATCTCGCTCACCGGGACTTTCGCCACTCCACTGGGGGAGTTGGGATTGGCCCTCCACGAGATGGCAGAGATCTCGAGATTGCCGATGGGAGATACTCCATATGAAGAGTATATTCCCACAAACTGGGAGCTGGGGGATTCAGACCCTCTGGTAGTAGGAGTGTATCAGGAGCTGATGTGCCACTACCTTGCTTGCACCGCTTTTTATAACGAGCCTTTAGATTTGGCTCACGTTAGTAAATGGACGTCCTACCTCTTCTTTCACCGGTCCAGGACTGCTAAGCCAGAGAAGGTATTAGAAGGCAAGAATCTGCCTTTGAATCCTCTAAGCATGCTTAACGCTCAGGTAGTTGACGATCTCATGGAAGACGCTGGGGCTGCGGACTGGATCCTTGACGAAGGGGTAGGAAAGTATCCTGTAGGCACTAAGGCCTATAGTTATTTGAGGCATTGCCGCAGGCCTCTGTCCAGGGAAGCTCAACTGGCTGGCTTCCTCTCTATATGGCTGCGCCGTCTGGTGGTACCCAGCATCACATTTGCGGACCGCATTTACCGTAATACGCTATGGCCTGCAGTGCGTCTGGTATTTGGGGCAAGATTGGGCTTGCTCCCTGCCATGGTATGTCGCATTCAAGCTGGCCTGAGGGCCATGACTGACGGGCTGCTCGCTGATGAAACTTGGCGTGATAGCTTTCCCAGGGTAGAATTACCATACCTGTATCTGATGGGATGGTTAATTCTTTATAACCCCAGGGTTATGTCTCCCAGCTCTGGCAGTAGTTCGGGGGCTAGTTTCTTGTTGAACTATCAAAAATCCTCCTGGAACGTGACCACAGTTATAGACTGTCGGCGGGCTCTGAACCTCCGTCATAGCTGGAAGCTCTTTTGTACGGTTCCCCCTGTTCATCTCAATCAGCAGGGGATCAGACTTCAGGACGTAGGCGACAGGAAGACCGTTCTTTCTCCTGAGTCTTTTAATTGGTTGGTCTGTATTAGACCTTCCCATCTATTATATAGGAGTGAAGACCATTGCTTCTTCGAGCCCTACTTGCCTAGTAGGTTTGCCAGGCAATTCGGGTACGACCAGTTGCACGTGGGCAATGCCGTCACCAGCTTCAGGTCCCGGGGCGGACTCATTGATTGAGCCAGAGGATGGCAATATTTCATCATGCGTTGCACTGAGGCAACTTTTACCGTGCCCGTCCTTTTACTCTCCACGGAGCTGCGCATCTTCCACTCGTATGCCCAGTTCTATGTGACAAACAACACCTTCCATCGCGATTTTGATATGCATGGAAGTTTTAGGGTGCCTTCTTCCAAGTCTGGGGGAAGAGTCAAAGTCCCCTCGGTTTCTTCTGACGAGGGTGAGGAGTCCGTCACTCTAGATGAGCCTCTGTTGGCGGTATCGAGGGGTGAAGTACCTCTGCCTGCAGGGCCCTTGGTAATCTCTGGGAAGCGAAGGGCTCCTAATCTGAAGGAAACTTTCCCTCGCAAGAGGAAGAAGAAGATGGTTAATCATCCTCTCCGGATTCCTGGTATTAAGGCTCCTGGAAGTGAGCCTGCATCTCCCCATGTTGGGGATGATTCTTTGATTGGAGGTTCCTCGCCTTTTAGAGAGGGACCCTCTAATGTTCCGTCCGGTGGTGCCGGAGAATCTCTGCTGGAGGCTACCGTCGCTGCTACTGCTTCAGGTAGTAGAACGAGGTCGCCTTCGGGGCCGAGCCAGATGAGGATATCTTTATCCGAATCAGCATCGGGAGAGACCCCTGTCACGTCTGTAGGTGCGCCCAGCAAGATTCCAGCCGATGAACCTCAGTTGGAATTTGACGAGGATCTGGAAGAGCATTCGCTAGTGCTCCTTAGAGCACCCCCTTCTCCAGGTATAACAGCTTGCCTAGCATCATTAAGGAATGATTTAGCTGTACTGGCCGCGGACGCGTCATATACACCATTGGCCATGGGTAAATGTCGTCTTTTATGCCTCTTTTTAGAAAAGTTAACATCATTTCGATACTAACTTCCTTTCGTCCTTTTTTCAGGGGAAGACCTATTCGGGGAGGGCAGTGTAGATGTGCCCTTCGGCTCTGTGTTAGGTCCTGGCGACGACACGGAGGTGGCTGATTTTGAAGAGGAAACATCTTCGGGTGCCGGCTCGCCTGTCGATGAGGTCCCAATATCTCAAGAGGAGGACGAGCCTGTCATTGCGACAATGCTTCCTTTGAGTATGCTGGTATCTTCGTCCGGTGTCAATGCTTCTTCTTTTGTCGCACCACCTGTTGAGGTGACGGCCATGGCAACATCGTCTGTGGTTGTTCTTGGAGGGGGACTCGCCACTATCGCGGCCACTCCCGGCATCCATTCGGATCTAGTTGCTGTGACCGAGCAGTACACTCGTATCTTCTATGCCACCTTGAAAATGTTAATATCAATGGTGTTGGAGAAGAATTTGGGCTTTATGTCGCTGAGGAGAGCCTCCCGGGCCTCTATAGTGTTGATCCGAGAATTCAATGACACTGGGGTGGCTGACGCGCTGGAGGAGATAGTTAATGGTTTAGAGCAACCCATTAACGAATACTTGCAGCTAGCTCGAGGCAACATTGACGGTCTCGTTCAAGCTAGGTACGACTTCCTGAGCGCGCGCAGCTTACTGAACAGATGGCATCTTTGAATAAGTCCATCGAGGCTCAGCAGCGGAAGATGGACGAAGAACGTGTCCAATTGGGGTATGTCGTTCCCGAGTTGACCCGGTGCGAAGCCGAATATGAGAAAGCGACAGCGCAGGCCCGCATATTGAAGGATGAGCTCATTCGAGTAGAGGCGAAGGTTCTCTCTTTGTCGGCGGCTTGAGATGTGCTGAAGGAGCGACGGGCGACTGTTCAGCAGAATCAGGCGCGTGTGGGTGCTTTCCACTCAGGTTTTATGCGGGCTCGGTCTGAGCTAGCTGCTTTGTACAACGATACGACAAGGTTGGAGAGGGCTCGTGCCGACGTCTTGAACTCCCGGGATGAGAGGATGGTTGCTCTAGCGTAGCAGATTCGCGACCTGACCGCTCCCCCCAAATAATGTACTTTTGCTTTTGCTTTTCAATGTACTTTGCTCCTTTTTGGGAATAATAAAGAGGCTTTCATCTGACTTTGTGGACCCATCATTTTGGAATATAAATAACATGTTTGGGTGAAAGTGATATCAGAGGTAATATGGACGTGATATACTCTCGGTAAGTTTTAGCAGGATATATCTATTCAGAGGTTATATGGACATGATAGAAATATGCTTTTTTAGCTAAAATTTGTACACAAGACACTATCAGAGGTAGTATGGACGTGATAGGTCTTGAAGTTCCAAATTAGTTAAACATATCTATTCAGAGGTTATATGGACATGATAGAATACGATCCAACTAGTTTCGTTTTGGAAGTAGTTTTGTCAGAATGAGATTTTTGCCATATTCCACTTGAGCAGAGGAGGTTAAGCATAGTACCTTTTCAAGAATTTGCCATTGATAGGAGCCATTAATAGGTCTCCATTAGGCTGGGCTAACCTGTAAGTGCCGTTTGAGAACGTCGTCTCGATCACATAAGGGCCTTCCCATTTGGGCTAGAATTTGCCCTTACTTCTGTGAGTAAGAATCATCGACCTTCTCACAACTAAAACTAGCTCGCCGACTTTGAACACCCTTTCCTTCACTTTTTGATTAAAAGCCCTAGAAATGTGTGCTTGGTAGAACGCGATGCGCTGTTGAGCTTGGAGGCATTTCTCGTCTAATCCTTCTAGCTCTTGAAGCCTTAATAGGTCATTCTTTTCTTGAGTCAACTCATTAGTCACGGCTATCATGAGTGACAGAATCTGGATCTCGATGGGGAGAACTGCTTTGCTCCCGTAAACTAATGAGAATGGGGTACAACCTGTCGGTGCTCGTACCGTCGTGCGGTATGCCCAGAGACATTCCCCCAGCTTCTCATTCCAATCCCTCTTGTTCATGGAGACGAACTTCTTCAAGAGCTTGATAATGGTTTTGTTGAATGCTTCCGCCAAACCATTAGTAGCAGGATTATATGCCTTAGAGGCCAGATTTTGTATTCGATTTTTATCGCAAAATCGATAAAACGCTTGGCTGATGAATTGAGGCCCATTGTCATGGATTATCCTTCGGGGTATCCCGAAGCGAAAAATAACATGATGCTTGATGAAGCTGATCACATTAGATGCCTTCATCTCAGCAAGGGGGATCGTCTCTGCCCATTTGGAGAAATAATCCGTGATGGCCAGTATGAACCGGTGACCTCTAGAAGAAGATGGGTGAATAGGACCAATGATATCCATACCCCATGCTTCGAAAGGCCAGGATGCAACCGTAGGATGTAGATATTCGGGAGGTTGATGGATAAAGTCTGCATGGACCTGACAGGCTCTGTATTGTCTTGCATACTTTATTGCATCTGTGATCATAGTAGGCCAGTAGTAGCCCATTCTCCTGATGCGATCCTGTAGCTTAGGCCCGGGTTGATGTGCTCCGCATACGCCATCGTGAGCTTCTCGGATGATCCACCGTGCATCATCATCTGAGAGACATCTCAATAGCAGTCCGTCGTAGGTCCGGCGATATAGACACTGTGAGGATGCCTCGAAATAGAAGCGTAATGATCATCTTTTGACGGATACTGCCTCTTTAGGGTCCTCCGACAAGATTCCGTATGCTACGAAATCTATAAAGGGACTTCTCCAGTCTCTCCTGGGAGGATCTGTGTCCACCGCGTAGCTGTGTTCTATGTAAAAATTATTTTTCACACAGAATAAATCTCTGTTAAGAAGGATTACCGAATTCTGCCTTCTTATAGGGGTAGCTAAATCTGCAGCTAGACTGGCAAGGGCATCAGCTTCCAGATTCTGAGATTGAGGCACATGTTCCAGGAAGAACCCTTTGAATGTCATGGCTATCTCGACCGTTGCTTGGTGATAGGGGATGAGGTCTGGATTTCGGACTTCATATATTCCTCTGACTTGATTGACGATCAACAAAGAGTCACCGAAAGCTTCCAGAGATTCGACGCCCAATTCTTTAGCGACTTGGAGCCCGATTAGCAGAGCGTTATACTCTGCCACATTGTTAGAACAGGGTTCGCTAAAAGAATATGCACGGTAGATGACGAGCTTATCGGGAGTAACCAGGACAATTCCTACTCCCGAGACCACGTTTCCCCTGGGACCAGTCCTGGAGGCACCATCGAAGAACAGTTGTCATGAATCACTTTCCATTACGGAATTACATTCTTTAACTTCGTCGGGAATGTCCTCGTACAGTTTGGAGGCCTCCGGGATCGGATGAGCAGCTAGAAAGTCAGCCAATGCTTGGCCCTTGACGAACTTCTGGGGGACGTACACCATGTCATATGGTGTTAATAACATCGCCCAAGTCGCGAGTCGAGAATTAAGAATACTGGGCTTATTCATTAGTACCTGAAGAGGATTGATCCTGGAGATGATGTGAATAGTTTGGCCTGTGACATAGTGTCGCATTTTCTGAATAGCGAACATCAGAGCCAAGCATTCTTTCTCTACTGGATTGTACCGGTGTTCGGCTTCCACCATCATCCTGCTGAGGTAGTAGATAGCCTGCTCGTGACTCATCTCATTCTTTTATGCGAGAAGAGCTCCCAGAGAATGATCCATCGCTCGAACATACAGCACGAATGGTCTTCCTATGACAGGAGGCACCAGAACTGGCGGACTAGTGAGGTAGCATTTGATGTCACCGAACGCTTGCTGACAGGCTTCATCCCATATGAAGGATACACCTTTATTCAAGAGACGAGAAAAGGGCGGACATCTCCCAGAGAGGTTGATATGAATCTCCGGATATAAGCCAGACGACCTGGAACTCCCCTGAGTTCCCTCAGATTGTGGGGCGGTCGCATTTCTAAGATGGCCTTGACTTTATCAGGGTCCACTTGAATGCCTTTGGCGGTAATAACAAATCCTAGAAATTTGCCACTAGATATCCCCAGAAAGGACTTTGTAGGATTCATCTTGAGTTGATGTTGGCGCATTAATTCAAATATTGTCTTCAAGTCTTGGATGTGATTGTCCTTGAGGCGGCTTTTGACAGCTACATCATCCACGTAACACTCCACTGTCTTGCGCAAATGCTCGTGGAATATGTTACTCATAGCCCGTTGGTACGTAGCCCCGACGTTCTTCAATCCGAAGGGCATGACCGTATAGCAATATACCCCCAATGGTGTCCGGAAGGCAGTATGCTTATCGTCCTCAGGATACATCTTGATTTGATTGTATCTTGAAAATCCGTCCATGAAAGACATACGTTCGAAACCGCAGGTATTGTCAATCATGACGTCTGTGATGGGAAGAGGAAACTCATCCTTGGGGCAGGCTGCGTTCAGATCTGGTTAATCGATGTAGACCCGTACTTTCCTATTTTTCTTCATGACCGGGACAACATTGGCGACCCAGTCGGGATGTTGTTCTTCTTGGATGAAGCCGCAGGCTATCAACTTCTTGACTTCAGCTTCGATGGTATCCATCATATCCGGGTGGAATCGGCATTGGTGTTGCTTCACAGGCTTTGAATCGGGAAATATATTGAGCTTATGAGTAGCCACCTTTGGATCAAGACCTGGCATGTCTTTATAATTCTACGCAAAGACGTCGATATATTCTTTTATCAGCTGGATAATTTCTTCCCTTTCTTCTTCGGAAAGGTTGTTACTGATAAATATCGGCTTTGGTGAAAGTTTATCCCCAACGTCGATCTGGATAACTTCATCTTCAGTGGGAGGTTCTCTCTGCTCAAAGCAGAACTCCCATTGTGTATCCATTTGCTGAGCCCAAGCATCATTCTCAAACAGTTCAGATTCTTGTTCGTCTGATTCGAAGGAATTCGTCACTACCATATTTACTGATAATGTTTGCTCGAGAGCATGAGATGAGTCAGAGGGCGCTGAGCCATTTTGAGAGGAGGAAAAGATATCCTCGTTTGACTCAGGAGTTGTGAGGGAGGTGGTATACCCTAACCCAAAACAAGTTCTTTGATAGTAGGGATTGCCGTGCAGCGGCATTCGTCTGCCTTTCCTGTAGTTGAGACCCGGTTCCAGCTTCAAGTTATAACTCATATTTTGCATGATTTTTAACGCTTGTGGGCTATATCTGTGGATTTGTATTCTGCCAATTTTAGACTCGCAAAATTCTTCCTGCATGATCGGGCTGCTCCGCATACGGCCGAAGACTATTGGATGTTGGTCGTCGCGAGTTAGAGGAATAATAAAGATGGAATCTTCACGCGGTCCACCTTTCATGACGATATTAGATGTTGAAGCATCTTCCCACAAGATCTTCCCGCATTTGATCGTTAGGGGAACTGAAGCCTGTTTATGACCCTCGTCTTCGTATTTCTGGCTCAGATAGTCACGTAGGTCAGGAGTCTTTTCAGAAAAAGAAGAAGAAGAAAATGGCTTGTTCCTCCTGTTCACATCAGTGGGCATGCGGATGTTGGGAACCATAGTTTTCCCTGTGCCTCCTGTATACAACAGGTTGGCCATCTGGGTGGCGGATAATCCCCGAGGAGGGTGTCTTTCCACAAATTGAGCCTTCTTTACGCTGAGGTTCCTCTTCTGGCGTAATTTGGAGCTCTGCTCTGGTTGGCATAAACCTGAGGATGTCCTCAGCCGGCCGTCAGCTTCTCGCGTAATCCGGAGGGCGGGAAGATTATTCCCTCGCTGGCGTAAAGGCCGAGAAGTTGGGTAGTCCGCCGCTTGCTTTCCTTTGGGTAGATTACAGGGGTTATCTGCCTTTTCGCGGAAGGCAGATGCATTTTTACGCGCGGAGCGCGTTTGGAGCTTCTGACTTGGCGGTAAGGCATTGTCAGAAAGTTTGTCTGTTCCGCCAGGGACGGGAGACTGTTTTCTACGTGCAGAGCGCGGTGTAGGTTTCTGGACCAGCGCTAAGGCATTGTCCAAAGTTTCGTCTTTTCCGCCAGGGACGGGAGATTGAGTTTTACGCGCAGAGCGCGGAGTATACTTCTGGGTTGGCGCTGAGGCCTTGCCAGAAGTTTTGTCTGTCGTGCCAGAGACAGGCGACTGAATTTTACGCACAAGGCGCGGAGGGAGCGATGCTACAACCTCGTTGGTCGGAGAAATCGGAGAGATCGGAGAGTCCACAAGAATGGTAGAGGATGTCTTGGGCATCCAAACCTTACGCAGCTTCCTGTTTTTTAGACAGAGAGGGGGTGAGAGCTACCCCCTGTTCGAAGCATGTCTTCGTAGGCAGACTGGTCGAACTGGACGACCAGTGTCTTCTTCACGGATCCCACGGATACCGTATCGTGTTGAGCAATTACTTCGTCATCAGAAGAGAAAGATCTCTCCAGCAGAGTCGCCATCTTGTTTCGGATAATAAATGAGAGAGAATATGGAAAACGAGGTCTTATACGAAAACCCGCCCTTTCTTCTGTGTTTACAAACAAGATTGTACAATTTAATCCTATACGAGGATATCTAAGTACAATTTATTTAATCTGGATAAATATTGCTATAGGTATCTGATCTGCAGTCGATCACTTTAGCCCTTGGACCACACGATGATGAAGAAGTGCCGTAGAAGACAGAAAGTAGCTTCGCAGGTTGCTAAAGAGGGTGGATGCCCGATGCCAAAGTAGTCGATCCCTTCTCTTTGCCTGAGCTCTGGATTCTTCTCTCTCTCTTGACCGTTTGACCTTTGATCTTTGCGACCGTTGGATCTGATACTGGATTTCTTGATCAATTTTTTGACCCTTTTCCTCTGTTGATAGAAGTCTCTATTTATATAGTTTTTAGTGACAGTGACCACTTAGTTGGCGTAGAAACCAAGTAGTGGAAAGTACAGCACCCTTTTATACGACAGTTTAAAATAACCAATACCTGCGTATAGATGACCTTTTGAGTGAGCATGTGACGTGCGTCCAACTAAGGGACAGAACGCGTATATCTGCTGCGAAGATCACGGCATAGAAGCCACGTAGGTAGTTATCCCTTGTGTAGAAGAGGTTGGCGTAGAAGCCAATGACTGTCACCATGGCATAGAAGTCAAGTAGGCATAGAAGCCGAGTAGGCGTAGAAGCCGAGTGGGCATAGAAGCCGAGTAGGCGTAGAAGCCGAGTGGGCATAGAAGCCGAGCAGGCGTAGAAGCCGAGTTGGCATAGAAGCCGAGCAGGCATAGAAGCTGAGTGGGCATAGAAGCCAAGCAGGCGTAGAAGCCGAGAGGGCATAGAAGCCGAGCAGGCATAGAAGCCGAGTGGGCATAGAAGCTGAGATGATGTAGACGTTTTAGCCGAAATTACGGCTCTTGGAGATATAATCAAATCCCTTGCATTGAATGCAGAGATCTGCCCCCATCCTGCGCTTTAAATGTAGAGACTTGTCTTTAAGATTTGCCATCATTCTGTACATTAAATGTAGATACGCGCCTCAAATTCTGTACGAAGAGTAACTGCTGATGTGGCGGTCTGTCTGCCTTCTGCGGAGCGTAAGAAGCTCACGTCTGCCCGTATAAAACTGGGCAGCGTATCCCTTGTATGCGTGAGGGCAGTTGGCGCAAAGGGAATGTCACTAGACGACGGTTTGGTGACATTTAATCAAATCTCCTGCATTAAATGCAGAGATCCACCATTATCCTGCGCATTAAATGCAGAGGCGTATTTTTAAAGGTCTGCCACCCTTCTGCACATAAAATGCAGATACGTGCCTCGGGCATCTGTCAGTATTCAGCACATTAAATACAGAGACGTGCCTTGAGAACCTGTCACCGCTGTGCGCATTAAATGCAGAGACGCACCTCGATCCCTGTACGAAGAGCAGCTTTTAACGTGGCAGGCTGTTTGTCTTCTGCGGAGCGTAAACAGCTCACATTTGCCTGTGTAAAACTAGGCGGCGTATTCCTTTGTATGCGTAGAAGCGGTCTACGTCAAGGAAATGCCAGTAAATGACAGCCTGGGTTACAGTACCATGTCATCATTGTAGCCGTCGTTTGGGTTATCGTGCAGTACTCTTTGTCAGGAGCCCAGACGTCAGGTTCATTGCATGATCTGACAGGTTCATTTTGAATAATACGAAGCATTTCTCGTACACTTCAATGCTGTATTGAAAGCGGATAAGTTTTACGCCATAAAGGCGATGAAGCACCCTGTTTACGCTGAAGCAGCCTGGACATACTGCGTTACGCGGATGGTCCTTGAGTTTTAAACTTTTACGCTGTGTTGAGCGAAAAAGCTCTGTTGTACGCTTGATGGCTCTGAGGTCCTCTATTTACGCTGCCCTGTATCAACATGCTGCGTATAGCTATCCTGCGTATTTTTTATGCTTCTACAACAGGTTAACTCATCAGCCTTTTTATAGGCAAAAGAGAACACACAGAATCCCAATAAATCCCCAAAAATCTGCCAAGAAATCAGCCTCGAGAAACGAGTCAGACTTGACCGTTTCATGCTTCATTCAAAGTGTTTCAAATTGCGAAGAATTTGAAAACTTTGAAGGGGTCTTGTAGAAGCATAAAAAATATGCTGTAGAGTTATGCGCAATATTTCAGTGCTGGACGGCATAAAATATGACTTCAGAGCCATCGGCGTACAACAGGGCTTTATCGCTAGTACAACATAAAATACAAGCCCCATGACAATCCGCGTAATACAGTATTTCCAGACTGCTTTAGCGTAAAAAGGTTGTTACATTGCCACTTTGGCGTAAAACCTACTCGCTTTTAATGCAGTGGGAAGTCGTACGGGGAACGCTTCATATTCCTTGAATGAACCTGTCAGATCATGCAGTGAACCTGACTCCTGACAACGAGTATTGCACAACTATCCAGACGACGGCTGTAATGATGGTGCGACACAGAGACCCAAACCGTCGTTTAGTAACATTTCCCTAATACAAAATACCTTTACGCATACAAGGGAAAATGCTACCTAGTTTTACACAGGCAGATGTGAGCTTTTACGCTCAACAGAAGACAAAATAAACTATCACGTCAAAAGCTGCTCTTCGTACAGAGCTCGAGGCACGTCTTTGAATTTAATGCGCAGAATGGGGGCAGATCTCTGCATTTAATGCACGAGATTTTGTTCTATTTTCAAAGACTGGGCGAGCCATAATTATGGCTAATACGTCCACATCATCACCTCTGCATATTATGCTATTAGGCTATTTTCAGCTATAGGAGCACGCTGTACGCTATCTCCTCGAAATATGCCAACTCAAGCTATATTTGCATTTGTGTGTGATAAGGCTATTTGGTCCAGAATACGCTCAAGACCTCAGTCAAGGAAGGAGGATCAGCTATCTTTTACGCTAGCTACCTATCCATGCAGCATCAGGCTTCTACGCCTATAAGGCTTCTACACCTATTTGGCTTCTATGCCGACTCGACAAACCACTTGGCTTCTACGCTAACCTGACAACTATTTGGCTTCTACGCTATGGTGATAGTTATTGGCTTCTACGCCAACCTTTTCTACGCAAGGGGCAGTTACCTACGTGGCTTGCATGCCGTGATCTTCGCAGCAGTTATACGGATTTTCTCATCATAGGACACGCGTTACACGCGGATTCAGAAGATCATCTATACGTGGGTGGCAGTTATTATAACCACTGCGTAAAAAGTGCCATACTCTCCACTGTCCGGCTTCTACGCCGACTGGACGGTTACTGTCACTAAAATCCTATAAATAGAGACCTCTATTGCCAGAGGTCCGAAGGTCGAGAACTCGGAGAATAGAAGTCGAAGAAATCGAAGAATAGAGAGAGAAGAGCTCATATAGAGAGTAGTGATCGACGATTTTGGCATCGAGTATCCACTCCCTCTTGCAATCTTTGAAGCATCTCCTTCTTCTACAATACTTCTTCATCATCGTGTGGTCCAAGGGACAAAGTGATCGACTGTAGATCAGACTCCTATAGCAATATTTACCCAGATTAAATTTTGTACTTAACATCCTCGCATAGGATTAATAATACTTCTTGTTTGTAAACCTAAGAAAGGATTTCGTATAAACCTAGTTTTATTTCTTTCGTTTATTATCAAACATACCTCATGTAATAAAGGTGGAAGAAAAATACGATAAGCAACATCGCCTACCCGCTCGAGAATATCGAACGGACCTACGTATCTGGGACTAAGCTTCCCACGAACCCCAAATCTAATAACTTTATGGGTAGGTGAAATCCGTAAAAATACGTGGTCGCCGACACGAAACTCTAAAGATCTACGATACTGATCTTCCCAATGACGATGCCTATCTTGTGCAACACGAAGTCTCTCTCTTTGATCTGCTTGATAACCTCTACTGTCTGCGTGATCATTTCAGGACCTAACATCTTTCGCTCACCAAAGTCATCCTAAGCCAACACTGACCTACACTTCCTGCCGTATAGTGCTTCAAAAGGTGCCATCTGGATACTGGCCTGATAACTATTATTATACGAGAATTCCACCAAGTGAAGGTAATTCTTCTAAGATCCACCAAGGTCTAAGGTACAGGCTTGTAGCATATCCTCTAAGGTTTGGATGGTTCTCTCTGATTGTCCGTCTGTCTAGGGGTGGTAAGCTGTGCTGAATCTTAACTTGGTGCCCAAACTCTGATGTAGACTTTTCAAAAATGAGAAGTGAACCGTGTGTCTCGATCTGATACGATACTTACTGGAATACTGTGTTGTCTTACTATATGTCGTATATACATTTTAGCCAATTATTCTGTAGGCTGTCCTAATCGAAAAGTAAGAAAGTGAGCTACTTTGGTGAGACGATCTACTATCACCCAAACTGTATCTCGACCAGTCGGTGATCTAGGTAAACCAGTCATAAAGTCCATCGTGATGTATTCCTACTTCCACTCTAGAATAGGAAGCGGTTGTAATAATCCTGTCATTCTCTGTTGTTCTGCCTTCACTTCTGATATATCAGACATCATGATATGAAACGTGCTATTTTCCTCTTTATTCTTTTTTACCAAAAGTGTTGCTTGATATCTTGGTACATCTGCGTGCCTCCCGGATGAATGGAATACTGGAAAATGTGTGCTTCAGTCATAACTTTTTGCCGAATATCCCCGCTTGGTATACATAGACGATTACCAAAATCTTAGCATTCCATCCGCATGTATTGTTAACTCCTTTCGAAGACATGACTCATATTCTTCCCGTAGCTTTTGAATCTTCGGGTCCTCTGTCTGAGATAGCTTGATTCTATCTACCAAAGTTGAAGGAATATATAGGCTAGCCTGAACTCCTGTACTCTGTGGAAGTGCTATCTCGATACCCATCTCTCGTAAGTCTTCTAGAATATTCTTCTGAGTAGTCAACATAAATTCTCTACCTCTTCTGCTAAGTGCATCAGCTATTACATTAGCCTTGCCTGGATGGTACTAAAGTTCTACATCATATTCAATAACTCTAGCAACATTCTCTGCCTCATGTCCAGGTCCTTCTACATGAACACATACTTCAAACTCTTATGATCTGTGAATATTTTTACTCGATCGCCATATAAGTAGTGCCTCAATAGCTTAAGTGCGAACACTACTGCTGCTAGCTCCAAACCATGAGTCAGATAGTTCTTCTCATGATCTCTGAGCTGCCGAGAAGCATATGCTATCACTTTTTCTTGATGCATCAAAATACATCCAAGTCCTTTTCCATATGCATTACAGTATATGGTGAATCCTCCGGAGCCTGCTAGAAGAGTAAGGAATGGTGCATAGATTAACTTCTTCTCTAACTCTTCAAAGGCTATATAACATTCTGCTAACCACACAAATTTAACTTCCTTGGGCGTCAACCGAGTCAATGATGCCGAGATCTTAGCAAAATCTGACACAAATCTTCTATAGTATCCTACCAAGCCCAGTAAACTATTCACTTCCGCTACTGTCCATGGAACTAGCCAGTTCTCTACTGCCTCTACCTTCTTGTGATCAACTGACACTCCTGCTCCAGAAATAATGTGCCCAAGAAAGGATATGCGATCCAGCCAAAACTCACACTTACTAAACTTTCTATATAACTGGTGCTCCCTCAAAGTTTGAAGTATTATTCTTAAGATGTTCTTCATGCTCCTCCTTATTTCAAGAATATACCAGGATGTCTTCGATAAATACTACCACAAATTGGTTTAACTAAGGCATGAAAATACTGTTTATCAAGTCTATGAATACCGCTGGAGCATTAGTCAATCCGAATGGCATAACTAAGAATTCGTAATGCCCATATCGTAACCTAAATGTTGTCTTTGGTATGTCCTGCTCTCGGACTCGCACCTGATGATATCCTGATCATAAATCTATCTTGGAGAATACTCTTGCTCCACTTAACTGGTCAAACAAATCATTAATCCTTGGTAATGGATACTTGTTCTTTACGGTCATTGCATTAAGCCGCCTGTAATCTATATAAAACCGCGTCGATCCATTCTTCTTCTTCACCAATATCGCTGGTGCTCTCTACGGTGATGCACTGGTCCGAATAAACTTTTTTGCCTTCAATTCTTCCATGTGTCGGTATAACTGATCAAGCTCTGATGGTGACATAGTGTACACCTTCTGAGATACTGGTTCTGCTCCTGGCATCAACTCTATACAATACTCTACTGCTCTAACTGGAGGTAATCCGGGAAGATTGTTGGGAAAGACATCCATGAACTCTTCAACTATTTTAGGCAGCGGGTTTACTTTCCTTGCTACTGATGCGACTCCTTCCTTGTGCTTGTCTTTTGCTATTCTGCTAAGGATAAACTCTTCTAGATCGGGAATTCTAAATAACACTCTACCCTCATGATAGTCTATCGTTGCATGACTGTCTCTCAACCAGTCTATGCCTAAGATAACGTTAAAATTACCCATAGGGAACTCGATCAACTTTACAAGTAATAAATGCCCACATATTATGACTGGACATGCTAGGCACACCCTACTAACTTTTACGATCCTATTGCTAGTGAGTATATTCAGCCTCGCTGGCAATGCCTCAAACTTTAATCCAATACGTGTCGCATATTGTGCAGATATAAATGAGTGCGAAGCTTCAGAATCAAATAATGCTACGGCAGAAAAGGTTGTAACAAAAATATTACCTACCACTACATCTTTCGACGCCATTGCTTCATCAAAAGACAAGATGAACGCCTGCCCTTGGCCTTGTTGAGCTCCCCGCTGCTGTCTTTCTTGCTATCATATTTGCAGCCCGTGTTGATTCTGCTGTTGCTGCCTATAAAGCTGGGCCTGCATCGACAACGGAAGCTGAGCCAAAGGTCGTACTGCTAGTGCTGGTCCTCCTTGTTATACTGGTCCTCCTGGCCTCTGCATCAGTGGGCACATGGAAACCTTGTAATAAGGGCTCCCACATCTCAAACATAATATGGTAGCTGTCCGACAAATATCCCGGGTATGATCTCCTTTGCCACAGTAAGTACAACCTGTCGGCGCTCTTCATCGTTGTTGCTGCTGCAGCTGCCTCGGCTGCTATTGCCGAGTTGGTGCTGTCACTGTGGTGCTGATTCATGTATATGAATGCCAGGTGATGGTACTGACATTTGGGGTATTGGTCCTCTATCATTATTTTGTCCATGAGGCCTCTTCCGATCCACTCTTCTGGATGCCATCCTTTGAGAAGTAAGCTCGACCCTCTTGGCTGCTACCAATACCGTCTCGAAGGTCCGGTAGTCGTGCACCTATACCATGTGCAAGATCTCCAAGTAAAGTCCCTAGAATATCATTGCTCTCTAACTCTGTTGCCACCATGGTTGGAGCAAATATGCTAAGTCGACAGAATTCTGCCGCATAGTCGTCTACTGTCCTTCCAGTTTGCTTGAGGCTAATGAACCTTTGCTGTAACTCACACTGAGCCACGATCCCAAAGAACTTTGCCCTAAACTGGGTCCTAAAATTCTCTTACGAAATAGGACACCTCAGTCCTACCTCCATCGTAGCCCATCAATCTCTTGCCAGATCTTGGAGTTGTAGGCGAACCGGGTCAATTTATTCCTCGGCCGAAACTTTAGCCGATGTCTAAATGGTCTTAATATCCTGGAGCCAATCGTCTGCCATAATTGCGTCCTCCATGCCATCAAAATATCTGGGGTTAAGTCTACAAAATCTAACTGTTATTGTTGCTGTTATTTTTATTATTGTTGTTGTTGTTGATGTTGCACCACCATATGGTGTTGTTGGGCAGTCAATAATCTATGGATAATCTCTAGCAAGGTTGGGGTATCCAGTATTGCCGGCACTACGGGAGTTATAGGAACACCTGGGGCCTGCTGCTCTGTCCCATTCATCGCGGGTTCAACTAGGATCCTTGGTTGGGGTTCCAAAGGATTTTGTTCCACTGGCAACTCTGCCTATCTTGATGCTGCAGCATCGGGGGAAGGAGAATCCCTAAAGAATAATACAAGAAATATCAAGAATAGGACGAGAAGGAACACAAAAATAATCAATCTGGAAGAATTTAAGCTGAGTATCGAAGATGACGAATTCAGGATTTCAAGAAGGATCATGTTTGATTGAGACTCCTATGACTATGATACCCCACAAGTCTGAAGAACAGACCTGCATGGGCTACCACTAAAATCTTGTTACACTCCAGTACAAGAAAACGGAGATGGACATGGCCAGCTATCCCGTACAAGGTGCTATACGTCGTACGATGATCACGACTATATAAGACAAGGAGGTGCATGCTACAATCGAGTCTTCTAGGGTCAAGAAATTATATGTCTCAATCATTCAAACAAGATACAATAAGCATAGAGCATATATGATGTCACGCCCCAGTCCCACAATACAAGGAACTAGGCCATGTGGCAATGGCCAGCTACATACCAAGGGGACTCCAATCCGACTCTAAATACGTATAAGCTGTAAGTGAGAGTTACTATCTAAATAACACGGTCTACATGTCTATATCTCAAACCATAAGGATATGTAATAAAAAAGGACATCCTGTATCATGGTGTGCACCCCACACTACACTCGTCCGAATAGACTCGAAGAAAATAATATGAGTCTACAAATACTGGGCTATACTACCAGAAAATAAGCAAAGATCACAATAGCTGAACAATGAAGAAGTGAATACAAATAACGAGTAACAATACCTGCATGCCGGTAAAATACTCATTAGTAGATACAGCCTCCCGTCAGCAATCCACCCTACAATCTGGCAGGGAACCAGGTCCTCAGAGGGACGTAACAAGGTATAAAAATAGTATGCCATAGTATAACAGAAAGAAACAAGTGCAACGCTGGTGTAATCTAGGATAACCATCTAAGTGAGACACAACTTTGAAGATAATGTTCGACGCATGGACTGTCCAAATATAAAACTGTAGCTCTGAGCACAGAGACATATGGGGCTTACCATAGCTCCGAGCACAGAGTCACACGGGTGATACTACGACTCCGGATACAGGAATACTACATAAATAGGAACATATACATATATATAGCACGTGTAGAGTAGCCCAAACGTCTAGTAACTGTCTTTCCCTCCCAAAGCGGTCAACGAGTGTTCGCTGAACCTGAACCTCTATCTAACAGTCTCATTATACTGAAGTAACTATCAACAATCACGACCCTAAAGTCATCCCAGATTCCGATCATGCTGACAATATCAGGATACATGAAGTATGGCACGATAAAGTCTGAATGTGTCCTAGGGTTCCGATGTAACCAAGTAGATACATCAAGGTGTCACAAACATCTATCAATCGTTACTAGACGTTACCAACGAACGTCTGCACCCGGTTATGACCCGGACGCTAAGTAACAATTCTGATCCAAAGCACACACAATGCATATATAAAATAAATAATAATCTGGAAATTGAGATACAGGATGGCAAGGTACACTTGCCTGGAAGCCAGGCGAAGATTCAAACCCGAACTCGCCAAGGAAGTAGCAGATCAAGATGAAAACTGGAGCAGATATCTTCGGATGCTGGTTCTTGTGGTTAGTAGGAGGTAAATGTCTCAGAATAAAATCGTAGGAGAGATATAGAATAATGGACCCCAATGTCATGCAATGCAGCATGCCCGTATCGCTGGCATCTCAAAAAAGAACACCCTGGCAATGGAAGCGAGGTCTGCATCTAGTTGTCGGGGAACCACGAGTATGGCCCAACTCCTCTTGAGGGAATACATCTTCGATAGTGGCTCACAACTCATTGGCGAAGTCTCTCTAATGACGAGATAGCATAACGTCGGGACAGGAGTTTCGGTACTTAGAACGCCACTGCATACCCACACGGCCACACATGAGATCCAGCAGCGATGGAGGATGGAGGCAGCTCAGAATGTGCGTCGCTGACATAGTGTCAATTTGAGATCGGGGTGTACTTTGAGATGGGGCAGCCACTTCTCACCTTCAACGAGCGGCTGGTCACGTGGACTCGCATGCAGGGCATTCGGTCTGACAAGTCGGCGAGGTTGGTGCTTGCGGGGACGACATTGTTTGAAACCTCATAGAGAATAAGCGAGGTCGAGGTACACTAGACGATGGTGGGATCACTGTTCAGATCTCAGCGAGGCAAGGATCGATCGGGAATGGGTGCAATAATGACTCTGCGTACGGCGCTGGTAAGCGCTGACAACTAGAGGAAATGGTCCGGCTTGTGCGGCCAGGAAACTTTCGACCACCCAATTCGAACAGCTCGTACGGGAGAGGTCCTCAATCGTCTGAGTAAGCATCAATAAGTAAGAGCACTTGTTGCACGTGTGTGTGGCACCGACGTCGTCATAGACAAAATCAGAGGGGGAGCAGTGTGCTTGGGAGACTACGTCATCTATGCTCGGCCAACGGGTGGTCGGCAAGGCTGCTCGATACTGGTTGCCTGTACTTGTGTGGGACGCAGTTGAGGCGGACGAGACTGTTGATGGTGGCAATATTCGGTCTGTGCATGTCGGCGAGGCTCAGAATAAAGGTGGTGGTGTAGTAAGGAAGAAGAAGAAGTGAAGAAGGAGAAGAAGTAAAGAAGAAGAAGAAGAAGAAGAAGAAGAAGGAGTGGGAAGGAGGAGGTGGTTCAGCTATGAAGGAAGAGGGAGAAGAGAGAGAAGGGGGGTTTCCTAGGCTTCTCTAGGGAATAGGGCCGGCTGCTTTGGGAATGGTGTGAGGAGGTGTTATTATAGGGGGATGTGTGGTAGTGATGAAGTAGCATTTTGAATCAAGGGTCTTGATTCATCATGAAAAAATTATACAAAGCAAATAGGGAGAGAGAGAGGGACATGACCGATCCATGTGAGGTTAGGGGGTTCTTCATTGGTTTTAACCAATAGGGTAGTGACACCTAGCACCCTATTTGCTAATAAGCCCCTTAACTTTTGGATATTTGCACATGAAGGAAAAGTGGTAGAGATTTGGTATGGGAAGTGGTGTTTGGTGTTTTATAGGATGAGGGGGTGTTGTGTGTTTTGCATGGGCTTCATGAAAGGGGTATTGGGTTAAATTGGGGTTAGGTTAGGATTAGTTTAAGTTGGTGTCCCCAATTTAATTAAATAATGTGTCATGTGCTCTTAAATTAAATAGGGGAACATGGGGTCTCAATTAGGAGTGACAAAGGTCATGAACAGTGTAAGCTTGGTGTCAGTCTTGGCCCTTTTAATTAGTTCGGTAAAACGGATTGAGTTTGTGTCCCCAAATTAATGGCAACGACATAGGTACACGACATAGGATTAAAGAACTAATTTCAGAACTGAAAAGTTGTGCAATTAAATTAGAGCACAAGGGAGTGTGTTTGTGAGTGACAAAAAAGTCCAGTACCTAGGTTGGCTTGTCAGGTCAAGAGTGCAATAATTTGTTTAAAATTAAGGGCTATTGTTGGGCTCCAAATATTGTGGCAACTGTAGGGTGAACCAAGGGTTTATATTGAAGAACCAATAAATGTCACCAAATTTCTAAACCTCAAATATCCTAATGCTGAACCAAAATTTTAACCCTATCTAGTCAACCTAAAATAATAATTTTGAGGGGGTTTATATCCTTCCCAACTTAGAAGAATTTTGTCCCCAAAATCAAAAGTAAAGCGCGAATGAGAGTTACGAGAATTTAAAAAGTAAACATGTAATCGACTGCAGTACGTAAATTTGTACCTCAGTCCTCAAATAAATACGGGAAACACTGTCGAATGGAATCCTCGCGCTCCCAGGTAGACTTGCCTGGCGAATGATGCTTCTATGCAACCCTGACCAATCGAATAGTCTATCCCCTCAAAATCTTCTCACTGCGATCGAGTATCCCCACTGGCTGCTCCGCATATGATAAACTGGGCCCGACTATAATCTCTGAATGATTTAGCACATGGCTAGAGTCTGCTACGTATCTCCTCAATTGTGATACGTGAAATACGTCGTACACTCCTTCTAATAATAGAGGCAATGCAAGACGATAAGCCACTTTGCCAACTCGCTCCAAGATGTCAAAAGGTCCGATGTACCTCGGACCTCTGCCCCCAAATCTGATGGTACCACGAGTGGGCAATATCTTCAAATATATATGGTCACCTTCCTTGAACTCCAATGGTCTGCGGTACGCATCTGCCCAATGCTTCTATCTGTCCTGTGCTGCGCGCAGGTGGCCCTGAATCTGCTTCACTTTCTCCACTGTCTGTGTCACAAACTCTGGACCAAGTATCTGATGCTCTCCCACGTCACTCCAATATACAGGTGACCTATACTTCATGCCATACAATGCCTCATAAGGTGCCATCTGTATGCTGGCTTGGTAGCCGTTGTTGTAGGAGAATTCCACCAAGTGTAGATGGTCCTCCTAAGATCCTCCAAAGTCGATCATGCACGCTCTCAACATATCCTCTAGTATCTAAATCGTGCGCTCTGACTAACCATCAGTCTGTGGATGATATGCAGTGCTGAACTTGAGGCGAGTTCCTAGACTCTATTGCATACTCTGCCCAAAAATGTAACATAAATCTGAAATCATAATCCGATACAATGCTGACAGGCACTCTATGTAGTCATACTATCTACCTCATATACATATCAGCTAATATCTCCGTGGACTATCCCACTATGAAGGGCAAAAATGTGCCGACTTGGTAAGTCGGTCCAAGACAACCCAGACTGCATCCTTCCCGCTAGGGCTCCTCAAAAATTCTGTGGCAAAGTCCATGGTAATGTGCTCCCACTTCCACTCAGGAATGGGAAGCGGATGCAATAGTCCTCTGATGTTCGACTTGACTTGGTGACAGACCAAACATCTCGCCACGAATCTTCCAATCTTCCTCTTCATCCCATGCCACTAGTAGTGTTGTCTCAAATCTTGGTACATCTTTGTTCCCTCGAGATGAATAGAATAAATCGAGCTATAGGCCTCGGTCATCAACTCCTGGCGTAGCTCACCACTCGGAACGTATAGGCGATCTCCATACCTCAACTTTTTATCTTCATGAATTCAGAGGCCCATCTGCATGCCGGCCTCTGTCCTCTCTCACAGTCGTCAAAATCTCGTATCAGTAGGCAGGACTGCCTTGATCCTATCAACTAATGTAGACTGAACCTCTAGACTGGCCATCTTTCCATCCATGCCTGGCAATACAACCTTTATCCTGAGCTCCTGAAGATCCTCTAACAAATGCCGCTGAGTCGTCAAAAAGTATGCCATGGGCTTAAGGCATCTGCTACAATATTTTCTTTGCCAGGATGGTACTGCAACTCGATATCATAGTCTGTTATCAACTCTAGCCAACGCCACTATCTCATGTTGAGCTCTTTTTGAGTGTAGACATACTTCAGACTTTTATGATCTGTGTAAATCTCAACCCGCTCTCCATAAAGGTAGTATCGCCATAGCTTTAGTGTAAATATCACTGCAGCCAGCTCTAGATCGTGCATCAGATAGTTCTTCTCATGAACCCTCAGCTGTCTCGACGCGTAAGCTATCACCTTGCCGTGCCATATCAGTACACATTCTAATCCGCTCCTAGACGCATCGCTATACACCACGAATCCTCCCGATCCTGAAGGAAGTATAAAAATTAGTGCTGATGTCAGACGCTTCTTCAGCTCATCAAAAGCCGTCTGACACTCCTTAGTCCAGATAAACTCCTTGGCTTTACGTGCCAGCCGCGTCATAGGCGCAGCGATCCTCGAGAAGTTTTTCACGAACCTCTTATAATATCCGGCAGGTCTGAGAAAACTCATAATCTCCATAACTGATGTAGGAGTAGGCCACGTCTCTACTACAGCGATCTTCTCTGGGTCAACTGATAGTCCATCTCCAGTGATTATGTATCCCATGAATGGTACTCTATCCAAGCAGAACTCATATTTGTTGAGCTTGGCATATAGCCTCTCCTGCCTCAACGTCTCCAACATGATTCCTGAGATGCCCCTCATGCTCCTTCTGGCTCTTGGAATATACCAAGATGTCATTGATAAATACCACCATGAACTTAACTAAGCACTGGTGGAAAACCTTGTTCGTCAGGCTCATAAATATTGCTGGTATGTTGGTTAAACCAAATGACATGACTAGAAATTCATAGTGCCCGTACTTCGACTGAAACGTTGTCTTCGAAAATGTTCTCCTTTCTCACCTTGATCTGATGATAACCGAATCTGAGATCGATCTTTATGAATACACCTACGCCACTCAGCTGATCAAATAAATCATCGATACGCGATAAAAGTTACTTGCTCTTTATCGTTACAGCATTAAGTGCCCTGTAATCGATACACAAACGTACCGTCCCATCCTTCTTCAGCACAAATAAGATGGGTGCTCCCCATGGAGAAATACTAGCCCAAATGAAATCCTTGTCTAAGAGATCATCTACTTGGACCTTCAACTCAACCAACTCCTTCGGTGCTAGTTTGTAGACAGGGGAAGTAACTGGCTCGGCTCCGGAAGTCAACTCTATAGTAAACTCTATCTCTCTGTCAGGTGGCGGGCCTGGAAGATCCTCTGGAAATACATCCTCAAACTCCGATATAATGCGGGGGTACACCGGTTCACCTTTTGCAATGTGTGCCTCTAAGGTAGATGGGCACCATGCTCTCAAGCTCCCCGAAGAAACTCAAACTCAGGGTGATCTGGTGGTCTAAATATAATGCAACCACGTCCGCAATCTAGCGTCACGAGGTATTGGCTCAACCAATCCATGCCTAGGACAATGTTATAGTCTAGACTTAACCTCATAATAAATTCTCCCATTCTATTTACAATACTAATCCTCCTAAAAAAAAATTCTTCCTTCCCTAATGTATAATTACTCTTCTCCTCAAATTTCTCCCTAAAATTGTATTCCTCAAATTTCTTCTTTCCGTTATTTATTGCTCCGAGTCACATAGTGCAATTATAATAATGGTATCATCCAAGCACATGCTAGAATTTCTGGTATCAGATAATCATCTTCCAGGTGAGAGCCTAAAATTTTATCTTCTCCAGTTCATAATATCATTCCTGGTATCGCTATCATATGCTACAACTAATTTCTAGCATCTGGCTATGCATTTCCATAAATTATTCTAGAGGGTTAGGATCAACGATCTTTCTAGCTCCCAATACTTCCCAAATCACTGCTATCTCAGGTACGGGTAGGGTTTTATCAGTTCTAGGAACGTACTAATAGGTCTAATTTTCTTGCTAACAATCTGCACTAGTTCTAGAATCTAAAAGATCCTATCAATCTACCCTACTAAGGGTAACAACCTTCTCAGATAATATTACACAAATCATGTCTTCTGTCGTCTGGACTACGATCTTCTTCCGGAAGGAACCATCAAGAACAAGCATTCGTCTTTCCGAAATAAAAGGAAATGAGAAACAATGATAACGATATTGATGAAAAAGGAACGAATACAATTTGGAAGTCCAAGGGCGATAATCAAATACAAAGAGAGTTTTAAAAATCGATTATGGATTGAGATCCTATTCAACAATAAATCCTAAATTACAGGATCGTTTGGTACAGTAACGTAACCGAAATGATATGCTCTTAGATCTGCATGGGTCACCACAAAAACTATGTCATGCCCCAGTCCCAAAATACATGGAACTAGGTTACGTGGCAATGGCTAGCTACGTACCAAGGGGACTCTAGTTTGACTCTGAATACGTATAAGCTATAAGTGAGAGTTACTATCTAGATAACACGGTCTACATGTCTATATCTCAAACCACAAGGATATATAATAAAGAAAGAACATCCTGTATCATGGTGTGCACCCCACACTACACTCGTCCGAATAGACTCGAAGAAAATAATATGAGTCTACAAATACTAGGCTATACTAGCAGAAAATAAGCAAAGATCACAATAGCTGAACAATGAAGAAGTGAATACAAATAACGAGTAACAATACCTGCATGCTGGTATAATACTCATTAGTAGATCCAGCCTCCCGTCAGCAATCGACCCTATAATCTGGCAGAGAACCAGGTCCTCAGAGGGACATAACAAGATACAAAAATAGTATGCCATAATATAACAGAAAGAAACAAGTACAACGTCGGTATAATCTAGCATAACCACCTAAGTGAGACACAACTTTGAAGATAATATTCGACGTGTGGGCTATCCAAATATAAAACCGTAGCTCCGAGCATAGAGACACACGCGGCGTACTGTAGCTCCGAGCACAGAGTCACACGGGTGATACTACGACTCCGATACAGGAATACTACATAAATAGGAACATATATATATATATATATATATATATATATATATATATATATGTATATGTATATATATATATATATATATATATATATATATATATATATATATATATCACATGTAGAGTAGCCCAAACGTCTAGTAACTGTCTTTCCCTCCCAAAGCGGTCAACGAGTGTTCGCCGAACTTGAACCTCTATCTAACAGTCTCGTCATACTGAAGTAACTATCAATAATCATGACCCTAAAGTCATCCCAGATTTCGGTCATGCTGACAGTATCAGGATACAAGAAGTCTGGCACGATAACGATGTCTGAATGTGTCCTAGGGTTCCGATGTAACCAAGTAGGTACATCAAGGTGTCGTGAACATCTATTAATCGTTACCAGATGTTACTAACGAATGTCTGCACCCGGTTACGACCCGGACGCTAAGTAAAGATTCTGATCCAAAGCGCGCACAATCCATACATAAAATAAATAGTAATCTGGAAACTGAGATACATGATGGCAAGGTATACTTGTCTGGAAGCCAAGTAAAGATTCGAACCCGAACTCGCCAAGGAAGTAGGAGCTCAAGATTGAAACTGGAGTATATGTCTTCGGATGCTGGTTCTTATGGTTAGTAGGAGGTGAACGGTCTCGGAATCAAATTGCAGGAGAGATATAGAATAGTGGACCCCAATGTCATGCAATGCAGCGTGTGCATGTCGCTGGCATCTCAAAAAAAGAATACCCTGGCAATGGAAGCGAGGTCTGCATCTAGTTATCGGGGAACCACAAGTATAACCTAACTTCTATTGAGGGAACACATCTCCGATAGTGGCACACAGCTCGTTGGCGAAGTCTCTCTAATGACGAGATAGCATAACGTCAGGACAAGAGTTTCGGTGCTTAGCACGTTACCGTATATCCACACAGCCACACATGAGATCCAACAGCGATAGAGGATGGAGGCAGCTCACAATGTGCGTCACTGACACAGTGTCGATTGGAGATCGGGGTGTACTTCGCGATGTAGTCGGCCACTTATCACTTTCGACGAGAGGCTAGTAACGTGAACTCGCACGCAGGGCGTTTGGTCTGACAAGTCGGCAAGGTTGGTGCTTGCGGGGACGACGTTGTTTGAAACCTCGCAGAGAATAAGCAAGGTCGAGGTACACTAGATGATGGTGGGATCACTGTTCAGATCTCAGCGAGGTAAGGATCGATCGAGAATAGGTGCAATGATGACTCTGCGTATGGCGCTGGTAAGCGCCAACAACCAGAGGAAATGGTCGGGCTTGTACGGCCAGGAAACTATCGACCACCCGAGTCGAACAGCTCGCACAGGGGAGGTCCTCAATCATCAGAGTAAGCATCAATAAGTAAGAGCACTTGTCGCACGCGTGCGTGGCACCGACGTTATCACAGATGAAATCGGAGGGGGAGCAGTGTGCTTGGGAGACTAGTTCGTCTATGCTCGGCCAACGGGTGGTCGGCAAGGCTGCTCGATACTGGTCGCTTGTACTTGCGTGGGACGCGGTTGAGGCGGACGGGACTGTTAATGGTGGCGATATTGGGTCTGTGCATGTCTGCGAGGCTCGGAATAATGGTGGTAGTGTAGTAAGAAAGAATAAGAAGAAGTGAAGAAGGATAAGAAGTGAAGAAGAAGAAGGAGTGGGAAGGAGAAGGTGGTTCGGCTGTGAAGAAAGAGGGAGAAGAGACAGAGAGGGGGGTTTCCTAGGCTTCTCTAGGGATTAGGGCCGGCTGCTTTGGGAATGGTGTGAGGAGGTGTTATTATAGGGGGATGTGTGGTGGTGATGAAGTAGCAATTTCAATCAAGGGTCTTCACTCATCATAAATAAATTGTACAAAGCAAATAAGGAGAGAGAGAGGGACATGACCGGTCCATGTGAGGTTGGGGGGTTCTTCATTGGTTTTAACCAATAGGGTGGTGATACCTATCACCCTATTTGCTAATAAGCCCCTTAACTTTTGGGTATTTGCACATGAAGGAAAAGTGGTAGAAATTTGGTGTGGGAAGTGGTGTTTGGTGTTTTGTAGAGTGAGGGAGTATTGTATGTTTTGTATGGGCTTCATAAAAGGGGTATTGTTGGTATCCCTAATTTAATTAAATAAAATATCATGTGCTCTTAAATTAAATGGGGGCACATGGGGTCTCAATTAGGAGTGACACAAAGGTCATGAACGCTGTAGGCTTGGTGTCAGTCTTGGCCCCTTTAATTGATTCAGCAAAACATGTTGAGTTTGTGTCCCCATATTGATGGCAACGACATAAGTACGCGACAAAGGATTAAAGAACTGATTTTGGGACTAGGAAGTTGTGCAATTAAATTAGAGCACAAGGGAGTGTGTTTTTGAGTGACGGAAAAGTCTAGTGCCTAGGTTGGCTTGTCAGGTCAAGAGTGTAATAATTTGTTAAAAATTAAGGGCTATTATTGGGCTCCAAATATTGTGGCAACGGTAGGGTGCACCAAGGGTTTAAATTGAAGAACCTGTCAATGTCGCCAAATTTCTAAACCTCAAACACCCTGATACTGAACCAAAATTTTAACCCTATCTAGTCTACCTAAAATAATAATTTTGAGAGGGTTTACATATGATAAGCAATAAGGCGTCCCAAATACTTTCTCAAAATATTCTGGAATCCAGCTGTACAAAAATAAGGAGCTGGAAGAGTAACAAAAGTACATAACAGTGATCAGTTGCAGTTTAATTTGATATAATTATGTAAGGAAAACTAATAAGATGATCCGACTAACAGTTGCTAGTGGCTAAATGCCAAATGAAGTACATGTACAAGATGAGTAGGGAAGAAGAAAATCCATTCGCTATCCCCTGGGCTATATTCCTGGTGCACGCCATGAGTTGGAGAAAGTACGCTGGATCCTCATGTGCTGGCTCAAAATATGGCTATGCAAAACAAGTGGGGTTAGACCCCAAATAGCAAGTACCAAAAAGGAAGCAGAAAATAGAGAAATAAAAACCCAAGGGAAAATATATAATAATACATAGGTTTAGTGTCGTAACTTAGGTCTATGGCATATCCTAGCGCGAATGTCCAACCCTACAACCAAACAAGGACAAGGGTTGAACCATCACACTTTGATAGTCCACTTTCCTAGGCTACTAGCTGAATAATACAATCACAACCAAGTCCATTTCTTCCTAAATCGGCCAATCATTTGTACGACTTGCTATTTTGTGGAGTCTGAGGTTATCTCAGAATAATTCATAATAAGTATCCTCAGATCACGCCAGTGCCGAACATGAGCTAATTAAACCAAATAAATAAAATAGGCACTTGCATGATGCACCAGTCCCCAGTAGGGCTACTACGCTAAAAATACGGTATTAACGGTTCCAGTGTTCCTATATTGAAATAGTGGCACTACATAATAATAGTCAGATACTGTACTCCACTAAGGCAGATGATATACGTTATCTGTGGTGGCCACCCCACAATGCACTTAGAATAAATCTCCGTGGGAAAGTTCGTGGGCATGATCTTCGGATACCGTTCCCTCCAAATGTTACTACCACTTTTAGTTACTTAATTAGCCCTATGTTATGTTTAAAATCTCAAGGCATGGTCACATGTGAATTTCCCTTAAGATGTCGTACAAAGTACGGGCACGCTAGATACGAATCCATGGAAGTCAAATCTGGATTCATCCGAGCGTGAATGCAATATTCATACAATCAATATCCTAGCCACACTTTGGTAGTTGACTCGCTTATTATGCCCGTACTGGAGAAACAATATATATATTTATAATATCACACGATCAGGAATTTGGAGGCATTCTCGAAATACAACCCAAATATAATCTCTTAACATGTGACATGATGTGTCGTACCTCAGCATATATTAAAATATGAACAATAAGCAGGCAATAGGGGTATCAATACGAATACAGTATTCGAGTCTAATTACCAATATACATTGGGTCACATGAATCAAGAAGGCATTCAATCAACAAGCAGGGCCGCATGGGTCTCTAGGCTGCATGGAAAGTCTATGCTGCATGACAATCCTGGCCGCATATGAAGTCAGACCGCATATGAAGTCAGGGCCACATGAAAAGTCAGGCCGCATGAACCACTTAGCCGCATGCTCAGGGTTAAGGTCTACTCCTTAGGACAAGTGTTGAAGTGACAGTTAAATAAATAAAGTGTCAGTGATGGGACATAAGTGAATAATGTAAGTGAGGTGATAAGCTATAAAGTGTGTCAGGAAAAAAAAGACAAAACTAAAAAAATAAGTGTCAACGGTTCAGAGCTATGCGTCCAAGAAAATAGGGGCCACATGCTTTCCAGGCCGCATGGGTATCAGTGTCGCATGAGGTTCTCTGTCGTATGGAGTTCTCTAGGACTTAGCAAAATTCTCATTCGTTCACCGAGTGAAAGCACAAGGTGTTCAGATTTTACTGTGCAAATCAGCAGTCATGTGTCCAACAAGATGGACGCATGCTGTCAGTATACAGCAAGAGTTTAAATCGCATAACCCTCTCGGGCTGCATGGCACTCTCAGCCGCATATGCTCACTGGCCGCATGGAAACTTCGTCTTCTCCAATAACAGGTTCAGCCATGGCAGAAAAGCTCCCAAAACTGAAATATTATTTTGTTCATAAAAACCTCATTTTAAGTCCAAATCGGGTAAACTAAAAGCCAAAATGCTCTAAATTGAAAGCTCTATCATGTAGAAGAAACTGGTTTACAAAGACACAAGTTTAATAGATCAAACCAAGAAAAACTCATAAAACCATAAGTTTAAAAATATATATCTACATTAATTCATCCATCAAAATAGAAAACTCTAAGAACTAAAAGTGCTTAGAAACACATAATAAACACAATAGATCGATAACATATAGGATTTCTCCATTTCTCATGCAATATGTACTTGTCTATGGAATTGGGAAGAGAAAACTAAAGAATAGAAAGTAATGAAGAAATGAAGAGAGAGAGAAAATATTGGGTTATATATTGTAGGGTTTGAGGGTTGAACCAAAGGTTCTCATGAGTTGAACCAACCTACAAAATAAATCATGAACCAGGTTAAACCAAAAAATGGGTCTAGTTTTCATGCACATACAACCATACTAAAATAAAAAAATATGTTCCAAATACAGGGAGTGACGACCGTCTCAGCTGTGACACATTGAACATGTCATATAGTCCCTCTAGTGCAGGCGGCCAGTCCAATCTGTAAGCCAATGCACCGAACCTCATAAGAACACTGAAGGGTCTAATTTACCGTGGACTAAGCTTCTCACCTCCACCAAAGCAAATCATGCCCCGCGTCAGAAAAATCCACAAGAACACCAGATCTCCAACCTAGAACAAAATACAGCCTTAACACACAATAAAAAATAAAGCAATCACGAGCAATTACAAATAAACTTTTACCTCAAACTCTAAAGGTCTGGTGACTGTCGATCCAATGCCGATGTCTGTCCTGTGCCACTCGAAGTCTATCCCTGATGAGCTTTACCTTCTCAGCTGCATCCACAACCATATCTGGTCCCAACAAGGCTCTCTCTCCGATATCATCCCAAGATAACAGTATACGACACCTCCGTCCATATAGAGCCTCGAATGGTGACATCTCAATACTAGCCCGATAACTGTTGTTGTAAGCAAACTCTAACAGGTGGAGATGATCCTCCCAAGAACCCCCAAAATCTAAAATACAAGTGCGAAGCATATCCTCGAGAGTCTGAATAGTCCTCTCTAACTGTCCGTCTGTCTGGGGTGATATGCGGTACTGAACTTGAGCTGAGTGCTCAAGCTAGCCTGTAAACTCCTACAAAAGTGGAAAATAAAATAACTATCCCGATCCGAGACGATGCTCACAGGAACTCCATACAATCTAACAATCTGTCGCACGTACATCTCCGCTAGCTTCTCCGTAGACATACCCACTTTAAATGGCAAGAAGTGGGCTAATTTGGTCAAACTTTCTACGATGACCCAAATTACATCTTTCTCTTCTGGAGAACACGAAAGTACCAAAATAAAATCTATGGTCACATGCTCCTACTTCTACTTTGGGTTGGGTAAAGGCTAAAGCAATTCACCTGGCCTCTGTCTATCCGCCTTTACCTGCTGGCACACCAAACATCTGGATACGAAATATGCCACCTCATACTTCATTCCATACCACCATACATGCTCCCTCAGGTCTCGATACATCTTGTTGGAACCTGGATGCATCGAGTACTGAGAGCGACGTGCCTCCTGAAGAACTTTCTTGCATAACTCCCCGCTGCACACATAACCTGGTACTGTGCCACAATGATCCATCTTCAGCAATGGTAAAATCCTTCAATAAACCTGCCCGAACCTGTCATCTGATGCTCCTCAGAGCTATATCCTTGAACTGCGTAGTCTTGATCCTATCCATTAGCTCTGGCTGTATCTGCAATCCCCACATCTGTATCTCGATACTAGAAACTACTACTTCAATCCCCAAACTCTCCAGATCGGCCAACAAGTATCTTTCTGTCATCAAGAACATAGCCACTGGATACCTGCTCAAGGCATCGGCGACCATGTTGGCCTTCCCTTGGTGGTACTGTAATGATATATCGAAGTCCTTCATCAACTCCAACCATCTCCTATGCCTAATATTCAGCTCCTTCTGTGTGAATACGTACTTCAAGCTCTTGTGGTCTGTGAAGATCTCTACACGCTCTCCGTACAGATAGTATTTCTACAGCTTTAGAGCAAAGATGACCACTGCCAACTCCAAATTATGGGTGGGATAGTTCTTCTCATGAGGACGTAATTGCCTAGAAGCATAGGCAATTACCTTCCCGTGATGCTGAAGAACGCAACCCAAACCCTTCCCTGAAGTATCACTACAGATAGTGAATCCACCTGACCCTGATGGCAACATCAATACTGGAGCCATCGTCAATCTCTTCTTCAGCTCATCAAAAGCGGTATGGCAATCCTCCGTCAAGACAAACTCTACATCCTTTCTGGTCAGCCTAGCCATTGGCACTACAATCCTGGAGAAGTCCTGTACGAATCTCCTGTAGTAGCCTGCCAGCCCTAGAAAACTCATGATCTCTGCGACTGAACTCGGAATAGCCCATGACTCCTCGACCCCGATCTTCTTTGGGTCAACTAAGATCCTGTTACCTGTTACCACATACCCAAGAAATTCAACCTTGTCAAGGAAGAACTCATACTTTGAAAGCTTCCTGTAAAGCTTCTCCTTCTTGAGAGTCTCCAAAACTATCCTCAGGTGCTCTTCATGCTCCTCTGGGGTCTTCGAATATACTAATATATCATCAATGAATACCACCACGAATTTATCAAGGTACTAGTGGAATACCTTGTTTATCAGGTTCATGAATAACACCGGTGCATTGCTCAACCCAAACGACATCACCATGAACTCGAACTAGCCATACCGAGTCCGAAAAGCTATATTCGGAATATCCTCCTTCTTCACCTTCACTTGGTGGTAGCCCGACCTCAAGTCTATCTTTGAGAACATCTTCGCTCTGCTCAACTGATCGAAGAGATCATCTATCATCGGCAACGGATATTTATTCTTGATAGTGAGGTTGTTCAGAGCCCTGTAGTCGATATACATGCGTATCGTCCCATCCTTCTTCGGTATAAATAATACCGGAGCACTCCACGGTAATAATCTGGATCTGTTGAAGCCCTTGTCCTGTAACTCATCAACCTTCTTCTTCAACTCTGCTGGTTCACTATTTTTGACCCTATAGATGTATTATGATATTGGCTCTACGCTTGGAACCAAGTTTATAAAGAACTGAACATCTCTGTCTAGTGGCAATCCTGGCAACTCTTTTGAAAAGATATCCAGGAATTTTGCTATCAAAGGATGTGGCAGCTCCTTCTCTTCCACCATTACTCCACAAAAGATGCCCTTGCTCTGCTCTACTGCTCCTCTGGCAATCTCGAACTCCGGCTCTCTTGGCGGTCAAAATATTACCCTGCCTCTACGATAATCTATACTAGCATAGTGCCTACTCAACCAATCCATCCCGAGTATAATATCGTAACTCGAAAGTGGCATTATGAGTAGGCTCGCACTCAGCTCCCGGCCTTCCAATAAAATCCATTGATCCTTACAAAAATCACTAACTAGGATAATGCCTCCCCCAGTCGTAATCTTGTAAGTCCTAGCCAAAGGTTCTGCCTTTAAATGATGCTTAAGAGCAAAAAATACAGATACAAAACTATGGGAAGCACCATAATAAAATAAAGCAAATGCTGAAATAGAATCGAGAAAACTGAACCTGTAATTATGTCTCCCTCTGGCTCGGTCTCCTCAACCGTCATGGCGAAAGCTCGCCCTTGAGGTGCAACTCTCTGCTGCTGTTGGTGCTGGACGAACCTCTGCTGCTGTGGCAGAAGAGGAGGTCCCCTCTGCTGAACTACGGGTGGCCTTGCTAGTGCTCCCTGAACTGGTGCTCTAGCTGGTCCTTCTTGAGATGGATGAACTAAACAATCTCTCAGCTGGTGGTCGGGTGACCAACAGAAAAGGCATACTCCTAACCTCTTCCGACAAACCTCCCTGGTATGTCCTAACTTTCTACAGAATATACAATGAACGGCCGACTGTGCCTGCCTCTGTGGCTGCTACTGGTGCTGACCACGAGCTGATGCCTGGTGCTACTAGTGATGGGGCTGGAATGATCTTTGTTGCTGCTGAAAGTGGGGATGCTTGGCCGGTCCTGTGCTACCACTCGCTCTTCTAGAACCGTCACGTCCTCTCTTGGGCCTGAGGTCCAGATCATCCTCAGCAATCTAAGCATCCATCAAAATACCCTCAAAGGTAGCAGTTCGACGTCCGAAAGTACAAGACTTGATCTCTCTCATCATTCCCTTCCTGAACTTTCGGGCTCGATCTCCTGGGTCTCGAATCATCGACAATGCAAAATGACTCAAGCGGCAAAACTCTGTAGTGTACTCGTCGACCGACATGTTCCCTTGGACCGAGTCATAAAACTGACTCTCCAAGGCTCCCAAGGCTACGTCGGGAAAAAACTTCTCTTTGAAGAGCTCCATGAAGGCCTCCCAAGTAAGTCCTCGAACAACAAGTCTCGGCTCCGTGCGATACCACGTTAGTACAATATCGAACATCTGACTGCCGGCTGCCTCAATCTGCAGGCTCTCTAGAATCTGAGCCAAATGGAGGTTCCGCTCTATGTCTTCCAACCACTCGTTGGAATAGAGTATCCCCTCAATACCCTTGAACTCCGGAGGTGACATCCTCTTGAAGTCCACTATAGTGCCTGGCCTCTTCTGCTGCTGCTGCTGCTGCTGGCTAGGGTATTGTTGTTGCTGGACGACTCTCTCTACTACCTGTAGAGCCACCTGGTGAGCATTCTCCATGCTCTCCCTTATCATCTCTGTCTGTGCTTGGTGCACCTCTGCCTGCACCCTCTGTGCCTCATCCTGAACTCGTTGAGCCTCTGCCAACATCCTCTGTACATCCACCATGTCCTGGATCAGTATAAACATCTGTCAGTAGGCATACCTCCTGGAAATATAATCTGTGGTAGTAGTGGAAGGTCCTCTGTAACAGATAGGATAGCCCTCCGGATAGGTGATGGAGGAGGACCCCCAAAGGCTGCTGAAACTCCTACATGAGCAGGTGAAGTAGGAGGAGCAACTCCAGCTGTCCGGGTAACAGGTCGAGAGGTGACAGACCTCTCAAAAGCTGTGGGTCCTGATCTATACGACCTGGTCTTTGGCGGCATCCTGAAGACAGATCGAAACAAGAAGAAGTCAATTAAGGCAAAAGTGTCACTACCATATTTTCTAGGAAAATGGTATTTTAGTAATTTCATATTTAATTAAATATTGTGCATGATAAATAATTATTTGTTGTATTATTTAATTGTTGTTAGATGTTAGTTATTTATTTTGGACTTTTGTTAGTGGACCTAACTAGCTTAGTTTAGACTCATGGACCAACATGAATTAATTGGTTAGAATTTAGCCCATTTAGAAAGCCCATTGTTAAGGAGATGAATTAAATTAATTAAACCATTAGACTAGAAGCTTCCCTCCTTAATTATTTCTTCATGAGAGGCCCCAAGGGGTATATTAGACAATTCATAGTAGCTTAAGGAAGGAGAAAGAGGGGCCGGCCTATATAGAGAGGGGGAATAAATTTCTCTCTCCTCCTTTCATTTGAAAATTATATCTAAAATTTCCCTCAACCAAATTTCTTTATTTTTACTTCATTTTCCTACCAAATTTCATTTCAATTCCTTTTCAAATCACCATTGGAGGTTACTGGAGCAAGGATATAGAAGGAGGAAGCAAGGATCTACAAAGAGGAGCAAGGATCTACAAGTTGGAGGCAATTTCATCATATTTGGAGGTTGCATTGGGAATCCATCTTTTAATATGTATAATTCAGTTTTTCCCCTTAAATTAGGTTCTAAATCTGAGATTTAACCATAAAAAATAACCCATATGCATAGGCTACCCATAGGAATTGATTTTGTTCATAGGAGGCCTATTGAGAAAGTTATGATGCTTTTGTGTCAATTTTGGGAGAATTTTGAGATTGATATTTGTTGTGTGTGTCAATTGGTCCTATAGATCAATTTGGCATGTGCTTGTGTGTTTGGGGCTAGTGTCGTGTCCACAATTGGGTACGTGTAGGTCGTATCCCAATAATTTGGTGATACGTGTTGATTTGGGGGTTTTTTCTCCGACACGGGACTTTGTACATATCATATTTTGACAAGGACACGTAGATTTGTATTTGACTCTTCGTATTGTTCATAAATAATATATGTGACTTATTCGTATCCTTCGGGGTACGTTTGAATGTGTGGTGGTCTCGTGTCACATGTGTATCCTAGATCTAGTGGGATACGGTGTGATACTCTCCATGTGTTTGTACAAATTATATGTAGATCTATTTCTTGTGTTCTTGGAGATATAATTGTATATATATATATATATATATATATATATATATATATATATATATATATATATATATAATATGGTATATATATATTTATGCTTCTTGTGTCTTAGATCTATGTATTTATTATGTATATTGTATGTAGCTATTCTTATATAGGTATATATAATTGTATATGGTAGCATGTATAAATATGCATATGTAAATAAATATTTATGGGTTGTTATAATTATAATTATATAATGTGTGTTATATATGGTGAATGATTATATATATATATATATATATATATATATATATATATATATATATATATATATATATATATATATATATATATATATATGTGTGTGTGTGTGTGTGTGTGTGTGTTACTATGTGTTTTATGTACATAATACTATGTAAGGGTGTATGTATAATTATTAGTAGTAATTATGCATATGGTATATATATATATATATATATATATATATATATATATATATATATATATATATATTGTGGGTTATATATACATAGGTTATTATATATATATATATAATGTATCAGCGACAACAACAAAGGCGACACAACAGAGCGTCGCAACAGCAACAGCAAATGCCAATAGCAGCAGCAGCGGGAGCAACAACAACAGCAAAAGTGTCACAATAGCAAACAACAGGGAAGCAGCAGCAGCAGCGGCAGCAGGAAAGTAGTAACAGCCAAGAAACTGTCGCTGAAACAGCAGCGTATCAGCAGCGTATTAGGAGCTTTAGTGATAGTTTTTAGCGACGGTACAGAAAATTGTCACTAAAATAGCAGTGTATCAATATCAATAGCAGCCTTCAGCGACAGCGGGCAGAGTCTTTAGCGACAGTTTGGCAGTTATATATATATATATATATATATATATATATATATATATATATATATATATATATATATATATATATATATATGGTATTTGAAATATATATAAATATATTTATATGTGCTAAATAGTATTTAACATATACTCTATGTATAATAATTATTGTAGTATATGTATATATCTACGGGTAGATAGTATAACTAGTATTTGGGTATTACCTTGAGAAACCAAGGTAAGTACCAAGGTAATTGGGGATACCCAAGGTATTGGGTTTGGGGTATTAAGATTATGTTTTATGTTGTAATACCAAGTTGGTTCAAAACCAAGGTACCTATTTAATATTTGTAATTAGGATTCTTTATTATTAATAATTGTTTGACTTATATATTGATGTTTTACCTATGGAATTACGTATCCGGAGATACGGTATCCTAATATTTAAGATATGGTTTTTTGACCTAGACTTTAGTATTTTGAACCAATATTTTTGTGTTAGACTTGTGCAACCTAGAAACGGGTAGTTGACCATAGTTTGACTATAGTTGACCATAGTTTGACTATAGTTGACCATAGTTGACTTAGAGTTGACTTAGTTGACTTTTGACTTAGAATTAACTTGTTGACCTAGAAGTTGACTAGTTTAACTTATTATTATTTTTGGAACCTTGTATTGATGTTGTACTCTATATCTAGGTCTTCGAGGCACCGTATCAGACATCTGTGAGACTATTCATTGGACTTCAAGCGAGTACATTCTCTGATAGTTTCTCACTTATGATATCCTCTATGTTCATTGTATCTAGTATAGATATCCATGTTCTCTTGACACTATGGTTATATGGATTGGTATATTTGGATCTCGTCATGAGATATTATTCCTTGGTATATGGTGTATATGGTGCAAGTATTGTTCATTGGTTATCTTGTACATGTACAGACACTGATTCTCGGGAAGAGTCGCTATCTTCTTGGGGAATCTCGTGCCATAGCATACCGTGGTTGGATCTACTATACCAGTCGAGGGTAGGGAGTACTTTAGTGTAGATATGTGATCATACCCCTATTGTATCAAGTACTGTTATTGAATAGTTTTAATCATACACCGCACGTATGATTAGTGTAAACCCCCTAATTTTGCAAGAATTCTAAACTTGGATTTTTTCACAATTTTTTGGAAATTTCTGGAAATTTTTCTGTAATTAAAATCAGGGTTTTAATTATTAAATGATTTTTAATTGTTAATAAATAATATTAAAATATTATGGAAATAATATTTTATGGTGTAGAATTAAAAACTGGACTTAGGGTAATTTTTCTGGAATTTATTGGGCCCCGAAACTATTTTAAAACACCTAAAAACTATTTAATTAATTATTTATTTATTCATTTATTTATTTATTTATTTTAAATCCAGCCCAGCCTGCAAACCCAGCCCAATACCCCGAGCCCGGCCCGCGGCCCAGCCCTATATCCTAACGGGTTGGGTCGGGTCCGCCCGGCCGAACCCGACCCGCCGCCCGACCCGTTTCCCCTCACCCTCACCCGCGATCAGCCCGCGTCTCCCGCCGGATCCACCGCCTCCGGCCACGCCCCGCTCCGCCTCGCCCGGCCCACGCCCCACGTCCCCGCCTTTCTCGCTCTCCTCCGCCTCACCCGCCGCCATTCCCGGCCGGCCTCCCCCATTAAAACCCCCTCTCTCCCCGCCTCCGTCCTCCGTTCCCGACCTCGCCGGCTCCCTCTGCCCTCGGCCAGCTCCTCCTCTCCTCCAACTCCGTCCCCCTCCTCCTCGCTGCGCCGCCGTGAGCCGCCCCAGCCTCCTCCTCCTTCTCCCCTCTCCTCCTCCTTCCTCCGCCCCCTCCGAAGCCCGACAGAACCTCGCCGCAGCCTCCGCCGCCACAGAACCTCGCCGCCGCCTCCGCGCCACCAGCCGCCGTGCAGCGCCATAGCCCCGGCCGGCCTCCCCGCCGTAGTGCCGCCCGATCTGCCGGAGAACCCCTGAACCCTAACCCAAGGGTCGGACACGGGACACAGGACACCGTGTCCTCGTGTCGTTTCGGACACAGTAAAGCCCCGATTTCTGAGTCCTGTTCAGGTACTCGTAACTTTCTCCTCGCTGCCCCATTTTCAATTCCTTAAATTGCAACGCGTAGTCTGCATGACCCTCTCGGTGCCCGGGCAAACCGCTCGGGGCATCGCGTCCTGTGGTACTCGTGAACCGCGATCCAAAAATAGGAAAAACAACGACCCGATTCACCCCGGAACTGGGTACGCCCCGCCAAACGGGATGACTTGGTCACACGCGGTCATCACAGATACGTGCGCATCGTTGATACGGACGTGTGAGATTTCGCGGAAGTCGATTCGGGTGTGCGTGCACACCGGGATCAACGCTTATCCGCGGACAACGCCCCGTATCCACCTTTTATGAATCACGCCCTAACTTTCTGTACACACGTCGGATTAAAACAAAACTTATGCCATCGGACTCGTAGCGATACGCTAGTCCTGTGACCCAAGTTTGGTTCGATTCTGAGAACGTTGACGAAATCACGTATCGTGGGCCCCATAGGCCCCACTCGACGGGCGATTTTGTGATCGACTCATCGGAATCCAATTCTAGAAGTTCCGTTGGGTTTGTAACATCGTTCCTGACCTGTTGACACTAAGTTTGGTGAATTTGGAGACCTTTGACCCTGACACATTTTTCGGTGCAAAGTGGGCCCACATGCGGACCCCGTTTTGACCCAAAATTGCCGTTTTGCCCTTGTCTCCAAATTGGACTCAAGGACAGGCGTTTCTTGCTATTTGATATCTTTTGAGCATGATGGTAATATTTATTTCAGCATCCGGAGACATTTCTGGAAATTTTCCCGAGAACAGAACCGTAGTTGGAATCCAAACATCAGGCAAGTACCTGCACTTCAAGTTTAATCTTTATATTGTGATAATTAGTTCCTTGCTCTAATAGTACCATTGGATGATTATACTTAGTGTTAGGATTTGGAGTTCATGTCTTGCTTTTCGTGTCGGGAGGGAGAATACTAGAAGGCATGTAGTTTACCCTTCCCCATGTCCTGACTGCTAGCTGTTGGTACGCGACTGTACCATCAGCCTTATACTCGATTATTCCTGACTGCTAGTCGTCTCGGCCTTATTAGCCTTATAACCCCCTATATGCCAACTATGTATTCTAAATACACAATTTCACACACGTATAGTTCCTGTTGTCTTGTTGCAGTTCCATTTTCTTGTCTCATTATAATCCTGTTTTACTTATATTCCTGATTTTTAGTACTTAACCTTAGTTAATTTTTACTACTTATTATGCATATTCTTATCGTGATGCTTAGTCAGTTTTTACTACTTGTCATAAATATTTAGTTTAAGCTTTGTTGTGTATTGGTACTTTGCTCTTTTCCTGACTGGATCCGTTGATATTAGGCGATGATGAGGACTATGCCCCCACCTTTTATGGCCCATATGGCATAGCAGAAGATACATTTGAGGAGCCGGTTCCTACTCAGGAGACTACTTTTGAGGAGTAGTTAACCAGTTAGCTAGTATTTCCTTTCAGCATAGTAATCGGGTTTGTCCCCGATTTATCTTCTGGCTCTGTAATAAACTGTGGAATTATTTGTCACAATTTGTCTTTTAAAATCTTAGCATTCATATTTCCTGTTATTATCCTTGCCTATTTATTTTTGTGAATGAGCTAAATTTTAATTTAACTGTGAATATGACCTAGACAGCGTACTACCGCCGACACTGCGGCGTAGGCTGGACGTACTCACGAACCGGTGCCCGATTCATTTGGGTGCGGGTCGTGACACATTTTTATGGTGGCCCATACAGGTCTACGACTAAATTGTTCAGTTTTAACTTAGGGACCGAATAGGCCTGCAATAAGAATAGAATAAGTTTTTAGGATCTCATCCACTTGCTTGAATCGTTCTTGACATCTATCTCGGATTCGAATTAATTCCTTGACTTGCATCCTGCCTTGATTCCTGTGCGCCTCTTATTGTTTATTTTGGTTGCAGAGTTATGGATTCACGAGCGAATGACGAGATTCCTGCAAGATCACCACGAGATGCTGTGGTAACCAACGAATATGAAGTAACACTAGTAGATGGAGGACAATCAGCTCAACAACATGCCTCGAGAACCCTCACGATGACCGTGGAGAACGTGCAGACTCGTGGAGTAGCTAATACGCGTAAGTGATTTGTAGCTGCCGTTTCTAGTCTTGTTTTAGCTCGTGCCTATTGGTTCGTGACCTCAGCCCCAACCTAGTAATTTTGAACTTGCTAATAACCTGGTATGCTTTTATATTTGATAACTGTAGAGATTGTAGAGTCTTTTGTTATTATACTTATTGTGTATTATTTTGTGAACTTGAATTAAGTTGTACCTCTTTCCATCATCATCTAGCGTACTTATAATTATTATACCACCTTGACTTATGCTGCTAATATAGCCTAGTTTTGCAAGCTTATCCTTTCATCAAGCTTGTTCATGACATATGTGTTATTGGGGCCTGATCAACCACACTAATACAAGTGTCTATTCAGAATCAGTGTATTACGGTCTGATCAACCTTAGTACATTTTGGTTCGCACTTCGCACGACTACTTTATGTGGATTGAGATATATAGTTGACTAGTATACTTGCCCTCTAGATGTGTCTGAGCATATCGTATCAGTTATATAACTGTACTAATACGAGCATGCGAGCAAAGGATTACCAGAATAGGATTTCAATCCACAATTGTCTTGACAAATCCCCTTTGAATTCGTTAAACGCCTTGATCCTGATACTTCTATTCTATCACCTCACCCTTGAACTCTTTATTATTGATCTCCGTCTTCCCTTATTTTGGAAAGACGAAACCTCGTGCTTGGTATAAGGTTGATACACGGAGAGTACTAGATATACCCCATAGGCCGATCACATATTTGAGGATTATTCTTCCGTAATTAAGGACATATCATATGTAATATGATCGGCGTTGAAGTTTCGAGGATTGAAGGACATGAGTAAACAAATTAAGGAATATTTTCTTAAGGTATATAGCCTTATGTGATAGATGGGTAAATTTTAAGTTGGGTAGCAGTGCATTGTCAACTCGAGAGGAATTTCTTTTGGATTGTGATCGAGTAAAGCTTAAATTGGAAGAGGTTCAAGCCAATTCAATTTTGAGAATTTTAGAAGAATGACTAAGACGATGAGGATTAATGAACTTCAAAATTCTTGATATTGAGGACCCAATATTTATACCTTAGGTACATAATTTAAATTGGAATAATGAAGGTAAAATCATCAATTTGAATTTAGAGGATAAAAATATAGAATTTCAGACTTGAACTTTGGTGGATTGCATTTAAATTATTTTCAATTTGATGATTGGAATTAAGAATTTAAAATTTGATGGTTGGACTACCTATTTGAAACGTTGAGGATGTGAATGGAGTTTTAAAAGTCGAAGCATACGAAAATTTATAAGTAAAAATGGGAATAATATTGGACTCGGATCACTTCTAGAGGAGATTATGATAGTTAGAGATCGGGAGATAAAATTTACATGCTTATTTAAATTTTGAAGATGTTATAAGAATTTAATTTAAATTTGGATATGGATATGGATAATTTGATAAAGTGAGAAGAGATAACCATAGGTAAAAATTTTGATTGGAACAATGGTCATCTTAACCTTGAAGTGATTGCAATGGATATGATTAGAATTTTGATTATCGCAAGGAGATTGCGATTGACTTGCCTTATGTACATAAAGGGTTAATAGATTATGCCATATTTTAATTTCGAGGATAAAATTTGTATAAGTTGGGTAGATTGTAAATCTCCTGATTTTGCAAGAATTCTAAACTTGGATTTTTTCACAATTTTCTGGAATTTTATGGAAATTTTTCTGTAATTAAAATCAGAGTTTTAATTATTAAATAATTTTTAATTGTTAATAAATAATATTAAAATATTATGAAAATAATATTTTATGGTGTAGAATTAAAAACTGGACTTAGGGTAATTTTTCTAGAATTTATTGGGCTCCGGACCTATTTTAAAACACCTAAAAACTATTTAATTAATTATTTATTCATTTATTTATTTATTTTTTTAAATCCAGCCCAGCCCGCAAACCCAGCCCAATACCCCGAGCCCGGCCCGCGGCCCAGCCCTATATCCTAACGGGTCGGGTCCGCCCGGCCGAACCCGACCCGCCGCCCGACCCGTTTCCCCTCACCCTCACCCGCGATCAGCCCGCGTCTCCCACCGGATCTACCGCCTCCGGCCACGCCCCGCTCCGCCTCACCCGGCCCACGCCCCACGTCCCCGCCTTCCTCGCTCTCCTCCGCCTCACCTGCCGCCATTCCCGGCCGGCCTCCCCCTTTAAAACCCCCTCTCTCCCCGCCTCCGTCCTCCGTTCTCGACCTCGCCGGCTCCCTCCGCCCTCGGCCAGCTCCTCCTCTCCTCCAGCTCCGTCCCCCTCCTCCTCGCCGCGCCGCCGTGAGCCGCCCCAGCCTCCTCCTCCTTCTCCCCTCTCCTCCTCCTTCCTCCGCCCCCTCCGGCGCCCGACAGAACCTCGCCGCAGCCTCCGCCGCCACAGAACCTCGCCGCCGCCTCCGCGCCACCAGCCGCCGTGCAGCGCCCTAGCCCCGGCCGGCCTCCCCGCCGTAGTGCCGCCCGATCTGCCGGAGAACCCCTGAACCCTAACCCTAGGGTCGGACACGGGACACAGGACAACGTGTCCTCGTGTCGTGTCGGACACAGTAAAGCCCCAGTTTTTGAGCCCTGTTCAGGTACTCGTAACTTTCTCCTCGCTGCCCCATTTTCAATTCCGTAAATTGTAACGCGTAGCCTGCATGACCCTCTCGGTGCCCGGGCAAACCGCTCGGGGCATCGCGTCCTATGGTGATCGTGAACCGCGATCCAAAAAAGGAAAAACAACGACCCGATTCACCCTGGAACTGGGTACGCCCCGCCAAACGGGATGACTTGGTCGCGCGCGGTCGTCACAGATACGTGCGCGTCGTTGATACGGACGTGTGGGATTTCCCGGAAGTCGATTCGGGTGTGCGTGCACACCGGGATCAACGCGTATCCGCGGACAACGCCTTGTATCCGCCTTTTTTGAATCATGCCCTAACTTTCTGTACAAACGTCGGATTGAAACAAAACTTTTGTCATCGGACTCGTAGCGATACGCTGGTCCTGTGACCCAAGTTTGGTTCGATTCTGAGAACGTTGACGAAATCGCGTGTCGTGGGCCCCACAGGCCCCACTCGACGGGCGATTTTGTGACCGACTCATCGGAATCTAATTCTGGAAGTTCCATTGGGTTTGTATCATCGTTCCTGACCTGTTGACACTAAGTTTGGTGAATTTAGAGACCTTTGACCCTGACACATTTTTTGGTGCAAAGTGGGCCCACATGCGGACCCCGTTTTGCCCCAAAATTGCCGTTTTGCCTTTGTCTCCAAATTGGACTCAAGGACAGGTATTTCTAGCTATTTGATATCTTCTGAGCATGATGGTAATATTTATTTCAGCATCCGGAAATATTTCTGGAAATTTTCTCGAGAACAGAACCGTAGTTGGAATCCAAACATCAGGCAAGTACCTGCACTTCAAGTTTAATCTTTATATTATGATAATTAGTTCCTTGCTCTACTAGTACCATTGGATGATTACACTTAGTGTTAGAATTTGGAGTTCATGTCTTGCTTTTTATGTCGGGAGAGAGAATACTAGGAGGCATGTAGTTTACCCTTCCCCATGTCCTAACTGCTAGCTGTTGGTACGCGACTGTACCATCAGCCTTATACTCGATTATTCCTGACTGCTAGTCATCTATGACGGCCTTATTAGCCTTATAACCCCCTACATGCCAACTATGTATTCTAAATACATAATTTCACACACGTATAGTTTATGTTGTCTTGTTGCAGTTCCATTTTCTTGTCTCATTATAATCCTGTTTTACTTATATTCCTGATTTTTAGTGCTTAACCTTAGTTAATTTTTACTACTTATTATGCATATTCTTATCGTGATGCTTAGTCAATTTTTACTACTTGTCATAAATATTTAGTTTAAGCTTTGTTGTGTATTGGTACTTTGCTCCTTTCCTGACTGGATCCGTTGATATTAGGCGATGATGAGGACTATGCCCCCACATTTTATGGCCCATATGGCGTAGCAGATGATACATTTGAGGAGTCGGTTCCTACCCAGGAGACTACTTTTGAGGAGTAGTTAACCAGTTAGCTAGTATTTCCTTTCAGCATAGTAATCGGGTTTGTCCCCGATTTATCTTCTGGTTCTGTAATAAACTCTAGAATTGTTTGTCACAATTTGTCTTTTGAAATCTTAGCATTCCTATTTCCTGTTATTATCCTTGCCTATTTATTTTTGTGAATGAGCTAGATTTTAATTTAACTGTGAATATGACCTAGACAGCGTACTACCGTCGACACTACGGCGTAGGCTGGACGTACTCACGAACCGGTGCCCGATTTATTTGGGTGCGGGTCGTGACAATTAGCCAGGTCATATATATTGTATCATGTTTCCAAGCCGATCACATGTTAAAGCTAGTACTCACACACTTAGTCATTAGTATTCTTGTTCATTGACATATTGATCATTACTGTATTTATTCCAGTATTTCCTTATAAGTATATATCTCATTGTATCTATTATGCATCTTGTATATTCACATCTATTTACTGTTACATAGTTTTTATCATTGATTAAAACTACTGTTAGAGATATACTCTGCTCCTTTCCTGACTGGATATATTTTTCTCAGATGACACTGAGGAGTGGTATCCTACACATTATGGACCTCAGGATATTGTGGGTTTAGAGCCAGAGACCCTGACTTAGGAGGGACTTATCCCGACTGAGATAGATGACCCGGGTTTAGTACCTTCTTAGTATTTTGTACTGGATTTGTCTCCAGCTTATTTATTAGCATTCTTTCAGACTCATTGATGTATTATTTTAGACTCATGAGTTGTATTGTGACTATATTCTTTATCTAATTCGTGCTCATTTCCATCTTAGTTCTGTGATTGAGTATATTGTTATTATTGGTGGTTCATTATATTGCTAGATAGATTACCCAGACAGCGTTCTACCGCCGATTCTGCGGCGTAGGTTGGGCGTTGTTTCCGACTTGTACCCTTGCACCGGGTGTGGGTCATGACAAAAAGATATGATATTATCAAAGAAGGACAGTAAAAAATTTAAAAGAAGCAATTATTCAAAACGGTAACGATAGCAAAAATCAAATAAATTTGGAAATTTTTCTAGTAGTGATTGAGTATACTCTCATCCTATATTCTCTAGCAAGCTCGTAATAGCACTCTAAGTCTGAGCACTATTACGATATCACACTAGTTGCGAATTTGACTTACTCGTTGACCTACATCAGCCACCATAAAATATGTCACGATCCGTACCCGAAATTTGGGTATGAGTCATGGTTCCAGCCTACGCTGCAACATCGACGGTAGAACACTGTCTAGGTCACAATGCTACCTATCATATCTCATAATGATATATATAACCTGTCTATGATCTCAACTCCATAAGGAGGACAAGATGAATATAAATATGACAATAATAATAATACTCAATCATATAATTCTATAAGGAAGAAAAATGGCACGATAATGATATAAAGGAAAAGAGAAGTCTAAAAATATATACATCACACATCCATGAGTCTAAACAACAACATAAGTATCTAAATAAAATATATAACTCGGAGTGTCTCAAGTCTATAATCCAACTACAAATGAATGTTAGACTCTAAGTCTCTACTAATGGATCCAATACTGGGATGGGATCCTCCTGAAGTTCTTAGGTAAAATCCTCATCTACTCTGGGTCCGTAATAAGTGGGGTATAAAGCCTCGAGATCCTCTAAAAAATATTATCCATTCAGGATTGGAACGAAGCACATAAACTAACAGCAGTTCCAATTATATTATAAGGACTATAAAATAGTGTCCAATGAATATACATGATGGAAAGGCAATACTTGAATGTAAAGAACTGGCGAACATATAATCATATAACAGGAAGTAACTAGCAATGAACAAGCAGGTAAATGTGAATACTAGCAAGTATGAACGGGAATAGAAAAATAGAATACTAGCTAAGTGCCTTAAAATATTAATTATTATGTGATCGACTTGGGACAAGATCAGGCTCGTTCGTATATGATTGTCTATGCACAAGTACAAGTAAGGGATCAGGTCAATCATGTATGATTGACTATGCACAAGTACAGATAAGGGAATCAGGCCAATTATATATATGGAGCTATGCACAAGTAATAAGATCAGGCTACACCTTCGTATGGGGAGGGTGAGCTATGAACAAATAAAGTGGGGTATGATAACATAATCACTAATACTTTCCCGCCCCCGGCTAGTACGATGGATCCAATCATGACTCCTCATGACAGGTATCAATAATACTAGCCCGTGAATCCACCGTGTCAGGAATTAAATATATAACTACAAGAATAGAATTATAGTAAACATCAAAATAATAAAAACTGTCAGAGAATGTACTCGCTTGTGGTCCTGAGTAAAGTGTGAGGATCGATGTCCAAACTGGAGTTACTCTGACCTAAATATCAAATATTAATGTTAATTGGCAAATTAAAGATGAGCATGAACTAACTAGATATGATGTTCTAGGCCATGTCTAAGTCCAAACTGGTTAACTAGGTCCACTAGTCAATTTCTATATCATAATAGTCTATTTAGATAGTATCTAACTAGTATTAGTCACTATTAACTATACTAGGCCATTACCTTAGTGTAATAGTAATACCTTACTAATACTTACACTATTTAGTGAGAACTTGGTATCATGGATACATATCCATAACTAATACCTTACACTAAAATTAAACATGTTAGTCCTACTAATTCTTAGTATAAAACTCTGCTAATACTAGCAACCCCTCACCTCACTGTGCACCATTGCCCATGTCCACTGATTCATTCTTGCTCCCTTATCTCCAATCTATCATACCTACTGATACTCTAGTCACTAACTTAATTGATACCATAGCATACACCTTAGCTCAACTAACCAAAACTTGATTATTACCTATACACTTTTATCACTAACCTTTGGTATCACCTGAAACTGAAACTTACTATCCAAAATTGATACTCTCCTTTCTTAAACCCAACTACTGAATAACTTAACCTACTCATAGAACCTGACTCAGTCACTATACTTAACTGAACACTCAACACCCTCAACACACTTATGCGCAAACACACATCAATACACCCCCACTGTTTCAGTTTGAAACTGAAATAGGATGCCCAACATTCAGAGTCCCCTCTCAACTTAACTCTTAGACTTATACACATACGTCTCACCATTCACATGTGCTGTTATTAGTGCCCTTTATTTTTTTTGTACATGACTGGACCCAACTTCACATCCTATTGCTACAGATACCCCCATCTCACTTCACTCCTTACTGCTACCTGCATCACTCCACCTTCCACTCTTACTCTAAACTCTACATCAAGCATAACACCACTCAATCTGATAACATCACTGCTCTGTATAACCTGATATGCCACTGCACACAATAATAAATTCCCAACTATATTAGCAATGGCAACACAGTTGTTGTGTTGAACAAGCACGCTACTAATACTGCTGTTGTGTCAAAACCTGACCCCAAACCCCCTTGCAATTGCCCCAATTCTGGAAATGACTGATACCTTACCACAGCCCCTAACACTGCTACTAATAATCCCCCACTTCCCCTCTTCGATACTACCTTAACTGATACAGTCACGTATCAGTTTTCCCACTATTACCACTGCCTGGATATCACAGCAGTAGCCACACACATGTGTGCCCGACCACACATTTTTCTCTTGCACACCCTTACTTAATTCCTTGTATTAGTGCACCTCTCCTTTGGTTGCATCACAGTCACCAATTCCCTTTCCATATCGCACTCAGTCCTTTGCTGCACACATACGTGCACTTAAGCACAACATTAAGTATAGATACACCTATTCATATGTAACTGTATATGTGTATATCTAGATTACATATATACCATGGCAATTCTTCAAACACCTGAAGTGCCATACTTATAATACACACTCACATTGGTTTTCCCACCTTGATACTCATACCAAAATCCCTAATACCCAATTAGAAATATATATATATATATATATATATATATATATATATATATATATATATATATATATATATATATATATAGAGAGAGAGAGAGAGAGAGAGAGAGAGAATAAGGGAGGTGAGATGGCACCTCACCCTAAAAACAAAGGTGGCGGTGACGTGGCACAATCTCAACCACACAAACGAGGGGAGGGAGTTAAGTGCAAATTGCCAATTATGAAATGTGTGGTTGAGATTGTGCCACGTCACCGCCACCCTTATTTTTAGAGTGAGGTGCCATCTCACCTCCCTTATTCTCTCTCTCTCTCTCTCTCTCTCTCTCTCTCTCTATATATATATATATATATATATATATATATATATATATAGCTATTAGAACTTGCTACGAAAGAATTAGAACTCAAATGCACAAAATCTTCAATTTGGAGCCTCGTATCACACCGTATCATATCGTGTCATGATACGCCTTACTCGTATCCATTCATGGATACATATCTACCCCCACATGACCAATATAACTCTAATTAGGCCTACCAAACCTAATGACAAACACTTTGTGTGTCATTCTCAGATCTCCCAAAAAATGATCACAAAACTCAATGTAGAAAACTCAATAAGGGTCAATAGGAGTCCAAACTCCTTTCTATGGGTAGCACTAATGTATGGGTGCAATCTACATGCTTTAAATCATCAAATAAAACTAATTAGAGGAAGGATTTCAGAATTTACCTATTAGGAGATGGATTTCCAATAAAAGTTCAATAGGACACGTTGTGGACACAAACACCAAGCCAAACTCCTTCTTCTCCAAGCTCCTTGCACCCACTAGCTTCTAGTCTCCTTACATGGTGAGGATAAGTGAATTCGAGGAGAATTTGTGAGAAATTTGATGAAGGAAAGAACTATTGGGGAAGAACACTTAATTAGGAAATAAAATGGATAAAAATGAGAGGAGAGAGAGTGTCCCCTATTCTTAGGGCCGACCACCCTGTAAACCCCCTAAAATTTTTAAATTTTATTTTAAGTATTTTTATTAAATTATTAAATTTCTTTAGAGTATTTTTATAGTTAATTAGAAAATAAACTTTATTGATTAAATTACTTACTCATTTAGAATTATTCCACAAAATATTTTTATTATTATTTTTGGAGTCTTGCTAAAAGGTGATAGATTTTCTAGAATTTATTCTGTGTGCAAATGTTCTTTTTAATTTTTTATATAACCTCATATATATATGTAAATATATATGTGAATAAATATATAATAATAATATTAATAGTAGTAGTAGTAGTAGTAGTAGTAGTAGTAGTAGTAGTAGTAGTAGTAGTAATAATAATAATAATAATAAGTAATAGTAATACTAATACTAATACTAATAATAATACAAAAGAAAAAGAAAAGGAAAAGAAAAACTAAAGAAAAGAAAAGGTGTCACGCCCCAGTCCCAAAATACGTAGGACTAGGACACGTAAGCATGTCAGCCGCATGGATATGGAAACTCCAATTTATGGAAACCAAAACCCATACGTACGCTGTAATATGAATATCAAATCCACAAGTGGTATAAATCTATCACACGTCATAGGGCATAATCTAAATCTCATCCACAGAAAATCAAATATAAATAAATAACCAATATCTATGAAACTAGATCTCAATATAAAGTATCTAAAGATGATAGTTGGATAGAAACAAATCCACTACCAACTCGAATATAAAATAAACACAATATAAGTACATCCATTAATAAGCAATAAGGCTCGAAGAGAAGACCTCCTCGCAAATATAAGTAACCAGTCCGGATCTGTGCTCCTGCGAGTACTTATGAATATCTACATTTGGAAAGAGACCAGGTCCTCAAAGGGACATAACAAGATATATAGAAGCATGCCAATAAAGTACTGAAAATAAATATCCAATGTGTCGCCTAACCATCTATATGAATACAGTTTGAGAACAACTTTCCAACAAGTGGGCTATCTGGCTAAAAATGGGTTTGGCATGACTCTCTCGGAGAATCAGGGGCCTAAAAAGCATGTCGTCTTTTGAACGGCAGAGGCCGCCTGATAATATATAATATATAAGGGTCATCACCGCCCGTATCTCCAGCGGAGCGTGCGGGTTACATAAAAAAGAAAGTGCAAAGGAGCCCAAACGCCTTACTTGTTGTTCTCTCCACCCTATGCTCTAAGCATGTCACATCCATGACACGATGATACCTCTAAATAACTACCAGGTCTACTAGCATGCAATATCGGCAGTTATCCCTATCCGTCGCACGACCTATACGTACAAGAGGCCAACCTGTCACGCAAGTCTGTGCCCTACATGAGACTCACACTCGTGTAACAGCTGTGTCACGGCCAATGAGACCTAAGAATGCCTCATGATAATGGGGTAGTCCAATAAACTAGGTCAATGCATATACATAATAAAAATAGAATACGACGCCATCGTCGTTGCTCCCAAGTTTCCTTGGACGCGCATTTTATATAACAGTTAAAATATATGAACTAATGACAGAAAATAAAGATGCATGCAACATATGGAATATGAATAACAGTACAATGGCAAAGTATACTTGTCTGACAAGAAAACTGCAAAATATAACGTCCAGATGTCAAACACCAAGAGTCAGAAACTACGGCCTCAGAATGAACGTCTCCGGATGCTAAAATAAACATCACCAACGTTCCCAAAATAAGCGAGATAGCTAGAAATCACTACCCTTTCGTCCAATTTGGACACAAGGGCAAAACGGTAATTTTGGGTCAAAGTGGGGTTCACGTGTGGGCCACTTTGCACCGAAAAGCATGCCAGGGGTAAAGGTCTCTAAATAGGATAAATTATAGCTCAAAGAAACTCTAAATGTCAGTACGAACTCAACGGTATGTCCAAATATGGATTCCGGCGAGCCGAACACAATTTCGCCTAAAAAGTCAATCGTGGGGCCCGCCAATAGGCAACTTGGTCAACTTTCTCCGAATTGCGTGAAAATTGGGTCACAGGACCAGTGCGATACCACGAGTCCAGTGGTGCAAGTTTTGTTGCATTCTAACGAGCGTACACTAAATGGCGCGAGGTTTTGCAAAAGTCACAACACGGGGGGTTTTCTGCAGATACGAGCTGATTTTGACACGCACACGCGTCCAAATCAGTTTTTGCGAAAGTTCACACGTTTGGGTATACCGTGCGCACCTTTTGGTATACTTGGTACATGACGGGGCGGTCCCGTTTGGCGGAACGCGCTCCGTATCACAAGTTTTGGAAGTTAAAAAAAATAGGTTTTTAGTGATTTTCTATCTAATTTAATTCTACACACAGCAACTAATAAATTATTGTATTTGACAGAAAATAAACTAGGTTAGGTGGTCTTCGCATATCAAAAAGAAAAACTGAATTCGGATCACTGTGGTGAGAGATACGAGTCCATGAACGTGAGTAGTTACAACAGATTTTCTGAAATATAAAAACGTGGTTTTTCCTAAAGTTGGCGTCAATTTTTACCTAGTTTTATGTGCTGTTCGAGGTCAACTAATATACAGATATGGAAGGAGTTAGGTCGTGAATATACCGGTGAAGACGGGGTCGAGTTTGGTCGAGCGAGGGTATGGAAAATGAGTTGTGAACACAGGTAAGTTGCAGTTCAGAATCTGTCGCGGCGCGGGGTCGCGGTCGGCCGTGCGGTGGTCGTGGACGGCTCCGGCGATGCTGGCTGGGCGGTGCGGTGGCTCTGGTCGAGGGGTTGTGGAGAGGGATGCAGAATTTAGAGTTAGGGTTTTATATGCGATGGTATTTATAGAGAAGGAGATGGGAGCAGGAGTCGAATACTTCCGCGGGGCGGGGGGGGATTCTTATACGCACGGGGGGGGGGGGGGGAGGGGGTATTGAATCGCAGCTGCTGCTGCTGTGGCTTTCTTTAACGGGTAGGGTTAGTTGGTTAGGGTCGGGTAGGGTTCGTTAGGGTTTTGATTCATTAAGGATTCTTTTATTTTTCTTTCTCTTTTTCTTTTTCTTATTCTTATTCTAATTCTTTTATTCTTAATTTTTATTTCTATTTTCATTTCATTTCTAGTTCTATTTCTATTCTCTTTTATAATAAACTATATATATATATATATATATATATATATATATATATATATATATATATATACATAGAAAAATTCTAGAATTTATAATAGTGCATACAATTAATCTGTCAGTCGTCCACATGGTCTCCTACATGGAATAAATTAAGAAAAAAATTATAATTGCTCCAAAAATCTCCTAAATGCACAAACACCTAAAATAAAAATTAAATAAATTCTATTTTCTCTATAGCTCATAATTACTACAAATTAATTAAATAATTAATTAAAAAGATTAATACGATTTTTTTTAGAATTAGGGGTTTTACAAAAGAAAAGCAAAGTCCTAAAACAAAACCCAAAACCATTCCTAAACCTACCCCAGAAACCCCAGACCCGACCCCCCGCGGCCCAGACATCCCCTCCCCTCTCCCTTCTATATATATATACAAATTATAAAACTCAAACCCTAACCCTAATCCCCTTCACCTCGACCTCCAGCGCCGACGTCGACCCCCCCCCCCCCCGCCGCAGCCTCCGATCAGCCCCCCGCGCGCGGATAAACGACAGCAGCCGCGACCCAACTTCCCTTTTTCAAGGTGATGTATCGCTCTCATCTCTCATCATTTTCTCGAGCGATTTATCCGTATACGTTCACAACCTAACCCTCTAGGATTTTTCTTCAAGTGGGACAAGTTTTCGTGCCCTGAATTGGTCGAAAAATCGACCGGAAGTTGGCCAAAAAACTGACCAAAAACAGTCCAAAATTTTAACCCAACCCCCCATGTTCACGCCCAATTTGCCACCAATCCGTTTAAATTTTCAAAATCTAATTGAAAGATTTTCTTTTCAATATAACCGAGAATTTAACTGTTCCTTTAGTTTTTATTAATTTATTTTATTTGTTAAATTATTTGACCTCCAAAACGACCAAAAACTTGGTATTTTAAAACTAAAATTTTGTGATACGGAGTACGTCCCGCCAAATGGTACTGTCTCATCGTATACCAATTGCACCAAAAGGCTCGTATGGTATATCCTGACATGTGGGCTTTCGCGGAAGTTGATTCGGACGTGTGTGCACGTCGGAATCAATCCGTATCCGTAAAAAGTCCCTGTATCGTGACTTTTGTAAACCACCACCCCACTTTGTGTACGCACGTCGGAATGCGACAAAACTTGCACCATTGGATTCGTGGTATCATACTGGTCCTGTGACCCAAGTTTTACGTGATTCTGAGACAGTTGACCAAGCCACCTATTCGCGGGCCCCACGGTTTGACTTGAAGGACGAATTTGTGATCGGCTCACCGAAATTCAAAATTGGACATACTGTTGAGTTTGTATCGACGTTTAGAATTTGTTTGACCTATAATTTATTCCATTTAGAGACCTTTACCTCTGGCACATATTTCGGTGCAAAATAGGCCACATGTGGACCCACTTTGACCTGAAATTACCGTTTTGACCCTGTGTCCAAATTGGACGAAAGGGTAGACTTTTTTGAATATCTAGCTTATTCTGGGAACGTTGGTGATATTATTTCAGCATCCGGAGTCGTTCATTCGGATGCCATAGTTTCTGATCCCTTGTGCTTGACGTCTAGACGCTTACACTTCGCAACTTTCTTGCCAAACAAGTATACCTTGCCAAATTGCTTATAGTACTTTACATGCTTATCATATTTTAATATATTCATTATATATGTGTTTTCTTTCAGTCATAATTATATATTATATATGTTGACACACACTTGACACATAGTATCATGGGAGGGGGGGACAGTCAGTAGGCGTATGGGCTATCTACTCTGGTAAACCGTAGTACTAGGACACACTACGGTAGTTGTGTCACGATGGTCGCTATCCTTGAGGTATGTCGGCTTCTGGTGTCGCGATGGTCGCTACCCTCAAGGTATGTCGATTGATGGTACATGGACGTGTGTGTGAGTTGTGAGTTAGCATGTGTTTTAGAGTAGCCTATACATGCCCATACGTTAAAAAGTTGTCCTCACTATGCATTTTTATATAGATTGTCTAGTACAGCGTACTTGTATATTTTTTGTCTATTATGCATGTTTTACTGTATTCAATTGGCATGCTTCTATGTATCTTGTTACGTCCCTCTGAGGACCTGGTCCCTTTCCAGGTGTAGACTATCTTGACTATTCGTAGGAGCACGAATCAGAACTTGCTACTTATCTCTCTTTCGAGGAGGCCTTCTCTTCGAGCCTCATTGTTCATTAGATGTACTTATTTTGTTTCTCTTATATTCTAGTTTGGTAGTGGATTTGTCTTCACCCAACTACTTGTTCTTATCAAGCACCTTATACTTGATTCAGTTATATAGTTGATTGGTTATTCATTTCTATTTGATTCTGTGGATGAGATCTAGTTATGCCCTGTGACTTATGACATAAATCTATACCACTTGTGAATTGCTATTCATAATACAACGTACGTATGTGTTATGGTTTTTATATATTGGAGTTGTCATATACATACGGCTGGCATGCTTACGTATTCCTAGTCCTACGTATTTTGGGACTGGGGCATGACATATCCCTATTCCCTTATCCAAGTAATGCGCAATATCCAAAGTCCCCCTTGGGGTTGTCATGAAGAATTAATAATCAAGGGGAAGCTTCTAATCCTAATGGTTAATTAATTAAGTCACTAACTTAATAACAAAGGCTAATAAATTGGGCTCAAGTGTCACTAACTTAATGTTGAATGCTACAATTGATTAAAATATACAGTATTAATTATATAACATGCATATAAATTAAATAAATATGAAAAGACTAAAATATTCCTATTCTAGAAATGTGGTAGCGACATATCCCTAAGCTAAAACTGGTAAATTTGATTGCATGAGTAAATGCATTGCTATGTGCTGAAAACGCTTAATCAAGGACTCTACTAAACCATTTTGGGTATGAACATGAGGGACAAAATGTTCAACTTCTATTCCTACGAAAGTACAATAATCATCAAAAGTACGAAAAGTGAACTCAGCTGCATTATTAAGTTGAATCGGTCTAACATGTTGGTCAGAAAAATGAGTCATAAGATTAATCAACTGAAAAAGTAGCTTGGAGAAGGCAAAATTTCTAGATGAGAGTAAGAAAACATTTGACCATCGACTAGAAGCATCTATTATAACCATAAAATATCTGAAAGGTCCGCTAGCAGGATCAATTGGTCCGCAAATACCTTGTATTCTCTGAAGGAATTGTGGTGATTCAGAAGCTATTTTGAGAAGTGAATAACTTGTAATGAGTTTACCCTGTGAACAAGCTACACACAAATGTTCAGTAGGAAGGAAAAGACTTTGATATGATAAATTATGCCCATTGGTAATGTTGATGACCTTTCTCAACATAATCGATCCTGGATGACCCAATCTGTCATGCCAAAGGATTAGTTCCTTGGATCCTTTAGCCTTTTGCTAGTGATGGGATAATATTCTACTACCTTCAGAGTAGTTTGATATAGCCCCGAGGAGATTAACTTGCACTTTTCTAATGTAAGCTTAATGCTTCCAACATTAGAGGTGAAACACGTTCATTCGAATGTCTTTAAAGCTGAGTAAATTTCTATTAGATCTACTAGAGAATAATGCATTTCGAATGACTAAGTGTGTTCTATTTGGCAACACAACATCAGCCTTACCATAACCTTCTATAATCTGCACGGGTCCAGTAATAGTGGTTACCTTGGCAGTGTTTGAGGCATATGTTGTGAAAAACTTCATAGTTTTCAATATAGTATGAGTTGTTGCACTATCTATCAAGCATATGCCATCATCATTGTCCATACCTATTACCGCAGTGGAGAATCTGCAAATGGCGACTTTACTGAGATGCTCTCGCTTATTTCCTTCCGTTAGAGCTTGGTGCTGATAACGTGTTAGAATAAACGTAGAAGAAGGAATACAAAAAATAGGAGAGAAGATCTCTTATTAGTGTAATTACATAGTGGGAGGCAAATTTCTTATTTATATAACCCAATGAAGGTGTAATACTAATCTCTAACCAATGTGGGACTAAAATATAAAGTGGGAATCCAACCCTTTAGTAACCCACGTTATAACAACTTTAACCTTCTTGCTATATGATTTTGCCATGGAGTCATCCATAACGTTGAGAATCAACAACTTGTAAAGGTTATTGTCCTTCTTCCATTTGTATTGCTTGTCAATCGCATTAGCAATTGCCAGTACATCTTCAATTTCTGGAATGGTAGGCTCCGGATCAACCAACACATATTCAACATTGACAGGTTGAAGGTTGATACTGATCTTTCTCTTTCGGATATTGTACTAAAACTTGTGTCGAGGAGAGTAGTACGGTTTTCCATCTTCGTAGTTAGATCGTTGCTCGGATCTTGCTTTGAGATTGTTATTCCCGTGGATTACAACGAACGTACGTGAAAAATCAAATATTACAACAAATTACAAGTGACCTTTGCAAATACAGAAATTGGATATTATAAACTAACTTCTAAATAGAAATAGAATACAATAAAGTTGCTACAACATAATAAGGACAAAAATAGACAACTTGAAGAAACGCTTGTTGGGCGGTCAGAACCACCATCGTTCAAAGCAAGATTTGACCTATATTCTGTCGATCTGCTCGTAGGAACCAGCAAGTTCAGAGTCTCGAACTTCTAGAATGCTCCTTTGTTACTCTTGCACGAACTTCTTGGACAACACATAAGACTCCTTGTTCGCAGCACTTCGTTGCTCCAACTCTACTCGAACAACTCTCTCTCTCTCACTCACTCTATATATTCAATTGTTCTCCCTCAAAAACGAAGAACACCCGAATATATATAGGGAGAGCCATCCCTTGAGTAGCCCATTACCCCATAACAGACAGTTAATTAGGAGTTAACTACTCATTAAGTGTACGATTACAACAACAACCCCCCACTAAATGGGCAGTTACTTTTTATAGTAACTGAACAGCCAAACATCAGGTCTGCGCAACGCAGCAGCTCGCAAAACACCTGCGCAGAGCCCTGCGCAGATCGCCTCACACAGGAGCATGCGAAGACGCAGTGCACCAAGCGCAAAAACGTCATCTTGCGTCCGATGCGTACGTGCAAAGTGCGTCATCAAAGTGTGACTTTGTACTATTCGTCTTAGTCTAAGTCGTTCGGAACTTAACTCCTAAGAAAAATTCCAAAAAGAGTGACAAAAAATATAAATGTTTCCTTTGAAGAATTTAAACTTGGCCCTCATGACAACTAATGGGCCACCACACCCCATTTGCATACCTTAGTACAAAATATAACTATATATTGAAATACTCACATGAAAGTTTTTTCAATGTGGGACTAAACTTTCCTAGTAGCCAAGTAAAAACTCCAACAAAAATTATATTCACAGATTAGGAGGACCACAAACTTCAACAAATTATTGAACTACCACTATTAATGTAGAAAAATGATTGGAATTAGTAGGTTTGATCAAAGTTCCACAACCAGAACATTTAGTAGTGAGAAGCCACTTCCACTCAAGAATTAGGAGCTCTCACTTCAGTGGATCCATCAAGAACTATTCATCTAACATTTCATTATGCTGCCAATCAAACAAGATTTAGTTATGTTGCTTCTTTATGCACAAGCAAAGTACTTGTCACTAAATTCAAGAATGTACTTCCATGAACAGAGCCTCAAATGAATCTGAAGTATACATTGAAGGATGGGTGTACATGGATGCTAAAACAGCTTTTTCTTCTATGACTGGATGATGGTCTTTACGAATATATTTCTAATTGTTTCCAAGCAAAAACTTTGTATTTCTCAGGTTTTGGCTTGTTCTAATACCTAGATACACTTTCTGAAAAAGAAAAAGGAAAAAAGAAACTGAAGAGGATGCAAAAAGAAAAAAGAAACTGAAGAGGATGTGTTCCGCCCCCTATAGAGGAGCATCCACTTAATCCTCCTCATATATAAATTTCATTTTCTTGTAGCCTGGAGCCCGGTTATGCAGGCTAACACATTTTGAAGACCTGTAATACAACACGAATTCAAACACATTTTCATTCTATATCAGAAAAATCAACTCCTAAGAAAACAATTCATCCAGCATAGCATTGTCTAGAAAAAAAATTACTGATCAAGCAATTGTTTCAGCAAATAGGTTGATGCTGAACAATTATTACATAAAAAGTAAAGGAAGGTAACAGATCCCACAAAAAGAGAGGGCTTAGAAGACCATTCATTAGAATCCCGAGTTCTCCATAACCTACTGATAGAGATGGGACCCTTAAAATTAATCTATATGTAAAGACGAATGGATTTTGGAAGCATCGCATTAGAAGAAACATGGAGTTTGATACGCCAAATATCTCAAATCATAAGGTGCAACAGAAAGACAATTAACATATCCATCCACCCCCGTGATATTAAAGATAGGGTAGATGTAAGACAATCTGTTCTTCCAATCGGTTGTGGAACCGGAGGCTTTATCAGGTACTAATCATCCTCACGTTTTGGTGCTTCCTTAATTTCATCAACTCCATCATCCTGCACAGGAAGCGCGTGAACAAAGAATTAATCAAAATTCTGGATGCAATGATATTGTAATTTCAATTTTATTCTTAAAGAATGATCGATATATTTACCTGCATATCAGAAGTCCAGAGGGTGAGGTTGTCGCGGAGTAGTTGCATTATAAGAGTGCTATCTTTGTAGGACTCTTCACCAAGGGAATCCAGCTCCGCAATTGCCTCATCAAATGCCTACGAAAATAATTTGGAAAGAGACATTTACTTCAATGAAATCATGAGATAGCTAGGCTTGCAACAAACAACAGATGGAAGAAAGGTCAAAACCAAAGAATAACTAAAATAAGCCTTAAAATACTTGCTCCTCATAAAGTATAGCCAGGAGCAAAAATTCGATTAAGAGAACATCATCCAAGTCTTTCTCAGAAAAAGGGAAATATATGAACTTGCTCCTAAACATTCTATTATACCATCATCATGCAAATCTTTCTCACAGTTGATACATGTAACTGGAGATTAACCCTTACAATTCCTATGAATAATGTTATCCTTGTGAACTTTTTTTATTGGGGATTTCAAGGAGGATTAGAAACCATGACCAAACAAATTACTGGAAATATTAAGGTCAGTACAATCTAGAGATGCTAAAATATATCGTATCAAACAAGTGTAAAATGAAACAACAAGAGGAACAAGGAAACAAAAGCATATGAGTATCTGTCTGGAAAATCATTAGAATCTTATAAATCTTTAGCCTTCGGACTCCTTGATTGAAACAAAACTATTGTTGATAAGGAAAACATTTTCATGCCATAACAAATATCAACAACAACTGGATTGAAAAATGTACTATGTGTTCAGTTCTCAAAGATTTATAAGATTCTAATGATTTTCCTGGCCGCATGGGCGCATAGAGTCTGGCCTTAGTGAATTCCCATGCGTTCAAGGTACTATACATCTGACTTTAGAACGCATACACAGAGCAATCATGCATCCAACAAGATGGAGTCATATACATGCTTCTTTTAGCACTTCCTTTAAATTTTATGACAAAAAACATCCTCCATTAGCAGTATGCCTTGAATATATCATCCAACTAACTTCTAGATGACACAATAAATGCATATAATACAAAGAGCTAAGTGGCCACTAAAGCTCTTCTTATTTTTTTTAGATAAAGCCTTGTCACTAATGACCCTCTCTGTCCTGATAGAAAAGCAAATATTATCCATCACTTTATACCTTGAAGAAAATAAAATTAGTTACCAGTGTACTTGTGGTTTGACATGAAAAATGAAAAATGAAAAATTCATGTTTTTAAGAATAACTTCAGTAACTAACTATATTAATTGTTAAATCAAAGAAGAGACAACAGGCAAGAGAGAGCAGCTTATCAACTCCTAGTTGATATTGGAATTTCAAACAATAATTCAGTTGAAGAGTTTCATGATTTTGACACTTGTGTCATTACTCAATCTTGGTTAAAACAATCGTTTACATGTTTGGATAACAAACTGGTGTCACCAAATAGAAGGTGGCACAGGGAGAAGGTACCCACAGAGGAAGAGGAGGTGGGCAGCTGGATCTGGTCATTGTAAGGGAAGCGAAGGATGAACGACGTAATCACAGTTGGGAAGAAAGGGTTGATACTTGATAGAAAGATGGGAAGAAGAGGAGGCAGCAGGAGTGTCGGCCAGAAGGTGTTTACAGCCAGAGAAGAAGAGATTTTGAGAGGAACAAGTTACCATAAGTACAGTCTGACTATATTTTCATAACTGAAATTTTATTGAGTTTTAGGCTCCAAGAAAGTTTTGAAGCTCCAATTTGATCTATGCTAGCAAGAGTTCATGTTGGAGTTTTAGCACCTATAACTATAGGAAAGTTTCATTGACAACAAAAAAAATCCATGCCCCAAAGTGACCAAGACGAAAACATAAACATGAAAAACAACATTCAAACTGAAAAGACAGATGCACCCTCTGCCGCAAGATATAAAGGAATAGGTATTTTCAATCCTATGCAAAGAAAGATCCTTCCATATAGTTATATGAATGAATTACCTAAGAAATAATATAAAAAACAAAGGTAATCTTTTACCTGTACTAATTCCAATCGACGAAACACAAAATCCTGAGAATAACTGAAAAAGCCTTTCGAATCCTTTTTCCACATAGAGTAGGACCCAAAACTTAAAATTCGAACAATTGGAAACCATGATCAAAGTCTTTTTCGACAAAAAGAAAATATATGAAGTTTCTTAAACTATCATTATTCAACACTTTCTCAAAGGTTACAAATGTAACCAGAGAGAAAAGATGAAAATTAAAGTTTCCCTGGATAAGAAGAAAGAAGTCCCAAGCAACTCACCATGGGGAATTTCAAGAGTGGATATTATCAAGAATTGTTACAAGTGAAATCCATGTATCCAGTTAACAAATTCCACTATATGACATTGTCAGCAGAATATATGAAGATGCTAAAAGATATCATATCAATAAAAAAAAACAAATGAAACAAGGGGCAAGAAAAATTAAAGCAAATGAGTAACCATCCTTGAAAACCTTTTTCTTACAAATATTTGGCCTTTATTGAACCAAACAAAACACATTTTCTGAAGGGTTGGATTGATCATGCTTTATTATATACAGCTTACAAACTGTTACAAGGATTTGAGCATTTGGAGTTATATATACCAAGCATTACTAATTACCGGCTCTAAAACCTTTTATGTCATAGATATCTCCTAGAAGTGTGCCTTGATATTAACCAACTCTTTTATATAAAATAATACATGATAGCTAAGAGCCATGTCAAAGAGAGGAAAATAAGAGAAAATATGTTGCTTTCCATCATCTCTTAACTACATGAACAGCATAAAGAACGGCCTATTATGACTTGGAATGTAAAATTAAAACTAATAAAAGTTTCTTGTTTTGTTTAATTTTAAATAGTATCTCTTCATTAAGTACTAATATTTCAGTATTAATGAAATGAAGATAGCAACAACCAGAACAAAATAAAAAAATAATGATTAACAAACACTAATTAATAGTCGAAGGCATGCGAAGCAGTAATCCAATGCATATATAATAGTGCAATATATATAATCTACATAAATAACAGGCAAGAGAGCCCTTCAGGACCAAGTAAAAGAAGAATAAATCATGAAACTTTGTTTAGGGACAAAATTCCCAAAGTTTAATTAAGTTAATTTTGGAGTTGAGTTTTGAAACTAACATAGAGAAGATGAGACTCCTATTCGATTATTGGAGGTTATGTTTTGAGTTATAATGCATTTGTGAGCATAATACGATTGGAATCTTGAAAAGGGAGGATTTTGGAGTTTGAGAACAGAGTTTGAACGAAACTGAATCTGAATGGAGTTTCCGTAGAGAGAGTTTGAAAGGGTCCTATCGAGTTGGTATGGAGTTTTCACTGACACCAAAAACACCTTAATTGTCAAAATGTTAGGTATGCTAGAGCCAAAAAAATGTTCATAAATAGAACCGTGATGAAATACAAATTCAGAACTTTATGCATTCTCAGCTACATGAATAAAGAACAGAAGATTTCCATCATAGTGACACTATGGAAGTATCATCTCATATATATGAACTAAATTATCTTGTCTAGTAAGAAAAAGACAAAGAAAAGAAAATCATCGACAATCTTTACATGACTACTTTAGATAATGAAATAAAAGGCATCGATCCAAATGGAAACAATTAGATCTTTACTCAAACCGAGACTCAAACAGCAAAGGAATGAGAATAACGTCCCAACACAATAAGCTTACAGTTTCTAATTGTTACCTGCTTGGCCAAAGTGCAGGCCCTATCTGGTGAATTGAGGATCTCGTAGTAGAACACCGAGAAATTAAGTGCAAGCCCCAACCGGATCGGGTGCGTCGGCGACAATTCCGCCACTGCAATATCCTGCGCATCAAAACCCCACAACCATCCATATCAAACAAAAATCGATCAACATCCTCACCTCCACCCTATGCGGCTATACTAAAGAATATACAGAACAAAACTTGTTGTAAAAACCATATCTGCGCGAACAGGAAAACAAATATGACATAATATTGAGTGTGTTGATTGGCATGCAATCATGGTAAGGTTTGTGCATTCGAGTCGCAGAAATAGCCTCTCCCCATCGTATGATTGGGGGTAAGGTTGTGTACATCTGGACCCTCCCAAAACGAAGCAACATAAGTTGGAGGCTCGTGACACCATGGCAAACTTTCAGGCGACCCCAAATATTTGGGATAAAGGCTTTGTTATTATTATTTGATTCTAGCGACCCCAATAAAGACTTTGTTATCAGAAAATTGCATTCAGAGCATAGAAGTTAGGTGATATTGCTCTCACAGCACAAAATTTTGCAAAATTAAGATAAGAGAATGAAAACGCCCTTCGGAAAAGAAAACGTCCTTCTGAAGGGAGTAGAAGAAAGCTGTCGGACGTTTTGTATGCAAAATTGTTAGAAAAACGCCCTTTTCCAGGGCGTTTGTCTGACAAATAATTTTTTTTTACACTGCTCGATGATCCAAACGACTATGCAACGGAGAAAATTCAAATTCCGGTCAAATGCCCCAAAAAATTCCCATCGGAAGGCCTTTTTTTGTGAAAAAAACTCTTCCGTAGGGCGTTTTTTGTGATTGGAATTTTTTTCATTGCGCTGATCAGATAGGACGTCCATACGAACGGCGTTTCTGTTCTCAAAATGTAATTTTCCAAAACTTTGTGCTGTGAGCGAAATATTACGTAACTTCTTTGTTCTGAATGCAAATTTCTGCTTTGTTATTGTTATTTGATTGTAGATCGATCAATGTTATACGTATACGCGATAGGAGAGTCAGATCGATTAGGTCTAACTAGCACTTTAGATTTTTTTTATGTCAAATCATACACAGTTGATCACATTTAATTTAGACAAGGTCTCACTTGGATATAATACCTGAGCAGCCTTGTAGGCGGATAGGGTGCTCTCGGCCGCATCCTTCCGATCCGATCCGGTCTTGAACTCGGCGAGGTACCTGTGGTAATCCCCCTTCATCTTGAGATAGAAGACCTTGGAGTCGCTTGCCGAGGCGGAGGGGACGAGCGTGGAGTCGAGAAGGCGGAGTATCCCCTCGCAGATGGAGCTGAGTTCGGTCTCGATCTTGGACCTGTAGTCGCGGATGGAGGAGACGTGGTCCTCGTTCCCCTTGCTCTCCTCCTTCTGCTCGATGGAGGACACGATCCTCCAGGAGGCGCGCCGGGCGCCGATCACGTTCTTGTAGGCCACGGAGAGGAGGTTCCGCTCCTCCACGCTCAGCTCCTCCCCGGAGGCCGCGGCGGCGGTCACCTTCTCCATGAACTCCACCATCTCCTCGTACCGCTCCGCCTGCTCGGCCAGCTTCGCCATGTACACGTACTCCTCGCGTGTGCTGCTCGCCATTACAAATAATTATTTCTTAGAGCAACAAAGAGAGGGGAAGAGGAAGAGGGATGGCTTTGAGAATGAATGAATGAATGAATAAAATGTTCAATTTGTTATTGTTGTTTTCTTTTGGGATGGATGAGATTGGGGGGTGGTGCGGAGAAAGTGGAGGAAACTGTCCGTTTATGATTGTTTGTCGGGAGGGGGGTGGAGCTGAGAAAGCAATGTGAACAGCTAACAGCATGTCGGGAGCCAACGGTGCTGGGGCACGAGGGAAGTTACAGTGAGGGAATCTTGGTATCGTCATTTTGTTGGTAGGAAGGAGGACAGCCTGTATATACTACATATGACAGGTACTTCTTATCTAACAGATATAATAAATAAATGAAAAGGTATTCAATTTTTCACAGGTCTTTGTACCCTAATAAAATGAATTAATAATTCTTTCTGTAAACTTTAAGGAATATTTTCTATAAGGTTAAAAACAAATTTAACTTTCCTCCCACTTAACCATATAATTTTTAGACTTATATTTCATTTTTTATATTTATTAGATTTATATTTCATTTTTTGTTACGAAAAGTATTTGAAAAGTCACAAAAAAAAGGATCCTGAAGCAAAGTCTTATTGGATACCATTAACCACAAGCAACTCGATGTTCTTTAGCGAGCTCGCCATGCAATTGAAGAAGGACGGGACATTTTGAAGGCGAGCAAATCCTACTCTTTCATTTATCTTCCCAGGGCTGCCAACAAGGTTGTACATCAACTAGCTTCCCATGCATTGGAGTTTAAGCAAAATTTTATGAATTGTGTATTCGAAGAAGTTCCATCATTTATTATTTCTATGAATTTAAGAAATAGTGAGACGAAGGAACTTTTAGGCTTAACTAAAGGGACTTGCCTATGCACCGCAACTCGGAATAGTGAATTGATCAATCTTCACACTACATTTTCATAGGCTTACCATCACACTCCAAGGAAGTTTTCTCTAAGCTTTTACATTTGACAAGCGGAGTTAGAGTTGGACAATAGCTAAAGTTGCAGTCTATTTTACAGTGCCAAAGAGTTCTTGAACTAGACCTGTAACACGAACTTTCTCTCTCTACCACCGTCACTGCCTTCCGACTGCCACTATTGTAAAACCCCCTTCCTAAAAATCGTATATACCCTTTAATTATTAATTATTAATTTAAATTATAGTAATTAGGTCTAAATATGAGAAATATATTTTTAATAATTTTTATGTTAGGTGTTCGGGCCCTTAGATGACTTATGGGACTATCAGGAATTTTTAGAAATTTATTCCATGTAGGAGATCCCTTGAGCTGTTGCTAGCCTAACGATGTGCATTACCCTAATCTATAAATTTTCCTATGAGTATATATTATATATTATATATATATATATATATATATATATATATATATATATATATATATATACAAATATATATATATGCATATATTACTAGGAAAAGAAAGAAAGTAAAAGGAATTTAATAATAAGTATACTACTAATAATAATAATATTATTAATAATAATAATAATAACAATGATAATAACAACCAGCTGCTTCCTTAACAAAAAATTTGCTAAGTCTACTATAGTCTTCAGCAAGTATGTCCTACAGACCGCCTACTTCAGCCTCACTTCCCTTCTTCAGCGACTAAGCCCACGAGAGAAACCATCCGCACTTCAACCCGTCCGCCCCCTCTCACTTAATATATATATATATATATATATATATATATATATATATATATATATATATATATATATATAGTTTCTCATCCCAAAAACTCTAACCTAGAATCTCCAGACCTTCTCTTCCCATCTAGAGTCGTCACCGCAGCCAGAGTAGCCCCGTCAAGCCATCCAACCATCCCGTCGACTCCGACCTCGTGAACTGCAGTTTTCCACTCGAGGCACCTTCGCTCCGGTGCGATTTTCCGTCGACCCGCTCGACCAAACGTTGTTCCGTTTTCATAGGTATGATCATCCCTTAACTCTCTCAAATATTCGTTTTATAGCCAACCTCGGAAAACGTGTGCCCCTAGGTGAAAAACAGCGTCCAAAGTGGACGGACAGACCCAATTCTGGAATCGCAGAATTCCAGAATGACCACCCGTATTGCCGAGTTCGTATCTCCCACCACAGAGATCCGAATTCGGTGATTCTTTTTGATACCTGTAGAATACCTGACCTAGTTTATTTTCTGTTAAATAACCCTATGCTATTAGTCGCTGTGGACATAGTTAAATTCGTCACAAAACTGCGCGCACACACTTTTTTCGATTTTTCAAAAATTAGAAAATGGAGCGCGCCCCGCCAAACGGGACCGTCCCGCCATGGGCCACGTGTACCGAATGGTGCACGCAGCATAACCGGACACGTGAAAATTCGTGGGGACTGATTCGGACACGTGTGCGCGCCGAAATCAGGCCGTATCCGCGGACACATTTTGTGTCGCAACTTTTGTGGAACTCGCACGTATTTTGTGCACGCTTGTCAGATTGCAACGAAACTTGCGCCACTAGACTCGTGGTAACGCGCTGGTCCTGTGACCCAAATTTCACGCGATTCTGAGACGGTTGACCAAATCGCCAATTGGCGGGCCCTACAGTTGACTTTTTGGACAAAATTTTGTTCGGCTCATCGGAATCCACTTTTGGACATACCGTTGGGTTCGTATTGACATCTAGAGTTGTTTGAGCTATAGTTTGTCCCATTTAGAGACTGTTACCCTTGGCACGCTTTTCGGTGCAAAGTGGGCCACACGTGGACCCCACTTTTATTCGAAATTACCGTTTTGCCCCTGTGTCCAAATTGGACGAAAGGGATGTGCTTTTTAGCTATTTTGCTCATTCCGGAAACGTTGGTGATGTTTATTTCAGCATCCAGAGACGTTTGTTCGGAGTCCTTAGTTCCAGGTTCTATGTCCTTGACAGTTGGGCGCGTACACTTTACAGATTTCTTGCCAGGCAAGTATACCTTGCCATTGTACTGTTTTTACATTCCATATGAGGCATGCATGTTTATTTTCTGTTTATTTAGTTCATTTATTTTAAACTGCTATATAAACTGCGCGTCCAAGGAAACTTGGGTGCAACGACGGTGTCGTCGTACTATGTTTTATTTATGTATATGCATTGGACCTACTTTATGAGACTACCCCATTTTCATGAGGCATTTATGTTTCATTGGCCATGACACTATTCATACACGAGTGTGAGTCACATGTAGGACACGGACTTGCGTATTCGGCTGGCCACTGGTACGTATAGGTCGTGCGACGGATAGGGATAACTGCCAATAGAAACTTTGCATGCTAGTAGACCTGGCGGTTATTAGAGGTATTATCGTGTCATGGACATGACATGCTTAGAGCATTGGGTGGGGAGAACAACAAGTATCGTATTTGGGCTCCTTTGCACTTTCCTTGTGTAACCCGTACGCTCCGCCGGAGATACGCGATCATGATGACCCCTATATATTATCATGGCGGGCCTCCGACGTTCGAAAGTCGTCGTGCCTTTGTAGGCCCCTGGATCTCCAAGAGAACTATGCCAATCCTATTTATGTCCAGATAGCCCACTTGTTAGAAAGTTGTTCTCAAACTGCATTCACATAGATGGTTAGGCGACCCCAATGGATGTTTATTTTCAGTACTTTATTGGCATGTACTTTTTGTATCTTGTTATGTACCTCTGAGGACCTGGTCCCTTCCAGATATAGGTGAGCAGGAGTACCCGCAGAAGTATGGACCTGGACCTGACGCTACCTATCAGCCTAAGGAGATCTTACCTTCTGATTATATGTGATTTATTGCAGCTGTTTAGAGATTCTAGTTGCTATTCTTTTCTAGACATTTATTCTTATATTAGAGTTTATTCTCTTCTCTCTTTAGTAGTTTATTATAATCGATTTGCAGTGGATTTGTCTCCACCCGACTATCACACTTTGAGATTACTATTTGAGACTGCTTCTTTGATATTCATTTATTGATTTCCATTATTCTATTATTTGTGCTGTGGATGAGATATAGAACTGCGTGTGACTTGTTATGACATATATTTACCACTATGGATTGGATATTCATGTACAGCGTACGTGTTTATATGGTTTCCATATATTGGAGTTCGTATACATACGGCTGGCGTGTTACGTATTCCTAGTCCTACGTATTTTGGGACTGGAGCGTGACATATTTTTGTGGTGGCCTATGCAGGTAAAGAATATATTGTCTCGGTTACGTAACTGTACCGAACAAGCCTGCGTATAGGAATAGAGTATAAGGATCTCATCCACACTTGATTGAAACTCATCCTTCCTATTAATACTTGCATCCTGATTGATTCCTGCACTTTTTCTAATCGTTTCGTATATCAACTGCAGAGAGATGGATTTGCAGAATGGATGTACTGCCGCCGATGACGACGCAACTTCTGGAGTCAATGGTCAGACTCAAGGAGGGACCCCAACGATTCCTAGGCTTCCGGGGCCAGATGGACAGACTCACACCCCAGTTCCATCTGATCTTCCCGCTTCACCTATTGAGAACCTTCCACCTGCCCCAGTACCGCAAGATGGCCAAGCGCAGATGTTCCAATTCTTTCAGATGATGATACAGGAACAGAGGCAGCAGGCAGCCGAGCAGAGGCAGCAGGCAGTCGAGCAGAGACAAGAATTTTTGGCAGCACTGGAGAGGATGGCTGCACATGCTACTGTACCAGCCCAAACACTAGCTCCAGTACCTCGAGCTAAGGTTGGATCAGTAAAGGATTTTGTTCAGATGGGTGCAAGGCAGTACTGTCACGCCCCAATCTCCCGCAAGCTCGATAGTCCCCGCTGAACGTGAATCACCACGTTTACAGCTCTCCCGCAGGACAATCGTTCTCATCGGGACGTGATGCCGTACGAGCCTGGAGTTGCGCTCGTACAAGGCGATGTTGTCAAACACTAAATGTTATCATTGAAACAACCAAGTTGCAGCGGAAGTCAAGTATTGTGTACCAAGCACACAATCAGAGTATACGCAGCGAAGCTCACGATAGGGTCCAAATGAGATGCTCCGAGTCAATGCCACAAAGGCGATGCCACGGAGACGATAAAATAACTCTTGCTCTTTCTCTAGCCCACAAAGGTACTTACAGTTCATACATCTTGTCCCGTATATCCAAGCAGCGCCACTACGTCTGTGTACCTGAAATATTGCCCACAAACGTGGGTCAGTACACAACCGTACTGGTGAGCGGGGTAACCCACTCGCCTAAGCCGACACTAAGTAAAATAGTGAATGCACACAGTTATATGGTGATCTTTCTAGTTGAATCCTAGATTCATTTTATGGCATATGAATGACATGTTAAGGAAAGCAGTAAAGCAGTTAAGCATGCAAGCATTCATTCTCAAACCAAACGACAAGCAGTTGATGTAAAGCCGACCCGTCTAACTCAATGTCATCGCTTGCACGATAACATATCGAACCATCAGTCTCGCCTCGATATCCATCCAGAACCAAAGTTTATATATCCCACTCTCGAGTGCACACTCTTGCCGAGGCAAGGTGGCCGCGCCTACACGATGCACAAACCAACCAAAGTAAAGCAAGCCAACATCTATTCTTATATGAAGTCACTGGCCAAAGGCCATAAAGGACGTTGATCGGACAGATCAATGCGGTTCTATTCGAAACAGCGCTAAGTAGCTAACCCACCTGAATCGCATCCAACCGCTGGTACCGCGCCCAAGACGCGTTACCCAAATTGTCTCCTCCATGGTCGAACGGTCCCGGTGCCCCGGAGCACCCGTTCGAGGAAACCAAATCCTGTGCCACCCAGGTTGTCCGTGACTATGCAGACACGTAGGTATGACGAGAGGATCGAACATTCTCGCCCCACCAAGCGATCCTAGACTCGTTCCACCAATAATCCAACCAACACATCCATAACCATTCTTCCAACATGACCTTCCAAGAACCCGAATCTCGACCTCAAAACATAGCCCGAGGCATCAAAATATCAAGTGTTTCATAGGCACGAAGCCTCTTCTCAACACAATCCAAATTGGTGCAACACCTATGCTCGAAGCAAAACCCATGGCACAATGCCGTTTCAGTGGCACAATGTCACATTCGTGGCACGATGCCCCATCAAACGACACAACGCCCTCGCCGATACAGTTGTTCAGTTTTGAACCACAACTGCCTGCTTTGCAAGACAAAGCATCCTTGTGATACTCGCGCACGGATGCACGTTCGCTCGCCCGAATCCCGATATTCCCAATATTCCCATTGCCTCAATGTATCCTTCCAACTCGTATATTTCCAACCGTCCAAGCATAATCCCAAGTAATCCAACCGATCGCCTCAAATGAATAATCCAGCTATCGTATCCAACTATCCAACGCGTAAACCAAATCAAGCCACAATCCTACTAAGCCAACGACGTCCACGCTATGCACGCCTCAGTGTAGTGCTTCCCGATGTTTCAGCCCAATGTGTTCAAGCCATTTACGTGTTTTCCATATTATTAGGCATGAAGGAGTAGAGGAGAAGGGAAAGAGCCCACTCACCTTGATTGATCCCGTTAGGCATCCTGTCCTGCCGATACGGCCAATCCCTTAAACCTGTGGTCTGATGCAAGCGCGATCTACTCAACTGGTATGACCGTGCGAGCAGGCCGTGCTCTCCAAATCATCCGACCGATCGGACTAAGGAAGACGGCATTATCGTTTCCATTCAACTATTCAGTACTGTTCGGATCGAACACCTGATTTTCATCGAACCCGCTAGCCATCTGCACATTGAAACCAACTCGATTAATCCTTCTTCCCGAAATCCGACATTTCAAATGTAACCAGCATTTGATTCATTCAGTCCGACTCAGCGTAACGCTCCGAGCGGTTGTGGGGCGTTACATAATATACCACTTAGAATCAGGTTCGTCCACGAACCGTGCTGGTACTCATTCCTATCGCATGCCACAATCCAATTCCATAGATCTGCTCTATGCAACTTATCATATTCACTATTTCTGACACAACATCTCGTTCTGCTGAACGCTCGAATAAATTTCACGAATTCCCACATCCTCCTTGTAGCTCAACCCAAATTTCTCGTATCGCTTAGTTTTGGATCGTACATATATTTAAGGCGTCCCTAAAATACATGCATTTCAGCCGAGCTTTGCGATAGCAAATTTGAACAAGTTACAAGGGTATCTTTATGTTCGAGGCGTCCATATTGCTTTGCTCCCAATTGGACCAAATCACGATTTCCATTCCAACACATTCGCTCGAGAACTATTCTCAGCTATGCAGATTTTCCACCGACTCAATGAGTTCGCGTTCCAGCTCAATTCATCCCACTATTTCTGAAATCAGTACTAGCAACATCTCCAAATATTATCTCGTGTACCGAACGATTCTCACAACTGATCTACCCCAGCTATGCGACTTACCCAAATATCAACTTGCTTAGATCAGCTTAGTCCAACACATTTCCTGCCATCTCAATATCTCACAGGGTGAACATCTATATTGAGGTTCTTGTGATCCACGAAGATCTCGCCGCCACGCCAAAGGGATTTGTGTCGCCACGATTTTGACGTGGATACACTCGCCACAATTCTTAGGTTGCGCATGAAATAGTTCTTCGCGCTGCTTCCACTGCCTCGAAGCATAGAATATCACCTTCGCCTTCCGAATGAGCACTCTTCCCAGACTAAGTTTCGAGACATCTTGTAAATCTGAAGCAAATCTGTCCCTTCCAGTATTCGCAAGGATTTGATCTGAACGAGCCGCTGCTTTAACTTCACGAGCTAGATTCACAGTCGTCAATTCACATGAATGCTATTCCCTTCCAGGGCACGATGAGTCAGAGGCGATGCCATCGATAAAAATCTGTGACTCTGAATCTCATCAGTTGACTAGGCTACTTCCACCATTGCTTCGATCTTCTGGCTGCATCTTCAGCTGAAGACTATCCCAAGGATCTCTCAAATCCAACACTCAGTCGAAAAGCCAAATCTTATTGCCTCACATCTGCCCTCGACGCATTCCCAAATACGCCGCCTCAAGGGTCGTTCTATGGGTCTACCATATTCATATCTGATTCATCGGGCAAGGTCGCCTAGGGTCAGCTGTCCCGAAGCTACGCTTGATAATTGTAATCATCACGATGGACAGTTACTATAAACCATGCTATATTTCATCTAAAAAAAATCTGACTCAAAATCCAACCATTCATCCGAGCGAAGTTTCCGAATCCGAGAACCGCGCTCGTTGAAACCTTATTCCATCAATCCGCCGTTCTGTCCTGAATCCATCAAATTTTTGAATTGCCATGTTCCACAATGCACGTCCAACTTACTCGAGCAACACAGTAATTTATTCCGACGTTGCTATCACATTTAGCTATCTTCAAACGTTCGTCCACGTCTTCCGGAGAATCTGTTTACTATCGTTGCACCATCTTGCCCAAAATTCTATTTCCGCTAAACCTGAGTCAACTTCACGAGCAGCAACATCCAAAATCCTTCAAGTTTGTGTGAATCCATCTCATTGTCCCTCCAGACCAATATCGTGTTTCTTTGCTCAACCAACAGCTCAAATGTGTTGCCCAAAATCATAGTCCGTGCTGCTATCATTCCAATAATCCCATTGCTTTGCTCAAGTGTAACCCAAATGTTCGTTCCGATTTGATCCATCTCTTAAGCCCAACGATGCTTTCCATTTGCACCAGTCCGTTCACGATATGCTCAACTCAATATTCGCTTGCTCCATTTTCATTCTTCCCAACGCAACCGACTTTCACCCACCAGCTTGTATTCTCGTTTCACGAGTCCGTTCAGGAAATTTCCATTGAATGTCCAACCAAAATGTTTCCAATGCCTTGCTCAAAATGTGGTATCCCATATACCACTCCGAATCAAGTCGCTACTCGCATTACAATTTCCTTCACAGATCCAAGATCCGTCCGAACCATCCCTTATGCATAATCATGCCTTTCCCAATTCGAGTCTGACACAAAACTCAGGCAACGCTTGAATTATCCAACTGTTTCTCAATCCGTTTGATACCTTCTCAACACGAGCAATCGTGCAATGATTGTCTTCCAAATAGTCCAACCCAATACCCAACGATTTCACACTTTTGTTGTACGAGCAACTCGTACCAACTTATCCATATATTCCCGAGCCAAACTCAAACATGCTCAACCGATGCGCCACAGCCGAAATTCCAACTTCTATCCAACACAGTCGCTAGACGAGCAACTCGTGCAACGATCTATTCTCTTTGAATGTTTCTACTCAAAACATGCCGCATAACCAAATCTCGTTAGCCAACCAACTGATCCATTGAGGCAATCAGAAACTCTCAGATGATAAGCCAAGCCAACCCAACGAAAGCCCACACTTGTTGCACAAATGCAACAACGCCAACCAACTTGCTGCACGAATGCAACAACGCCTAACGAGACTAAGCGATCCTACGAAAACCAACCAAGGCAACCCAACCAAGAAATAATATGCAACCATAACCAGCAATAAATAGACTTATTGCATGAAATATCCGATGCGGCACCGAGTAGAGTCAAGAGCTAGACGACACGCGGAAGCTATTTAGAGTTTGTGATGAAGCGAAGGACCAAGTCCGAAGAAATGAACCGGGCGCTCTGATACCAATCTGTCATGCCCCACTCTCCCGCAAGCTCGATAGTCCCCGCTGAACGTGAATCACCACGTTTACAGCTCTCCCGCAGGACAATCGTTCTCATCGGGACGTGATGCCGTACGAGCCTGGAGTTGCGCTCGTACAAGGCGATGTTGTCAAACACCAAATGTTATCATTGAAACAACCAAGTTGCAGCGGAAGTCAAGTATTGTGTACCAAGCACACAATCAGAGTATACGCAGCGAAGCTCACGATAGGGTCCAAATGAGATGCCCCGAGTCAATGCCACAAAGGCGATGCCACGGAGACGATGAAATAACTCTTGCTCTTTCTCTAGCCCACAAAGGTACTTACAGTTCATACATCTTGTCCCGTATATCCAAGCAGCGCCACTACGTCTGTGTACCTGAAATATTGCCCACAAACGTGGGTCAGTACACAACCGTACTGGTGAGCGGGGTAACCCACTCGCCTAAGCCGACACTAAGTAAAATAGTGAATGCACACAGTTATATGGTGATCTTTCTAGTTGAATCCTAGATTCATTTCATGGCATATGAATGACATGTTAAGGAAAGCAGTAAAGCAGTTAAGCATGCAAGCATTCATTCTCAAACCAAACGACAAGCAGTTGATGTAAAGCCGACCCGTCTAACTCAATGTCATCGCTTGCACGATAACATATCGAACCATCAGTCTCGCCTCGATATCCATCCAGAACCAAAGTTTATATATCCCACTCTCGAGTGCACACTCTTGCCGAGGCAAGGTGGCCGCGCCTACACGATGCACAAACCAACCAAAGTAAAGCAAGCCAACATCTATTCTTATATGAAGTCACTGGCCAAAGGCCATAAAGGACGTTGATCGGACAGATCAATGCGGTTCTATTCGAAACAGCGCTAAGTAGCTAACCCACCTGAATCGCATCCAACCGCTGGTACCGCGCCCAAGACGCGTTACCCAAATTGTCTCCTCCATGGTCGAACGGTCCCGGTGCCCCGGAGCACCCGTTCGAGGAAACCAAATCCTGTGCCACCCAGGTTGTCCGTGACTATGCAGACACGTAGGTATGACGAGAGGATCGAACATTCTCGCCCTACCAAGCGATCCTAGACTCGTTCCACCAATAATCCAACCAACACATCCATAACCATTCTTCCAACATGACCTTCCAAGAACCCGAATCTCGACCTCAAAACATAGCCCGAGGCATCAAAATATTAAGTGTTTCATAGGCACGAAGCCTCTTCTCAACACAATCCAAATTGGTGCAACACCTATGCTCGAAGCAAAACCCATGGCACAATGCCGTTTCAGTGGCACAATGTCATATTCGTGGCACGATGTCCCATCAAACGACACAACGCCCTCGCCGATACAGTTGTTCAGTTTCGAACCACAACTGCCTGCTTTGCAAGACAAAGCATCCTTGTGATACTCGCGCACGGATGCACGTTCGCTCGCCCGAATCCCGATATTCCCAATATTCCCATTGCCTCAATGTATCCTTCCAACTCGTATATTTCCAACCGTCCAAGCATAATCCCAAGTAATCCAACTGATCGCCTCAAATGAATAATCCAGCTATCGTATCCAACTATCCAACGCGTAAACCAAATCAAGCCACAATCCTACCAAGCCAACGACGTCCACGCTATGCACGCCTCAGTGTAGTGCTTCCCGATGTTTCAGCCCAATGTGTTCAAGCCATTTACGTATTTTCCATATTATTAGGCATGAAAGAGTAGAGGAGAAGGGAAAGAGCCCACTGTAACGCCCCGCTCCGAACGGTTACTTAAGAAACACTACGCTGCTTCGACTCGGTTGAGAATCGAGTCTCGGGGAAACCTTACCGCCAAATCAACACGGACGAAGTGCAATGAACCCTTCGAATTAATCGAACGGCTTCTATTGAAATGAGTCCAAGAGTTTTCGTTGGTTGCTTTGCTTTTTGGTTTTGTGTTGCTTTGTGTTTTGAGTTGCTTTCGATGACTTGGTTTTCATGATTTCGCCTTCTCGCTTGCGCTTTCTTTTAGAATCGTAAGGGAAAGAGATCGAAGTATGCTAATCAAGTATTGTTGCATTTTCAGGACGCATAACCAAAGAGTGAACGTCGCTTAGGCTTCCCCATCCTCTCGTTCGATTCATTTGGTGAGTGGCTTAGGCCCTTCAATGAATCCTTTAAGTCTGCATGCCTAATAAAAAGAATCTCTAGTTCACAATGTTGCCTCACTAAAAAGATAAGCTAATGGAAATGAATTGCATACGAATATACGTAGAGTTTCTGCTTTACTTCGATTGAATGTTGCCCCTTATTTACTTGTTGCATCACTATATCGTGCATTGAACATTCATGGTTAGTGTTGTGTCAAGTGTAAAAGAAGAAGAAGAAGATGAATCTAGTAGTCCACCCTGACGTCCGGTCCTACGGGATCTTGGGGGGTGTGGCTATTAGATTGTTATATGCTTGCTAATGTTATGCATCATAAGAGTTGGTTTATAAATGTTTGCTTGCCATGCATGGGTCTCGGACAACTTGTGCACAAGGTAATAGTCTCTCGATCGGTTTCTGGGGCACTGGAAATCGGTCGGTCCGGAAGGGATTGTGAGAGCACCCTGACGTCCGGTCCTACGGGATCTTGGGGGGTATTGTTGTCCAATAATGGGGAAACTCATGGACCGTCATATAGATAGGGCGCATGCTAGGTTTACCTTCTTGCATACCTATCGTTTCGATATCGAAGAATGATTCATAAGTTTATGCACATATGTAAATTGTGACTAACTTGTGTGTCTGCTGCAGGGATAACCGCTCGGCCGTGGGTAAGAAATATCATATGCATATGCTAAATATTGTCTATGTTTCCTAGCATGAATTGTTAAAAAGAAACTAGACAACCAGAAAGACCACTTAATAATGCTAGCTTCATATGCTTACTTAGTGTGGATTTCTAAGGTGAGTTTGGCCACGGTCGCTCACCAGTACATGTGGTAGTACTGACCCACGTTTATGGGCAAATATCCAGGTGCTGGGAGCGAGAGTCTGGCAAGCATCCTGAACCTGAATCAGCGTGTGCGCACCCTTCCTTAGGACTGTGTTCGTGCTGCTTCCTTCGCTGCTTACCTCTCCAGTGGGCTACTCTCCTTCTGCTAGATGTTTTGGTTATTTTGGTCCTACTACAAGGGCATGATGTAATGGGCGTTGTGGCTAGTTTTGGGAATGTAAAAAGAGTTGTAAGCCTTCTAAGGCATATTTTGTAACTCAGCCAAGCAAGCATTTTGTAATCCAAATCTTCAGTATTCAATAAAAAGAAAGTATTTTGTGTGCTATCAAATGTGTTCAACTTTGGTTCTCTGCGTTTTACTCTGTGCCTATATATGTATATTTTGTCTAACTTGTCTTGTGCAGGTACGTTGCCTGGTGCAAGCGCAACTTAGGCTTGCACGGCATCGCGCCCAAGCGAGGACGAATGGTTCCGTAGGGACCAAGCGAGAACGAATGGTTCCGTAGGGACCAAGCGAGGACGATAGGCCCTACGGGATCGGCCCCTGCGGGATCGGGGCGCGACAGGTGGTATCAGAGCATGGCTTTACGTCCTTGGCCTCTTCAAACATCGTCTTCGAAAAGGATATAAGTTTTCAAGCGATTTCAAAAGTCCCGAATTTCGAAAATAGATTTCAAATCTATAAGAAGTAAATCGAGAGTATGAAAGGTCCCTAAGAGTATGAAAACCCAACGTCCCATGCAATAAGTCTATAATACGTTATGAGACTAATGCAAGCTACTCTCTTTTGCAGCAAAGATGACAAGAACAGGTGCTGGTAACCCTGAGTCATCGCGCGCAGCTAGCGTGAGCGATGATCAAATGGATAGATTGATTGCAATGTTACAGAATCAAAACGATCGTCATGCTGCGCAACAAGAACGATTCGAGGCTCAACAGCAACGAGCTGATGCTAGAGCCTTGGCACAACAAAAGCAGCTTGACTCCCTGACGCAGATAGTGACCACGCTAGCAGCGAACAGTGGTGCATCTGGCACTGCCGCAATACCTGTGACTGCCCCGACCATGCCTCAAGGCGCAGGATTAGCAGAAACAAACGAGCCTCCTCGCGCGGCCGAAAAGTCTACCTTTAAAGGCGCAGAATTCCTGAAGTTGAACCCTCCAGAGTTTGAAGGCAGGACCACGCCGGATAAGGTGATGGACTGGGTCGCAAAGATGGAGAGCTTGTTTAGCTTTGCCTCAATACCTGCGAACAAGAGGGTGGCGTGCGCAGATATGCAGTTGCGGTTACGAGCACACGACTGGTGGGAAGTCAAGAAAACAGACCTTGCCACCAAGCATCAGGATGGCAGGATCACATGGGGAATGTTCAAGGAAGCATTCCTTGCTCACTATCTTCCACCGGCTGTCAGGCAGAGAAAAGAAGACGAGTTTACCGAGCTTAAGCAAGGGAGCATGTCCGTCGAAGACTATGAGTCGGAATTCTCCAAACTTGCTAAGTTCGCTAGCTCGATGATTCCCGATGAGGCAGCTCGCACACATCGGTTCATAAAAGGCTTAAACGATAATCTAAGAAAAGATGTTATGAACCGGGAGTGCAAAACCTATATACAAGCCTTTGAAGTAGCCGTGCAGAACGAGCAGTTCACTCCGTAAAATGCTCCAGAAAGGGCACCGACTCCTCGAAACCCTCCTGCTAAAAGATACCACAATGGTGAGAAAAAGGCCGACACAGAGAAGCAGGCCAACGCAGGTGACAACCGCGGTAAAGTGTGCAGCCACTGTGGCCGTACAGGTCACATAAAAGAGACTTGTTATGCCTTTAATAGGCTGTGTTATAAGTGTGGGCAACCTGGCCATGAATCCCGAAATTGCCCGAAGAGGAAAGTCACTGAGAACCCAGGGGATGACGCATCGGGTCCTGCTCTTGATCCAACTGATCAGACAAGAAGGCCTAGAGTGTATCAGTTGAATATTGAGCGTGATGAGAACGGACACGATGTTGGTGAGTCTTATTCCTTTGAACTCTTGATGCTTGATCTTTGCCTCCTTGATCTCTTAAGTTTCGAGGACGAAACTTCTTCTCAGTGGGGTAGTATGTAACGCCCCTCTCCGAACGGTTACTTAAGAAACACTACGCTGCTTCGACTCGGTTGAGAATCGAGTCTCGGGGAAACCTTACCGCCAAATCAACACGGACGAAGTGCAATGAACCCTTCAAATTAATCGAACGGCTTCTATTGAAATGAGTCCAAGAGTTTTCGTTGGTTGCTTTGCTTTTTGGTTTTGTGTTGCTTTGTGTTTTGAGTTGCTTTCGATGACTTGGTTTTCATGATTTTGCCTTCTCGCTTGCGCTTTCTTTTAGAATCGTAAGGGAAAGAGATCGAAGTATGCTAATCAAGTATTGTTGCATTTTCAGGACGCATAACCAAAGAGTGAACGTCGCTTAGGCTTCCCCATCCTCTCGTTCGATTCATTTGGTGAGTGGCTTAGGCCCTTCAATGAATCCTTTAAGTCTGCATGCCTAATGAAAAGAATCTCTAGTTCACAATGTTGCCTCACTAAAAAGATAAGCTAATGGAAATGAATTGCATACGAATATACGTAGAGTTTCTGCTTTACTTCGATTGAATGTTGCCCCTTATTTACTTGTTGCATCACTATATCGTGCATTGAACATTCATGGTTAGTGTTGTGTCAAGTGTAAAAGAAGAAGAAGAAGATGAATCTAGTAGTCCACCCTGACGTCCGGTCCTACGGGATCTTGGGGGGTGTGGCTATTAGATTGTTATATGCTTGCTAATGTTATGCATTATAAGAGTTGGTTTATAAATGTTTGCTTGCCATGCATGGGTCTCGGACAACTTGTGCACAAGGTAATAGTCTCTCGATCGGTTTCTGGGGCACTGGAAATCGGTCGGTCCGGAAGGGATTGTGAGAGCACCCTGACGTCCGGTCCTACGGGATCTTGGGGGGTGTTGTTGTCCAATAATGGGGAAACTCATAGACCGTCATATAGATAGGGCGCATGCTAGGTTTACCTTCTTGCATACCTATCGTTTCGATATCGAAGAATGATTCATAAGTTTATGCACATATGTAAATTGTGACTAACTTGTGTGTCTGCTGCAGGGATAACCGCTCGGCCGTGGGTAAGAAATATCATATGCATATGCTAAATATTGTCTATGTTTCCTAGCATGAATTGTTAAAAAGAAACTAGACAACCAGAAAGACCACTTAATAATGCTAGCTTCATATGCTTACTTAGTGTGGATTTCTAAGGTGAGTTTGGCCACGGTCGCTCACCAGTACATGTGGTAGTACTGACCCACGTTTGTGGGCAAATATCCAGGTGCTGGGAGCGAGAGTCTGGCAAGCATCCTGAACCTGAATCAGCGTGTGCGCACCCTTCCTTAGGACTGTGTTCGTGCTGCTTCCTTCGCTGCTTACCTCTCCAGTGGGCTACTCTCCTTCTGCTAGATGTTTTGGTTATTTTGGTCCTACTACAAGGGCATGATGTAATGGGCGTTGTGGCTAGTTTTGGGAATGTAAAAAGAGTTGTAAGCCTTCTAAGGCATATTTTGTAACTCAGCCAAGCAAGCATTTTGTAATCCAAATCTTCAGTATTCAATAAAAAGAAAGTATTTTGTGTGCTATCAAATGTGTTCAACTTTGGTTCTCTGCGTTTTACTCTGTGCCTATATATGTATATTTTGTCTAACTTGTCTTGTGCAGGTACGTTGCCTGGTGCAAGCGCAACTTAGGCTTGCACGGCATCGCGTCCAAGCGAGGACGAATGGTTCCGTAGGGACCAAGCGAGGACGAATGGTTCCGTAGGGACCAAGCGAGGACGATAGGCCCTACGGGATCGGCCCCTGCGGGATCGGGGTGCGACACCCACTCACCTTGATTGATCCCGTTAGGCATCCTGTCCTGCCGATACGGCCAATCCCTTAAACCCGTGGTCCGATACAAGCGCGATCTACTCAACTGGTATGACCGTGCGAGCAGGCCGTGCTCTCCAAATCATCCGACCGATCGGACTAAGGAAGACGGCATTATCGTTTCCATTCAGCTATTCAGTACTGTTCGGAACGAACACCTGATTTCCATCGAACCCGCTAGCCATCTGCACATTGAAACCAACTCGATTAATCCTTCTTCCCGAAATCCGACATTTCAAATGTAACCAGCATTTGATTCATTCAGTCCGACTCAGCGTAACGCTCCGAGCGGTTGCGGGGCGTTACAAGTACAAGGGCACTGAGAGCCCGGAGGAGACCACCAACTGGATCACTCACACACAGAAGCTACTGGAGGCATCGCAGTTACCCACGGACCTATGGATGACGGGTGTACGGACGCTTCTAGATGGTAATGCCCATCACTGGTGGGAATCCATGGAGCGCCAGTTGGGTACTTACCAGACTTGGGAGCAGTTCTTGGAGTTCTTTGAGGGAAAGTACTTCCCGGACACTGTCAGGGATACCTTGTATGATCAGTTTCTTCACTTAGAGCAGGGGAACAGAACAGTGGACGAGTATGATGCCGACTTTAGTCGACTCAGCAAATATGGCGCTGCTTTAATACCAAATGACTTGGCTAAGGCTAAGAGATTTCATCGAGGTCTGACCCAGGAGCTACAACTTATACAAGCTCGCAGTCTCGAGTCTCTTACGCTGAACTACTGACAGAGGCCAGATTTCAGGAAACCATTAGTAGAGGAAAGGGAGGTCAGCTGAGGACACAACAAGGATCAGCAAGGATACAGCAAGGACCAGCCAGGACACAACAGGGAGGACCTATCAGACGTCCCTTAGCACAGCAGCATCAGCAACACAGAGCTGGACCATACCAGAATCCAGAGAAGCCCCACTGCAATTATTGTGGGAAACGCGGACATGTAGTGAGAGATTATCGGACTCGCTTGGGTCAGTGTCTGAGATGTGGCTCCGGGCAGTACATGGCGAGAGACTGCCCAATGCAGACATCGACACTCCCACCACCAGTTCAGAGATTAGCGCTTCCAGCACCGAAGCCAGCCCAACAGATGACCGGACCGGGAGCACCCCGTCCCCCAGCAGCAGGAGGAGTTCAGAGAGGACCCCCGCTACCCACTCAGGAGGAGCAGTATATGAGGACCGGACACAGACAGCCACAGAGGAACGGGCGAGCTTTTGCATTGGAGGTAGATGACCTGGATCATGAGGTGGATGTCATAGCAGGTATTACCCTTGCTTTTACTTTTCCTGCTGTGACATTATTTGATACGGGAGCCACCCACTCATTCATATCATCTAGTTTTATTGCCAAACACAACATTGCTTCTACACCATTATCTAGTTGTGTTAGAATACTTACCGGAGGAGGAGTTGTACCAGTTAGTCGAGTTTGTAGATCGGGCCCTATAGTGATACGTGGCAGGGAGATGAATGCCCAACTCTTAGTCCTTCCTATGCCGTCTTTTGATATTGTGCTTGGAATGGACTGGCTGAGCAAGAATCACGCTTTCTTCGATTACTTTGGAGGAAGCATTCTTTTTAAGGTACCAGGCCAGCCTGAACTTGAGTTTACCCGAGGATCCACAGAAATCCTTGATGGTATGCAGCTCACAATGGACGATGTTGTCTATCACCCTATTATTTCAGAATTTCTTGACGTCTTTCCAGAAGATTTGCCAGGACTACCCCCAGACAGAGACGTAGAGTTTTTAATTGAACTAACACCCGGAGCAGCACCTATAGCATCGCATGTTTACAGACTGGCGAAGAAGGAGATGGACGAGCTGAAGGCACAGTTAAAAGAGCTAGAGGAGAAAGGTTTCATCCGCCCGAGTGCATCACCCTGGGGAGCACCAGTGTTGTTTGTACCCAAGAAAGATGGGTCAGTGCGTATGTGCATTGACTACAGAGCCTTGAATGCAGTGACAGTGAAGAACAAATATCCACTGCCACGCATTGATGACCTGTTTAATCAACTCAGTGGAGCTAAGGTATTCTCGAAGATAGATTTGAGATCGGGATATCACCAAGTGAAGGTACGGAAGCAGGACATTCCGAAGACCGCATTCAGAACAAGATATGGGCACTACGAGTTTTTGGTCATGCCATTTGGATTGACCAATGCTCCAGCGATCTTCATGGACTTGATGAATCGAGTCTTCCACCAGTACTTGGACCAGTTCGTGGTCGTCTTCATAGATGATATACTTGTCTATTCGAAGAGCCACGAGGAGCACGAGGAGCACCTGCGGATTGTTCTAGAGACTTTGAGGAGAGAGCAGTTATATGCTAAACTCAGCAAATGTGAGTTCTTCTTGGACAGAGTTTTATTTATTGGACATATTGTTACAGGAGATGGTATTTCTATTGATCCAGAGAAGATCTCAGCAGTTGAGACATGGCCTGTTCCTAAATCAGCAGCAGAGGTGAGGAGTTTCCTTGGACTTGTGGGATATTACCGACGGTTCGTGGAAAACTTCTCAAGGATAGCGGCACCTATGACTCGTCTGACTTGTAAGGATCAAGAATTCATATGGACTGACGAGTGTCAAGCAGCCTTTGAAGAGTTGAAGAAGCGACTGACTACAGCACCAGTATTGGCGATTCCGTCAGGATCAGGAGGTTACGTAATATACAGTGACGCATCAGGAAAAGGTTTAGGATGCGTATTGATGCAGCATGGCAAGGTGATTGCATATACATCTAGACAGTTACGAGTGCATGAGAAGAATTATCCAACTCATGACTTAGAACTTGCAGCCGTTGTATTTGCTCTGAAGCTATGGAGACATTACTTATATGGGGAACGAGTGGAAATCTATACAGACCACAAAAGCCTCAAGTACGTCTTCACGTAGAAGGAGTTAAATATGAGGCAACGTCGATGGCTCGAGTTGATGAAAGATTTCGAGATAGAGCTACATTATCATCCAGGCAAGGCTAACGTGGTAGCAGACGCGTTAAGCCGGAAGCCAGCAGCTTACTTCTTGACAGCACAGAGGGAACTTTTGGAGGATTTGCAAGAGCTAGGCATTGAAGTGATAGTACCCAGAGCAGATGGGACACTAGCCAACTTACAAGTTCAATCATCATTGGTAGAGAGGATTAAGGCAGCTTTGCCTACAGATGCCAGATTCAGGAGACTGAAGGAAAGGACAGAGGCCGGAGAGCAGACCGGATTGCGCATTCATGAGGATGGGACATTACGATGTGGTGATCGTCTTTATGTTCCAAATGGAGAGATTCGACAGGAGCTGATGACAGAGGCTCATAGTTCGATCTATTCTATTCATCCTGGAGGCACCAAGATGTATCGTGACTTACGACAGCATTTTTGGTGGCATGGGATGAAGAGAGAGATAGCTCGCTTTGTAGCTAAATGTCTGGTATGTCAATAAATGAAGGCGGAGCACCAGAGGACAGCAGGATTATTGCAACCACTTCCGATTCCAGAGTGGAAGTGGGAGCACATCACTATGGACTTCGTCACGAGTTTTTTCAATAGTCCAAGTGGGAGAGATGCAGTGTGGGTAATAGTGGACTGACTCACCAAGTCAGCCCATTTTATACCTTTTAGAGTGGGTCAGTCTACAGAAGCTTTAGCTGACTTATATATGAGGCAGATCGTGAGATTGCACGGTATACCAGTCAGCATTGTATTGGACAGAGATTCGCGCTTCACATCGCACTTTTGGAGGAGCATGCAAGAGAGTCTTGGTACTCGTCTGAAGTTCAGTACATCTTACCACCCGCAGGTAGATGGGCAGTCGGAGCGTACTATTCAGACCTTGGAGGACATGTTGAGGGCTTGCATGTTAGACTTCGGAGGATCATGGGAGGACCATCTACATCTTGTAGAGTTTTCTTACAACAATAGCTATCAAGCGAGTATTCAGATGGCTCCGTTTGAAGTATTGTATGGAAGAAAATGTAGGTCTCCGTTTGAAGGTGGTAGCGCAAGACAGGCAGAAGCAGTGGGCAGACCTTCATCGTCGTCCTTTGGAGTTCAAAGAGGGCGATCACGTCTTCTTGAGGATATCACCGACCAGAGGCACCATCCGATTCGGAGGGCGCGGCAAGTTGAGTCCAAGGTATATTAGACCATTTGACGTGCTCGAGAGAGTTGGAGAGGTGGCATATCGACTTGCGCTACCACCTTCACTGGAGGGAGTACATGACGTATTCCATGTATCACAGCTCAGGCGATATGTGGCAGACAGCAGTCATGTTCTCGACCATTCAGAGATCACCATTGGGCCGAGCTTGTCTTACCAAGAGCAACCTGTGGGAATCCTTGATCGTCGAGAGAAGGTATTGAGGAACCAGTCTATTCCCTTGGTTCGCGTAGCTTGGAGGCATGACGCGCCAGGAGAATCAACTTGGGAGCGCGAGGACGACATGCGCAAACGTTTTCCGAACCTATTCGCAGACCAAGGTATGAATTTATATTGTTAATTTATATCTTATACCATCCTTGCATTCTATCGTGGCTTAATTTTAATTTTGAGGACGAAATTTTTACAAGTTGGGTAGAATGTAAAACCCCCTTCCTAAAAATCGTATATACCCTTTAATTATTAATTATTAATTTAAATTGTAGTAATTAGGTCTAAATATGAGAAATATATTTTTAATAATTTTTATGTTAGGTGTTCGGGCCCTTAGATGACTTATGGGACTATCAGGAATTTTTCGAAATTTATTCCATGTAGGAGACCCCTTGAGCTGTTGCTAGCCTAACGATGTGCATTACCCTAATCTATAAATTTTCCTATGAGTATATATATATATATATTATATATATATATAAAAATATATATATATATGCATATATTACTAGGAAAAGAAAGAAAGTAAAAGGAATTTAATAATAAGTATACTAATAATAATAATAATATTAATAATAATAATAATAACAATGATAATAACAACCAGCTGCTTCCTTAACAAAAAATTTGCTAAGTCTACTATAGTCTTCAGCAAGTATGTCCCACAGACCGCCTACTCCAGCCTCACTTCCCTTCTTCAGCGACTAAGCCCACGAGAGAAACCATCCGCACTTCAACCCGTCCGCCCCCTCTCACTTAATATATAAAATATATATATATATATATATATATATATATATATATATATATATATATATATATATATATATATATATATATATATATATATATATTTTCTCATCCCAAAAACCCTAACCTAGAATCTCCAGACCTTCTCTTCCCATCTAGAGCCGTCACCGCAGCCAGAGTAGCCCCGTCAAGCCATCCAACCATCCCGTCGACTCCGACCTCGCGAACTGCAGTTTCCCACTCGAGGCACCTTCGCTCCGGCGCGATTTTCCGTCGATCCGCTCGACCAAACGCTGTTCCATTTTTATAGGTATGATCATCCCTTAACTCTCTCCAATATTCGTTTTATAGCCAACCTCGGAAAACGTGTGCCCCTAGGTAAAAAATAGCGTCCAAAGTGGACGGACAGACCCAATTCTGGAATCGCAGAATTCCAGAATGACCACCCGTATTGCCGAGTTCGTATCTCCCACCACAGAGATCCGAATTCGGTAATTCTTTTTGATACCTGTAGAATACCTGACCTAGTTTATTTTCTGTTAAATAACCCTATGCTATTAGTCGCTGTGGACATAGTTAAATTCGTCACAAAACTGCGCGCACCCACTTTTTCTGGTTTTCCAAAAGTTGGAAAACGGAGCGCGCCCCGCCAAACGGGATCACCCCGCCATGGGCAACGTATACCGAATGGTGCACGCAGCATAATCGGACACGTGAAAATTCGTGGGACTGATTCGGACGCGTGTGCGCGCCGGAATCAGGCCGTATCCGCGGACACATTTTGTGTCGTAACTTTTGTAGAACTCGCACGTATTTTGTGCACGCTTGTCAGATTACGACAAAACTTGCGCCACTGGACTCGTGGTAACGCGCTGGTCCTGTGAACCAAATTTCATGCGATTCTGAGATGGTTGACCAAATCGCCAATTGGCGGGCCCCACAATTGACTTTTTGGACAAAATTTTGTTCGGCTCATCGGAATCCACTTTTGGACATACCGTTGGGTTCGTATTGACATCTAGAGTTGTTTGACCTATAGTTTGTCCCATTTAGAGACTGTTACCTTTGGCACGCTTTTCGGTGCAAAGTGGGCCACACGTGGACCCCACTTTTACCCGAAATTACCGTTTTGCCCCTGTGTCCAAATTGTACGAAAGGGATGTGCTTTTTAGCTATTTTGCTCATTCCGAAAACGTTGGTGATGTTTATTTCAGCATCCGGAGACGTTTGTTCGGAGTCCTTAGTTCCAGGTTTTGTGTCCTTGACAATTGGGCGCGTACACTTTACAGATTTCTTGCCAGGCAAGTATACCTTGCCATTGTACTATTTTTACATTCCATATGAGGCATGCATGTTTATTTTCTATTTATTTAGTTCATTTATTTTAAACTGCTATATAAACTGCGCGTCCAAGGAAACTTGGGTGCAACGACGGTGTCGTCGTACTATGTTTTATTTATGTATATGCATTGGACCTACTTTATGAGACTACCCCATTTTTATGAGGTATTTATGTTTCATTGGCCATGACACTATTCATACACGAGTGTGAGTCACATGTAGGACACGGACTTGCGTATTCGGCTGGCCACTGGTACGTATAGGTCATGCGACGGATAGGGATAACTGCCAATAGAAACTTTGCATGCTAGTAGACCTGGCGGTTATTAGAGGTATTATCGTGTCATGGACATGACATGCTTAGAGCATTGGGTGGGGAGAACAACAAGTATCGTATTTGGGCTCCTTTGCACTTTCCTTGTGTAACCCGTACGCTCCGCCGGAGATACGCGATCATGATGACCCCTATATATTATCATGGCGGGCCTCCGACGTTCGAAAGTCGTCGTGCCTTTGTAGGCCCCTGGATCTCCAAGAGAACTATGCCAATTCTATTTATGGCCAGATAGCCCACTTGTTAGAAAGTTGTTCTCAAACTGCATTCACATAGATGGTTAGGCGACCCCAATGGATGTTTATTTTCAGTACTTTATTGGCATGTACTTTTTGTATCTTGTTATGTCCCTCTGAGGACCTGGTCCCTTCCAGATATAGGTGAGCAGGAGTACCCGCAGGAGTATGGACCTGGACCTGACGCTACCTATCAGCCTGAGGAGATCTTACCTTCTGATTATATGTGATTCATTGCAGCTGTTTAGAGATTTTAGTTGCTATTCTTTTCTAGACATTTATTCTTATATTAGAGTTTATTCTCTTCTCTCTTTAGTAGTTTATTATAGTCGATTTGCAGTGGATTTGTCTTCACCCGACTATCACACTTTGAGATTACTATTTGAGACTGCTTCTTTGATATTCATTTATTGATTTCCATTATTCTATTATTTGTGCTGTGGATGAGATATAGAACTGCGTGTGACTTGTTGTGACATATATTTACTACTGTGGATTGGATATTCATGTACAGCGTACGTGTGTATATGGTTTCCATATATTGGAGTTCGTATACATACGGCTGGCATGTTACGTATTCCTAGTCCTACGTATTTTGGGACTGGGGCGTGACAACTATGCCTTTTGTTTGCAAGGAAAACTCTTTGGCACAGAAAGAGTATATTTGTTCACTATGAGCTTTCTACTTTCACTAGACTGACTGGACTTGCTTGAAAGAACTAGCTCTACTTCCGGCTTGTTGGAGATTTTACTCAAAAGTGGTTTCCTTAAAGACTTCCAATTTTTGAACGATTTTAGTTACGACTTCCGCTAGCACCTGACTCGCCCAACAATACTGACTTTAACCGGCTCCCACTTTGAATGATTGAGCGCCTACCGCAATTTCAATTTTAGTAGGCATGAGAAGGAGAAGGGCAGACACACTAGAAACAGGTTCTCAAAGAGCGAGAACCGCAAAGGCTTTATAGGTAAAGGGGAATAGGATTTTGGAGTTGAATATGGTATCTTTTCTGATAGGGAGGCTTTGTGATTAGTCCTGATTATGAGACATAATACATGATGGAACCTCTTCGAATACACAATTCATAGAAATCTACTTAAATTCTAATGCATGGGAAGCTAGTTGATGTGCAACCTTGTTGGCAGCCCTGGGAACATAAATGAAAGAGTAGTATTTGCTCGCCTTCAAAATGTTCCGTCCTTCTTCAATTGCATGGCGGGCTCGCCAAAGAACATCGAGCTGCTTGTGGTTAATGGCATCCAGTAAGATTTTGTAATCACCCTCAATAATGACATTGAAGCAACGCTTACTCTTACAAAGATTCAAAGCCAATCTTAAAGCAAACCCCTCGGCCTCCAGTGAAGAACCTCCATAATCGTGTGTTGATATGGCACCCAAAAATCTGCCTTCACTATCTCTAAGTACTGTTGCCCCGCTCATATACTCCTCAAACTAAGCACCATTAAAGTTAGCTTTCTAGAATCCAGGTGGAGGAGGCAGCTAGTGTTCCTCCGGTTGCGCTATTGCTACTTGGGTAGAGCTCCTACTATGTGATTGGATGCCACTTCCAAATTTGTCAAAAAGACTGTACGCAGCTCGAATGATGTTTTGAGAAGTAAAAGTAGAGTTGTTGAATATAACGTCATTTATCGCTTCCAAACACTCCACATTAGGTATAAGCTCTTAGAGATGGTATCATGATCTCCGTCAATAAGAATGTCTTAGACGAAGCTTCAGACCGTAGAGTTAGCAAGTAAAAACTATAGTGAAGATCAGGTGTTACTCGCCTACTCCAAATAGGACCTAAAATAGAACAATGGAGTAAGAGGTGATCTAATGTTTCAAAGTGTACCTTGCATAATGGGCAAACTGGTTTGATGTGGTGAAGTCATCGATGGATAGTATCCCACATAGGTAAGGCATTCCTTAGAGACCTCCAGATAAACATAAGAACCCTAGGACATATATGATGAAATTTCCACAACAACTTCCATTTAGTGAAATCAAGAATTAGAAGAGATTGACTGTCGAACTGTCACTACCAGAATAAGTCAAATTAGCGACGTCTAAAAATGTCGCTAAATGGCCAAAAATGTCGCTAAATAATTTTAGCGACATATGTAGTGACGTTTTGATGAAGTCGCCTTTAAGCTAGTCGCTGACCGGAAAAATGTCGCAAAACGTCGCTATACCGACGTTTTCTAGCGACGTAAATGCGTCGCTATATTAGCGACGTTTAGCGATGCAATGTTGCTAAATTAGAGACGTGTTGTGTGCGCTATATGTCGCTAAGTTTTTTCTTTTTAGCGACGTTGTGCGACTCATTTAGCGACGTTATTTTGACCTAGCAATACTGCCTTGTAAACCCCCTCGATTTATTCTGTAGATAGTTAGAGTGGTTTTGGAAAAAATTTGATAGCAGATGTCGAGGTTTAGAGTAAAGATAAATTATCTGGTATTTAATTCAATTAATTAAAACCCTTGGCGTGCCCCATCATTTTTTGATTTTTTTGGAGCCCAATATCAGCCCATAAATTCAGTTCAAATATTGTACTTCTGACTCGACCCGCCAAATTAGGCATTGGACTTTTCCGTCCTTTAAAATCAATTTTTGTGTGCTCTAAATTAATTGCGCAATATTCCGAAAATTGTAACCCATATTTAATTTTGTGTCGGACACTTGTGTCGTTACCCTAAATTTTGAAGTACCAACTTAACCCGTTGAGCCGGACCAACTAAAGGGTCCAAGACTGACTCCAAGCCCCCACCATTTTTGGCCTTTGCGTCATTTCCGGATTTTGACCCCAAGTGCCCCAATTAAATTAAATTCGCGGGACGCTTTGTTTCTATTTAAATCTGGGATACTGACTTTGTAAATCCCATTTCAATCCTTAATTTAATCCAAATGTCTTCCTAATTAAACCCGTGCCTAACGCACAACACCCTCTCACCATAAAAATTTCTAAATATATTCTTCTCCGCAATTTTTGTGTCATTTTATGTGTTCATGCAATTTCCCAAATTTATGGGGGCTAAGTTGAAATTATTGAATTATGTGGCACCACCCTATTGGCCAAGAACTAAAGAGAGGGTCCCAAAATAGGGTCCCATTCTCACCCACTCATTCACCCTCATGAAGAAATCCTCTCCTCTACATGTTTAATCCCATCCATCCATTTTTAAATGGATTGATCCCAACCACCCATCTCCTCCACACACTCTCCTATAAAGTAGCTCCTACACCCCACCCTCAACCAAAACCTACCGGCCCTAATCCCAAAAATCTCTCTCTCTCTCCTCCTCCATTTAATTTTTTCATGCAAAGGAAACTCCAAGTTTCTTCTTCCTTCATTATTTTTTTTCTTCTTCCTCCATTCTTCTTCTTCCTTAGCTTCTTCTTCATAGAGATCCCCGACCCCAGCTTCTTTCCTGCCGGTGACCGACCGCTGAGCGATCCCCTCCGCTGGTAGTGCATCCCCCCGCCGGTGACCGACTGCTGCCCGCAGCGAGCGACCCCCCTCCGCGGCTGAGCGTCCGACCGCTGCCCCACAGCGTACGACTGGCCGCTGCCACCGCAGCTGTGCCTCCCCGCGTAGCTGTGCAGGAGCCGCTGCCGCCGCTCCTATGCGTCCCGACCGATCAGTCGACCCACCGGACAGCGTCGTTCCACCCCGCAGCAACTTTCCGCCGGACAGCGCTGTTCCCCTCCGCTGTGCACTCGCTGGACTGTACGTCCCCGTCCGACCTACTCCGGCCTGCTCCACTCGACTTCGGCTGTGCACTCCGGCCTGCTCCACTCGATTTCGGCTGTGCACTCCGGCCTGCTACCACTCGACTTCGGCTGTGCACCACCGCACCAGCAGCCGCACTCCGGCCTACTCATTTTTCGGCCATCACCATTATCGCCACCACCACCAGCTTCCATCTTCCGGCCATCACCATTATACCACCACCACCACCATTAGCTTACACCACCACCACTACCACAAGCTCCTTACATCGCCCACTCGACCACCCTCAACCCGTCCACCTCCAGCTTGTTCTTCGGCCATCACCCCTCCGGCCAGCTAGCCTCGACGAGGTACAACTCCCTCCCCTCTCTTGGATTATATTTATGTGTAATTAGTTAGGGTTTATAGTTGTGTAGTGTAGTGTAACTTGGAGCATATATGTGTGTATGTTTGATTAGGGTTCCAATATTGAGTTTATAATTTATTTTCATAAGTTTTAAATTAAAATTATGATGTACAGGGAGATAGGGTTTGAGGAAATGAATGGAAATTTAGGGTTTATTCTTCATGAAATTAATGGGTAAGCATGGAGTTGAGATATGAGGTTATAGAATATATACTTCGAGGCTTGGAAATTATAGGTACATTTAAATTTAAGGGTTGAGAATGGAACGGGCTTAGTAAAGGGTACGAATAATCATTGAGATTTTTGGTGGTTAAGTGTCATGTGAAATCTAAGGGTTATTACATTTTAGTAAATATACCTTGAGGGATGTAGAGGAGCAGGTTTGAGTATTGTGAAATGATGAGGCGTTATAAAAAAAATATTGATTTGTATCGTAGAGTATGTTTATGTTTAGGGGATGTGCTTGATATCATAAGTTGTTCATTTGCTGAGGACTGATAAATAATAAGGAAATGGTAGAGGAGTAGCTATGTATAAGGGAGATGAGGTTCAGATGATGAAATAACATTGTCGAGGGTTTAATAAATAATAATTAAATGATTTGAGGATGATATTTGTAAACGTGCCTGATAACGACTGTGAACACCGGGATGAAGCCTGAGGTTTGATCATGGCTTGAACTGATGATAAATAACGTGATGAATGGTGGGATCGAGGACTTGTCGGATCATGTTATACAAGTGTTTAAATTGGATTAGATGTAACATACCTTTAGTCAACCTGGGTTAACCCTCTAGCGTCGTGTCCCTGTGAGTGTAGCTGAGTTGGAATTTATGGTTAGATGTGTGTCTCATCTTATTTCAGCTTCATGGTAGTTTATTGATTGAGTTGTATCTCATCTCTAGGTACTACGGGACCTGAGAATTTGGACATGGTACCGGAACCCCATCATCAGCAGCCGCACGCAGGCAAGTGTACCTTGCCACCTTGTATTTCAGATTATAGATATTTGTTGTTCTTTATGTACATTGTGCACGTACTTACGTTGACGCTCGATACTTCAAGTCCGGATCACAACCGGGTGCTGACATTCGTCGTAACGTATTAGAAAAATGGTTAGATACTTTGTAGTACCTCGATGCACGTACCTGAGTACATTGATACCCCAGGACACACTCATATACTGTGATCGTGCCAGATTCCTGTATCCTGATAATGACATCATGACCAGAGACTGGGATGACCTTAGGGTCACGTCTGTTGAGTTATCTTCCGTGTGTCGAGACTGTAGTTAGAGGTTCAGGTTCAACGCACAATCGTTGACCGCTTGGGAAGGGGAAGACAGTTACTAGATGCTTGGGCTCCTCTGCACGCGCTTATATATATATATGTAGTATCTATGTAGTGATCCTGTATCTAGTGTAGTGGTTTCACCCGTGTGACTCTTTGCCCGGAGCTGCGGTACGTGCCGTGTGTTTCCGTGTCCGGAGCTACGGTTTTACTTTGGACAGCCCACGCGTCGAACATTGTCTTTAAACTGTGTCACACTAGTTGGTTATGATAGAGTACCCTGTCGTGCACTTGTACTTTCTGTTTACTTGGCATGCTATATTTCTGTACCTTGTTACGTCCCTCTGAGGACCTGGTTCCCTCCCAATTTTGCAGCATAGACGACTACGAAGCACTTGGAGATACTGATGGAGTGGCATATCTTGCGAGCATGGCACCAGGTACTCACATTATATCTACCGGCATTATGGTTATTTTACATTGATTATTCATCTATTGTTGTAGCCTAGTTTTGTAGACTCATACTTCTTCTCGAGTCTATTCGAGTTAGCGTGTTATGGGGCGACCGACCTTAGCACATATAACTCTTTCTTGTATACTGATGTACATTGTGGATTGAGACATAGAGGTTTACATTAATGGGATATCTAGATAGTGCCCTTTATATTATAGCTTATACGTATTCGAGTCAGACCACAGTCTGGTCGAATGCGTAGCTGGAGTGTCAAGTATTCCTGGTCCTACGTATTTTGGGACTGGGGCGTGACATATTTTTGTGGTGGCCCATGCAGGTCCGATTTAAATCGTCTTGGTCACCTGACTGTGCCAAGCGAGCCTGCAAATTAGGAATGGATGTTATGGTTGTTGAATAGGATCTTAATCCATAATCGATTTTAAAACTCTTTGTATGTGATTATCGCCCTTGGACTTCCACTTTGCATTCGTTCAATCTTCGTCAATATCTCTATCCTTGTTTCTCGTCCCCTATTGTTCAGGGAGACGAATGCTTGTGACTGATGACTTCCCTCCAGAAGAAGATCGAAGACCAGACGACGGAAGACAGAATTAGTATACCTTTCTCGGAAAAGATTGTTACCTTATCAGGATAGATTGTTGGGTTCTTTGGATTCTAGAACTAGTGTGGAAGGTTAGCAAGAGAATTGGAGCCAGTAGTACCTTAGTCGTACTTAAGATAGCAGTGATTTTAGAAGTACTGAGAGCTATAAGGATTGATGATCATGACCTAGAATGATTTATGGGAATGCATAGCCTGATGATGGAAACTAGTGGTTGGATATGATAGCAATACCAGGAATGATATTATAGACTAAGAAAAAATAAATTTTCAAGCTCCCACTTGGAAGATGATGATCTAATACCAGAAATTTTAGTAGGTGCTTGGGTGACATCATTATTATAATTGTACTATGTGAATTGGACAGATAAAGAACTAAAGGAAGGAATTTGAGGAATAGAATTTTAGGGAAAACTATGAGGAGAAGAGAATTATACATTAGGCAAGAATTTTTTTTTTCTTTTGAGGATTGATGTTGGAAACAGAACAGGAGGATTTATTTTGAGGTTAAGTCTAGAAGATGACACTGTCCTAGCATGAGTTGATTGAGCCAATACCACGCGACACTAGATTGTTGACGTAGTTGCATATATTTTTAGGCCACCAGGTTACCCTGAGTTGAGTTCAGAAAGCCCAGGAGTATGGTGCCCATCTACCTTAGGGGTATACAATGCAGGAGGTGAACCAGTGTACCACCATGTTATATCAGAGTTTGAGAATGTGATTCTAGATAATCTTTCCGGCCTGCCACCTGACAGAGAGATAAAATTTGCCATAGAGTTGACTCCAAGAGCGGAGCAAATTTTTCTGTCTTCAGACTAGCACCGAAAGAGTTGGTTGAGTTGAAGGTCCATAGTAGAGGATTACTTGGACAAGAGTTTCAGTCGGGCTAGTGTTTCTCCGTGGAGGCAAAACCCATCTTAATTGTGCCGAAGAAAGATAGGATAGTACAGTTGAATCAGCTAAGTGGCGCATATGTATTCTCGAAGATCAATCTCAGATCATGTAACACCCTGTTCCGCTCAAGCGGACTGCCGTCTCAAACGGCACAAGTGCAATTGTCCCGACCCGCTTTACCTCGATCAAGAAGCAAAGGATATCCAGACTTGTTCCTACAGGAATCCGGCTTCGGCTTTTAGAGGCTCGCTCAGACGTATCGCTCTACCGAGGTGAATCATCGCTAAGGTGGGTGGCTACGGTGAACTTGTCTTTGCTTAGCCAGCACACATAAAATCTGGAATATTTATGCTAGTCACTAGGTGATTCACCCCCTGCATGCTAATAAATCCAACGCACCTAGCTAAGGGAATAATCCCAACTGTATTGCCTGCTAGAACATGGAAATGAAATACTGCTTATATTCAGACCCTTGCATGCTAAGTCCCTTAACGGTTTTATCCCTCGGCTTACCTTCGGGTCCGAGCAACGTGCCTGCTTATGTTCCTTAGAAACGCATGCTTGTCTGCTTGAATGTCGCCATGTTTTCATCCAAACCCCGGGAGACTACTACGTAGTCGTTCTGTGCCTGAATGAACCTGCAAGTATCCGGGACCGTTAGGTCACCAAGGCAATTCCCGAACCAGGAAATTTGTACCCTGACTGAATAAATCACTGAATCACATCTTATGGAGCAAACTACTGAATCAACTGGCCTGGTAAGCCCTACTGAATCACTGAATCCTGCCTCAACAAGTTCTGTATATATACTGCATCAAACTCGTTCCATATCGGACTTGTTCAATATATACACATACTGCATCGAACTTGTTCCTGTACCAGACCAAGACCCTGACCTGCATGTCGCGAACAACTTGAAAATGAGGCATAGTTCCACGGGCGGTCACCGGGGTACTGGGACCGTTCCGATCCGGATGGAACTGCACGATAGTCTACTGCATCTGGACAGGATGGTCTGCAACCACCACTGCATCTTTGTTGCTTTCCATCCTCGTTCAAGACTATAACGAACTGCACGATAGTCTACTGCATCTGGACAGGATGGTCTGCAACCACCACTGTATCTTTGTTGCTTCCATCCTTGTTCAAGACTATAACTGGTCCTTTATGGCTATGCCAGCGACTCATGTTCATATAGATAAGTCATCCTCGCTTAGCGGCTATCCGCGTGCGAGTCACTGTATCGCATCAAGAAACAACTGAACACCTGAACGATCATATTAAAAAGACCCTCGTGTTTGCATATGCTATGCCTCCTGAATGTTATACTTGCCCGTGCTTGAATTAACAATGTTTGCCTCAATGTTTGCCTTGGACAGGGAAGGAGATGGTAAGTTGGAAAGTCTCGCCGTGTTTCCTCTAACATCGCACGGCGCACTGCCCGACACGTTAGGCTATTCGATATCTGTATAAAACTGATCCTAAGGCAACTAGAAAGACAACTTAATAGTTGTGCACGGAACCTGTATTACGTGTTTGGATTTGTCGAGCGGGCGAGTAGCTTCCCCACCAATGCATTCAATGTACTGATAATCCACCAGTTTGCTTGCAGGGTGCGAGAGAACCTCGTTCGGTGCGGACGTCTCCTTCGTGCGTGCTAAGGCTAGGAGTTTCCTCTGAATCCTTGTAACGGTGCATCCGGGAATGAAGCACATATACAAGACATAATGTTGGAGCGTCGCCTGACCATCGCCTGTAAAATCATCCCACGATTGTAGCCACTTGGCACGCTTATACTGTTTCAGAGAGAGAGGCTTGAGCAACTTGTAATCTCGGCTATACGCCGCCTGTAACACAAGTTTATATCAATAAAAGAGCTTGCTTTACTTCAACTTGTGTTTCTATGCTTCCGCTATATTTGCCGACTCAGTGAACCTGTTACCGATCGACTATGCGTTCATGACTCCGCTGCACTCGGACAATCTGTGCGACTCTGTGGCTTAGAACTCTAACCGCCAGCCAATGAACCATGGCCTTGCACGGGCGTGGCTCACGCTCGTGCGACATCACGTCCGGATGGGTTAAGCGATCGTTCCGCGGGAGCGCTGGCGAGGGTGATTCCCGCCTAGCGGGAACGGCCGATTGCCTACGGGAGATCGGGGCGTGACATGTTGGTATCAGAGCCTGGCTTCTACGCCTTTGGACTTCGATTCGATATCTCTGTTTCGAAAGCTCGTTCGTGGTTATGTGCACGCTCTCTCTCAATGCTTCGATGGGATGTTCCAACAATAAGTCTAAATACTTTCAAAATATGTTTTGAATGTTATGCTTGCTTGTCTGGTTGTATGCTGTGAGTGGCCTTTGTGCCAACCTGTGCGAACCCTTGAGAGTATCGCTAGTAGCTTGTCCGATTTTTACTGACTCTAAGTTTGGTTGAATGTATCTATTCGAGGGATGCCTTGAACTAGTGCACCATCCAAGACTTAAGAAAAGGTGAACTCGAGTGCTAAGACTTCGCTATCACTGAGCTGGTTGACGTGTTCACGCTAGAAGTGTACTTCGAAAGTGCGCACGATCCAGTCTAAGCGATATGCTGATTTCGACGCTTGTGCAAGTGAATATCCAAATGAACAAGTACAACGACTTGTCTAGGATTACCTCAACCCTAGATTATTGCTTGTCCTTAGTAAGTCTCGAGGATGAGACTTTTTCTGAGTTGGGTAGGATGTAACACCCCGTTTCGCTCAAGCGGACTGCCGTCTCAAACGGCACAAGTGCAACTGTCCCGACCCGCTTTGCCTCGATCAAGAAGCAAAGTATATCCAGACTTGTTCCTACAGGAATCCGGCTTCGGCTTTCAGAGGCTCGCTCAGACGTATCGCTCTACCGAGGCGAATCATCACTAAGGTGAGTGGCTACGGTAAACTTGTCTTTGCTTAGCCAGCACACATAAAATCTGGAATATTTATACTAGTCGCTAGGTGATTCACCCCCTGCATGCTAATAAATCCAACGCACCTAGCTAAGGGAATAATCCCAACTATATTGCCTGCTAGAACATGGAAATAAAATACTGCTTATATTCAGACCCTTGCATGCTAAGTCCCTTAACGGTTTTATCCCTCGGCTTACCTTCGGGTCCGAACAACGTGCCTGCTTATGTTCCTTAGAAACGCATGCTTGTCTGCTTGAATGTCGCCATGTTTTCATCCAAACCCCGGGAGACTACTACGTAGTCGTTCTGAGCCTGAATGAACCTGTAAGTATCCGGGACCGTTAGGTCACCAAGGCAATTCCCGAACCAGGGAATTTGTACCCTGACTAAATAAATCACTGAATCACATCTTATGGAGCAAACTACTGAATCAACTGGCCTGGCAAGCCCTACTGAATCACTGAATCCTGCCTCAACAAGTTCTGTATATATACTGCATCGAACTCATTCCATATCGGACTTGTTTAATATATACACATACTGCATCGAACTTGTTCCTGTACTAGACCGAGACCCTGACCTGCATGTCGCAGACAACTCAAAAACGAGGCATAGTTCCACGGGCGGTAACCGGGGCACTGGGACCGTTCCGATCCGGATGGAACTGCACGATAGTCTACTGCATCTGGACAGGATGGTCTGCAACCACCACTGCATCTTTGTTGCTTTCCATCCTCGTTCAAGACTATAACGAACTGCACGATAGTCTACTGCATCTGGACAGGATGGTCTGCAACCACCACTGCATCTTTGTTGCTTCTATCCTTGTTCAAGACTATAACTGGTCCTTTATGGCTATGCCAGCGACTCATGTTCATATAGATAAGTCATCCTCGCTTAGCGGCTATCCACGTGCGAGTCACTACATCGCATCAAGAAACAACTGAACACCTGAACGATCATGTTAAAAAGACCCTCGTGTTTGCATATGCTATGCCTCCTGAATGTTATACTTGCCCGTGCTTGAATTAACACTGTTTGCCTCAATGTTTGCCTTGGACAGGGAAGGAGATGGTAAGTTGGTAAGTCTCGTCGTGTTTCCTCTAACATCGCACGGCGCACTGCCCGACACGATAGGCTATTCGATATCTGCATGAAACTGATCCTAAGGCAACTAGAAAGATAACTTAATAGTTGTGCACGGAACCTGTATTACGTGTTTGGATTTGTCGAGCGGGCGAGTAGCTTCCCCACCAGTGCATTCAATGTACTGATAATCTACCAGTTTGCTTGCAGGGTGCGGAAGAACCTCGTTCGGTGCGGATGCCTCCTTCGTGCGAGCTAAGGCCAGAAGTTTCCTCTGAAGTCTTGCAACGGTGCATCCGGGAATGAAGCACATATACAAGACATAATATTGGAGCATCGCCTGACCATCGCCTGTAAAATTATCCCACGATTGTAGCCACTTGACACGCTTATACTGTTTCAGAGAGAGAGGCTTGAGCAACTTATAATCTCGGCTATACGCCGCCTGTAACACAAGTTTATATCAATAAAAGAGCTTGCTTTACTTCAACTTGTGTTTCTATGCTTCCGCTATATTTGCCGACTCAGTGAACCTGTTACCGATCGCCTATGCGTTCATGACTCCGCTGCACTCGGACAATCTGTGCGACTCTGTGGCTTAGAACTCTAACCGCCAGACAATGAACCATGGCCTTGTACGGGCGTGGCTCACGCTCGTGCGGCATCACGCCCGGATGGGTTAAGCGATCGTTCCGCGGGAGCGCTAGCGAGGGTGATTCCCGCCTAGCGGGAACGGCCGATTGCCTACGGGAGATCGGGGCGTGACATGTTGGTATCAGAGCCTGGCTTCTACGCCTTTGGACTTCGATTCGATATCTCTGTTTCGAAAGCTCGTTCGTGGGTTATGTGCACGCTCTCTCTCAATGCTTCGATGGAATGTTCCAACAATAAGTCTAAATACTTTCAAAATATGTTTTGAATGTTATGCTTGCTTGTCTGGTTGTATGCTGCGAGTGGCCTTTGTGCCAACCTGTGCGAACCCTTGAGAGTATCGCTAGTAGCTTGTCCGATTTTCACTGACTCTAAGTTTGGTTGAATGTATCTATTCGAGGGACGCCTTAAACTAGTGCACCATCCAAGACTTAAGAAAAGGTGAAATCGAGTGCTAAGACTTCGCTATCACTGAGCTGGTTGACGTGTTCACGCTAGAAGTGCACTTCGAAAGTGCGCACGATCCAGTCTAAGCGATATGCTGATTTCGACGCTTGTGCAAGTGAATATCCAAATGAACAAGTACAACGACTTGTCTAGGATTGCCTCAACCCTAGATTACTGCTTGTTCTTAGTAAGTCTCGAGGACGAGACTTTTTCTGAGTTGGGTAGGATGTAACACCCCGTTCCGCTCAAGCGGACTGCCGTCTCAAACGACACAAGTGCAACTGTCCCGACCCACTTTGCCTCGATCAAGAAGCAAAGGATATCCAGACTTATTCCTACAGGAATCCGGCTTCGGCTTTCAGAGGCTCGCTCAGACGTATCGCTCTACCGAGGTGAATCATCGCTAAGGTGGGTGGCTACGGTGAACTTGTCTTTGCTTAGCCAGCACACATAAAATCTAGAATATTTATGCTAGTCGCTAGGTGATTCACCCCCTGCATGCTAATAAATCCAACGCACCTAGCTAAAGGAATAATCCCAACTGTATTGCCTGCTAGAACATGGAAATGAAATACTGCTTATATTCAGACCCTTGCATGCTAAGTCCCTTAACGGTTTTATCCCTCGGCTTACCTTCGGGTCCGAGCAACGTGCCTGCTTATGTTCCTTAGAAACTCATGCTTGTCTGCTTGAATGTCGCCATATTTTCATCCAAACCCCGGGAGACTACTACGTAGTCGTTCCGTGCCTGAATGAACCTGCAAGTATCCGGGACCGTTAGGTCACCAAGGCAATTCCCGAACCAGGGAATTTGCACCCTGACTGAATAAATCACTGAATCACATCTTATGGAGCAAACTACTGAATCAACTGGCCTGGCAAGCCCTACTGAATCACTGAATCCTGCCTCAATAAGTTCTGTATATATACTGCATCGAACTCGTTCCATATCAGACTTGTTCAATATATACACATACTGCATCGAACTTGTTCTTGTACCAGACCGAGACCCTGACCTGCATGTCACGGATAACTCGAAAACGAAGCATAGTTCCACGGGCGGTCACCGGGGCACTGGGACCGTTCCGATCTGGATGGAACTGCACGATAGTCTACTACATCTGGACAGGATGGTCTGCAACCACCACTGCATCTTTGTTGCTTTCCATCCTCGTTCAAGACTATAACGAACTGCACGATAGTCTACTGCATCTGGACAGGATGGTCTGCAACCACCACTGCATCTTTGTTGCTTCCATCCTTGTTCAAGACTATAACTGGTCCTTTATGGCTATGCCAGCGACTCATGTTCATATAGATAAGTCATCCTCGATTAGCGGCTATCCGCGTGCGAGTCACTACATCGCATCAAGAAATGACTGAACACCTGAACGATCATGTTAAAAAGACCCTCGTGTTTGCATATGCTATGCCTCCTGAATGTTATACTTGCCCGTGCTTGAATTAACACTGTTTGCCTCAATGTTTGCCTTGGACAGGGAAGGAGATGGTAAGTTGGAAAGTCTCACCGTGTTTCCTCTAACATCGCACGGCGCACTGCCCGACACATTAGGCTATTCGATATCTGCATGAAACTGATCCTAAGACAACTAGAAAGACAACTTAATAGTTGTGCACGGAACCTGTATTACGTGTTTGGATTTGTCGAGCGGGCGAGTAGCTTTCCCACCAGTGCATTCAATGTACTGATAATCCACCAGTTTGCTTGCAGGGTGCGGGAGAACCTCGTTCGGTGCGGACGTCTCCATCGTGCGAGCTAAGGCCAGAAGTTTCCTCTGAAGTCTTACAACGGTGCGTCCGGGAATGAAGCACATATACAAGACATAATATTGGAGCGTCGCCTGACCATCGCCTGTAAAATCATCCCACGATTGTAGCCACTTGGCACGCTTATACTGTTTCAGAGAGAGAGGCTTGAGCAACTTGTAATCTCGGCTATACGCCGCCTATAACACAAGTTTATATCAATAAAAGAGCTTGCTTTACTTCAACTTGTGTTTCTATGCTTCCGCTATATTTGCCGACTCAGTGAACCTGTTACCGATCGCCTATGCGTTCATGACTCCGCTGCACTCGGACAATCTGTGCGACTCTGTGGCTTAGAACTCTAACCGCCAGCTAATAAACCATGGCCTTGCACGGGCGTGGCTCACGCTCGTGCGGCATCACGCCCGGATGGGTTAAGCGATCGTTCCGCGGGAGCGCTGGCGAGGGTGATTCCCACCTAGCGGGAACGGCCGATTGCCTACGGGAGATCGGGGCGTGACATGTTGGTATCAGAGCCTGGCTTCTACGCCTTTGGACTTCGATTCGATATCTCTGTTTCGAAAGCTCGTTCGTGGGTTATGTGCACGCTCTCTCTCAATGCTTCGATAGGATGTTCCAACAATAAGTCTAAATACTTTCAAAATACGTTTTGAATATTATGCTTGCTTGTCTGGTTGTATGCAACGAGTGGCCTTTGTGCCAACCTGTGCGAACCCTTGAGAGTATCACTAGTAGCTTGTCCGATTTTTACTGACTCTAAGTTTGGTTGAATGTATCTATTCGAGGGACGCCCTGAACTAGTGCACCATCCAAGACTTAAGAAAAGGTAAACTCGAGTGCTAAGACTTCGCTATCACTGAGCTGGTTGACGTGTTCACGCTAGAAGTGCACTTCGAAAGCGCACGATCCAGTCTAAGCGATATGCTGATTTTGACGCTTGTGCAAGTGAATATCCAAATGAATAAGTACAACGACTTGTCTAGGATTGCCTCAACCCTAGATTACTGCTTGTCCTTAGTAAGTCTCGAGGACGAGACTTTTTCTGAGTTGGGTAGGATGTAACACCCCGTTCCGCTCAAGCGGACTGCCGTCTCAAACGGCACAAGTGCAACTGTCCCGACCCGCTTTGCCTCGATCAAGAAGCAAAGGATATCCAGACTTGTTCCTACAGGAATCCGGCTTCGGCTTTCAGAGGCTCGCTCAGACGTATCGCTCTACCGAGGCAAATCATCGCTAAGGTGGGTGGCTACGGTGAACTTGTCTTTGCTTAGCCAGCATACATAAAATCTAGAATATTTATGCTAGTCGCTAGGTGATTCACCCCCTGCATGCTAATAAATCCAACGCACCTAGCTAAGGGAATAATCCCAACTGTATTGCCTGCTAGAACATGGAAATAAAATACTGCTTATATTCAGACCCTTGCATGCTAAGTCCCTTAACGGTTTTATCCCTCGACTTACCTTCGGGTCCGAGCAACGTGCCTGCTTATGTTCCTTAGAAACGCATGCTTGTCTGCTTGAATGTCGCCATGTTTTCATCCAAACCCCGGGAGACTACTACGTAGTCGTTCCGTGCCTGAATGAACCTGCAAGTATCCGGGACCGTTAGGTCACCAAGGCAATTCCCGAACCAGGGAATTTGCACCCTGACTGAATAAATCACTGAATCACATCTTATGGAGCAAACTACTGAATCAACTGGCCTGGCAAGCCCTACTGAATCACTGAATCCTGCCTCAACAAGTTCTGTATATATACTGCATCGAACTCGTTCCATAATTGACTTGTTCAATATATACACATACTGCATCGAACTTGTTCCTGTACCAGACCGAGACCCTGACCTGCATGTCGCGGACAACTCAAAAACGAGGCATAGTTCCACGGGCGGTCACCGGGGCACTGGGACCATTCTGATCCGGATGGAACTGCACGATAGTCTACTGCATCTGGACAGGATGGTCTGCAACCACCACTGCATCTTTGTTGCTTTCTATCCTCGTTCAAGACTATAACGAACTACACGATAGTCTACTGCATCTGGACAGGATGGTCTGCAACCACCACTGCATCTTTGTTGCTTCCATCCTTGTTCAAGACTATAACTGGTCCTTTATGGCTATGCCAGCGACTCATGTTCATATAGATAAGTCATCCTCGCTTAGCGGCTATCCGCGTGCGAGTCACTGCATCGCATCAAGAAACAACTGAACACCTGAACGATCATGTTAAAAAGACCCTCGTGTTTGTATATGCTATGCCTCCTGAATGTTATACTTGCCCGTGCTTGAATTAATACTGTTTGCCTCAATGTTTGCCTTGGACAGGGAAGAAGATGGTAAGTTGGTAAATCTCGTCGTGTTTCCTCTAACATCGCACGGCACACTGCCCGACACGTTAGGCTATTCGATATCTGCATGAAACTGATCCTAAGGCAACTAGAAAGACAACTTAATAGTTGTGCACGAAACCTGTATTACGTGTTTGGATTTGTCGAGCGGGCGAGTAGCTTCCCCACCAGTGCATTCAATGTACTGATAATCCACCAGTTTGCTTGCAGGGTGCGGGAGAACCTCGTTCGGTGCGGACGCCTCCTTCGTGCGTGCTAAGGCCAGGAGTTTCCTCTGAAGCCTTGCAACGGTGCATCCGGGAATGAAGCACATATACAAGACATAATGTTGGAGCGTCGCCTGACCATCGCCTGTAAAATCATCCCACGATTGTAGCCACTTGGCACGCTTATACTGTTTCAGAGAGAGGCTTGAGCGACTTGTAATCTCGGCTATACGCCGCCTGTAACACAAGTTTATATCAATAAAAGAGCTTGGTTTACTTCAACTTGTGTTTCTATGCTTCCGCTATATTTGCCGACTCAGTGAACCTGTTACCGATCGCCTATGCATTCATGACTCCGCTGCACTCGGATAATCTGTGCGACTCTGTGGCTTAGAACTCTAACCGCTAACCAATGAACCATGGCCTTGCACGGGCGTGGCTCACGCTCGTGCGACATCACGCCCGGATGGGTTAAGCGATCGTTCAGCGGGAGCGCTGGCGAGGGTGATTCCCGCCTAGTGGGAACGGCCGATTGCCTACGGGAGATCGGGGCGTGACACATCAGGCTATCATAAGATCAAGGTACGGAGAGAAGACATTCCGAAGGCGGCGCTTCGGACAAAGTATGTGCTCTATGAGTTTCTAGTCCTGACCGTTTGGTTTGACCAACGCGCCAGCAGTATTTATAAACTTGAGGAACAAGGTTTTCCACCAGTACTTGGATAAGTTCATGGTGGTGTTCATCGACGTATTGATATATTCCAAGAGCCAGGAGGAGCATGAGAGACATCTCAGGATCGTGTTGGAGGCGCTGAGACATGAGAGGCTGTAAGCCAAGCTCAGCAAATATGAGTTATGTTCAGATAGAATATATAGTCTACACATCAGGACAATTGAGAGTTCTTGAGAAAAAACTATCAAACACGCGATCTAGGGCTAGCTGCAGTGATATCTGCACTAAAGCGATGGCGACACTACCTTTATGTAGAGCAGATGTTGAGATTTATACAAAACACAGAAAGTCTGAAGAATGCCTACACGCAGAAGGAACTCAACATGAGACAAAGGCATTGGCTAGAATTTATGACAGATTATAATATCGAGTTGCAGAACCACTCTGGCAAGACGAATGTAGTTTATGACTCATCGCCAGTTGTTAGAGGATTTTCAGGAACTCAGGATTGAGATTGTATTGCCAGGCATGGATAGACAGATGGCCAGTCTTGAGGTTCAGTCTACTTTGGTTGAGAGGATCAAGGCAGCATTGCCTACGGACACGAGATTTAGACGACTGCGAGAAAGGACAGAGGGCGACATGCAAACGAGATTCAAGATTCATGAAGACGGAACATTAAGGTGTGGAGATTGCCTATACGTTCCGAACGGCAAGCTACGCCAAGAGTTGATGACCGAGGCTCATAGCTCGATTATTCTATTCATCCCAGGGGTACGAAGATGTATCAAGATTTGGGGCAATATTACTGGTAACATGGGATGAAAGGAGAGATTACGAGATTTGTGGCGAAGTGTTTAGTTTGTCAGCAAGTCAAGGCTGAACATCAGAGGACTGTAGGATCTTTGCAGCCACTCCCCATTCCCGAGTGGAAGTGGGAACACATTACCATGGACTTCGTCACAGGATTTCTGCGAAGCCCTAGCGGGAAGGATGCAGTTTGGGTTGTCGTAGACAGACTCACCAAGTCTGCACATTTCTTGCCCTTCAGAGTTGGGCAATCCACAGAGATACTAGCTGACATGTATATGAGGCAGATAGTACGATTACATGGAGTGCCTGTCAGCATCGTATCGGATCGTGATTCCAGATTCACGTCATATTTTTGGCGGAGTATGCAGGAGAGCCTAGGAACTTGACTCAAGTTCAGCACTGCGTATCATCCACAGACCGATGGACAGTCAGAGCACACGATACAGATATTAGAGGATATGTTGAGGGCGTGCATGATTGATTTTGGAGGATCTTGGGAGGACCATCTACACTTGGTGGAATTCTCCTACAATAACAGTTACCAGGCCAGCATACAGATGGCACCTTATGAGGCACTGTACGGCAGGAAATGTAGGTCACCAGCTTGTTGGAGTGGCGTGGGAGAGCGTCAGATACTTGGTCCAGAGTTGGTGACACAGACAGTAGAGAAGGTCAAGCAGATTCAGAGCCACCTGCGCGCAGCACAGGACAGACAGAAACACTGGGCAGACGCGCACCGCAGACCATTGGAATTTAAAGAGGGTGACCATATATTTTTGAGGATATCACCCACTCGTGGTACCATCAGATTCGGAGGCAGAGGCAAGCTGAGTCTGAGGTACATCGGACCTTTTGACATTTTGGAACGAGTTGGCAAAGTGGCTTACCGTCTTGCATTACCTCCATCATTAGAGGGAGTACATGACGTATTTCACGTATCGCAGCTGAGGAGATATGTCGCAGATCCTAGCCACGTGCTTGATCATTCGGAGATTACAGTCGGGCCCAGTCTGTCTTACGTAGAGCAGCCAGTTGAGATCCTCGATCGCAGCGAGAAGACTTTGAGAGGACAGACGATTCGACTGGTCAGAGTGGCATGGAAGCACCATTCACCAGGCGAGTCTACTTGGGAGCGCGAGAATTCTATTCGGCAGCATTTTCTGTACTTATTTGAGGAGCAAGGTACGATTTTTCGTACGACATTTGATTACTAGATTGTTTTAAAATTCTGTTAGATATTATCGTGTTTTACTTTTAATTTCGGGGACGAAATTTTTCTAAGTTGGGAAGAATATAAACCCCCTCGATTTATTCTGTAGATAGTTATAGTGGTTTTGGAAAAAATTTGATAGCAGATGTCGAGGTTTAGAGTAAAGATAAATTATCTGGTATTTAATTCAATTAATTAAAACCCTTGGCGTGCCCCATCATTTTTTGATTTTTTCGGAGCCCAATATCAGCCCATAAATTTCGTTCAAATATTGTACTTCTGACTCGACCCGCCAAATTAGGCACTGGACTTTTTCGTCCTTTAAAATCAATTTTTGTGTGCTCTAAATTAATTGCGCAACATTCCGAAAATCGTAATCCATATTTAATTTTGTGTCGGACACTTGTGTCGTTACCCTAAATTTTGAAGTACCAACTTAACCCGTTGAGCCGGACCAACTAAAGGGTCCAAGACTGACTCCAAGCCCCCACCATTTTTGGCCTTTGCGTCATTTCCGAATTTTGACCCCAAGTGCCCCAATTAAATTAAATTCGCGGGACGCTTTGTTTTTATTTAAATCAGGGATACTGACTTTGTAAATCCCATTTCAATCCTTAATTTAATCCAAATATCTTCCTAATTAAACCCGTGCCTAACGCACAACACCCTTTCACCATGAAAATTTCTAAATATATTCTTCTCCGTAATTTTTGTGTCATTTTATGTGTCCATGCAATTTCCCAAATTTAAGGGGGCTAAGTTGAAATTATTGAATTATGTGGCACCACCCTATTGGACAAGAACTAATAAGAGCGTCCCAAAATAGGGTCCCATTCTCACCCACTCATTCACCCTCATGAAGAAACCCTCTTCTCTACATGTTTAATCCCATCCATCCATTTTTAAATGGATTGATCCCAACCACCCATCTCCTCCACACACTCCCCTATAAAGTAGCTCCTACACCCCACCCTCAACCAAAACCTACCGGCCCTAATCCCAAAAATCTCTCTCTCTCTCCTCCTCCTCCATTTAATTTCTTCATGCAAAGGAAACTCCAAGTTTCTTCTCCCTTCATTATTTTTCTTCTTCTTCCTCCATTCTTCTTCTTCCTTAGCTTCTTCTTCATAGAGATCCCTGACCCCAGCTTCTTTCCTGCCGGTGACCGACCGCTGAGCGATCCCCTCCGCTGGTCGTGCATCCCCCCGCCGGTGACCAACTGCTGCCCGCAGCGAGCGACCCCCCTCCGCGGCTGAGCGTCCGACCGCTGCCCAGCAGCGTGCGACTGGCCGCTGCCACCGCAGCTGCGCCTCCCCGCGTAGCTGTGCAGAAGCCGCTGCCGCCGCTCCTGTGCGTCCCGACCGGTCAGTCGACCCACCGGACAGCGCCGTTCCACCCCGCTGCAACTTTCCGCCGGACAGCGCTGTTCCCCTCCGCTGTGCACTCGCCGGACTGTGCGTCCCCGTCCGACCTACTCCGGCCTGCTCCACTCGACTTCGGCTGTGCACTCCGGCCTGCTCCACTCGATTTCGGCTGTGCACTCCGGCCTGCTACCACTCGACTTCGGCTGTGCACCACCGCACCAGCAGCCGCACTCCGGCCTACTCATTTTCCGGCCATCACCATTATCACCACCACCACCAGCTTCCATCTTCCGACCATCGCCATTATACCACCACCACCACCACCATTAGCTTACACCACCACCACTACCACAAGCTCCTTACATCGCCCACTCGACCACCCTCAACCCGTCCACCTCCAGCTTGTTCTTCGGCCATCACCCCTCCGGCCAGCTAGACTCGACGAGGTACAACTCCCTCCCCTCTCTTGGATTATATTTATGTGTTATTAGTTAGGGTTTATAGTTGTGTAGTGTAGTATAACTTGGAGCATATATGTGTGTATGTTTGATTAGGGTTCCAATGTTAAGTTTATGATTTATTTTCATAAGTTTTAAATTGAAATTATGATGTACAGGGAGATAGGGTTTGAGGAAATGAATGGAAATTTAGGGTTTATTCTTCATGAAATTAATGGGTAAGCATGGAGTTGAGATATGAGGTTATAGAATATATACTTCGAGGCTTGGAAATTATAGGTACATTTAAATTTAAGGGTTGAGAATGGAACGGGCTTAGTAAAGGGTACGAATAATCATTAAGATTTTTGGTGGTTAAGTGTCATGTGAAATCTAAGGGTTATTACATTTTAGTAAATATACCTTGAGGGATGTAGAGGAGCAGGTTTGAGTATTGTGAAATGATGAGGCGTTATAAAAAAAATATTGATTTGTATCGTAGAGTATGTTTATGTTTAGGGGATGTGCTTGATATCATAAGTTGTTCATTTGCTGAGGACTGATAAATAATAAGGAAATGGTAGAGGAGTAGCTATGTATAAGGAAGATGAGGTTCAGATGATGAAATAACATTGTCAAGGGTTTAATAAATAATAATTAAATTATTTGAGGATGATATTTGTAAACGTGCCTGATAACGACTGTGAACACCGGGATGAAGCCTGAGGTTTGATCATGGCTTGAACTGATGATAAATAATGTGATGAATGGTGGGATCGAGGACTTGTCGGATGATGTTATACAAGTATTTAAATTAGATTAGATGTAACATACCTTTAGTCAACCTGGGTTAACCCTCTAGCGTCGTGTCCCTGTGAGTGTAGCTGAGTTGGAATTTATGGTTAGATGTGTGTCTCATCTTATTTCAGCTTCGTGGTAGTTTATTGATTGAGTTGTATCTCATCTCTAGGTACTACGGGACCTGAGGATTTGGACGTGGTACCGGAACTCCGTCATCAGCAGCCGCACGCAGGCAAGTGTACCTTGCCACCTTGTATTTCAGATTATAGATATTTGTTGTTCTTTATGTACATTGTGCACGTACTTACGTTGACGCTCGATACTTCAAGTCCGGATCACAACCGGGTGCTGATATTCGTCGTAACGTATTAAAAAAATGGTTAGATACTTTGTAGTACCTCGATGCACGTACCTGAGTACATTGATACCCCAGGACACACTCATATACTGTGATCGTGCCAGATTCCTGTATCCTGATACTGACATCATGACCAGAGACTGGGACGACCTTAGGGTCACGTCTGTTGAGTTATCTTCCGTGTGTCGAGACTGTAGTTAGAGGTTCAGGTTCAACGCACAATCGTTGACCGCTTGGGAAGGGGAAGACAGTTACTAGACGCTTGGGCTCCTCTGCACGCGCTTATATATATATATATGTAGTATCTATGTAGTAATCCTGTATCTAGTGTAGTGGTTTCACCCGTGTGACTCTTTGCCCGGAGCTGCGGTACGTGCCGTGTGTTTCCGTGTCCGGAGCTACGGTTTTATTTTGGACAGCCCACGTGTCGAACATTGTCTTTAAACTGTGTCACACTAGTTGGTTATGATAGAGTACCCTGTCGTGCACTTGTACTTTTTGTTTACTTGGCATGCTATATTTTTGTACCTTGTTACGTCCCTCTGAGGACCTGGTTCCCTCCCAGTTTTGCAGCATAGACGACTATGAAGCACTTGGAGATACTGATGGAGTGGCATATCTTGCGAGCATGGCACCAGGTACTCATATTATATCTACCAGCATTATGGTTATTTTACATTGATTATTCATCTGCTGTTGTAGCCTAGTTTTGTAGACTCATACTTCTTCTTGAGTCTATTCGAGTTAGCGTGTTATGGGGCGGCCGACCTTAGCACATATAGCTCTTTCTTGTATTGTGATGTACATTGTGGATTGAGACATAGAGGTTTACATTAATGGGATATCTAGATAGTGCCCTTTATATTACAGCTTATACGTATTCGAGTCAGACCAGAGTCTGGTCGAATGCGTAGCTGGCATGTCACGTATTCCTGGTCCTACGTATTTTGGGACTGGGACGTGACAGCCTTATCAGCAAATCTGTGACAATCAACGACGTTTTTAGCGACGTGTATAGCAACATTTTTAGCGACGTATATAAACGTCGCTAAACGTTGCTATAAATGTCGCTAAAGATACAGTAAAAAAATTGAATTATTTCTAAACCATTCTTCCTGAAGTTTATGAATTCATAATTTGTACAAATAGACCCGGAGTAACCCTCCGTTGAATTTGTTGGGTTCGCCGACCTCCTTCGGTTGAACACTCAACACTGGTAAATTAACATACATTTAATATGAATAATATAGTAAATTTTGAAGAAAACAAAATATTGAGATTATAAACCGAGTCAGGATAAAATCTCGTCGTAAAGAATCCAACAAATATCCACACAACTGAGTCAGAAAGCCTCATCGTAAAGAATACAAGAAATAAAGTCTAAAAGCCTCAAAAATAAAGAATATTCATAAATGACCAAATATCATAGGTCTGAAACACAAACAATCAATAAACTATTATAACTAGGACTACTGTGGATCTGTAGGAGGATGGCCACCGGCGCGCATTAGGGATAAGAATAAATTATACTGCTCCCGTAAAATTGACACCGATGTCGATGGAGAAGACAGTAATGTCGGTAGAGTCTGTGTCGATGAAGGTACACCAGGAGGACGTATCTGCTGCAACTCTACTAGTCGATGGTTGTATGAATCCATAGTAGATGAAAGCCTCGTACTGATATGAACCATTGAATCCTGCATCATCGTCAGCATATCGCCCATGGACAGCTGTGATGCCTGCAGCTCCCTCACGCTGCGCTCTGTCGACGCTTTAAGATCAGCTGTCATATCCCGAAGCTCCATGATGATGTGCTCGAGCATATCAAATCGTGCGATGAGCGTCGTATCGTCCGCCTGCGGCTGGGATAGGGGCTCATCCTTCATCCTTCGCAGTAACTCGTCACGGAGAGATACAATTTGACGGTCAACGGTCTCTTGGACTCAGGCCTACGACTGCGAGGGCTGTGGAGAATGCACACTTGCCGTGGAGGCCCTACATGACTGTATCACAACAAGGGCACCATAGGATCCCGTACCGTAGTACGTACCCCTCTAGAGACCACCAGCGACGGTCACCCATAGCTCGTCCGTCGACGGAGCTGGAGAGGGCTGCGAGGAAGTACCAGCCTCTCCCGCTGTAGGTGAACTAGCAGTCGCCCGCTCACGCAGCCTAAGATACTCGGCCTAAAAAAGTTTGGATACTCGATAATTGCCTAAGTTTATTTAAATTAACACAAAATAAAGTAATACTTACATAGGTCTATTAGGTCCTCTCATTAATGAGATTCCCGCCCTTTCGATGGGTGGCCAGGAAGACGGTCACCATGTTTGCATCCTCACCCCTCTGTACCTGTTAAAAATATATCATTTAGTACTAAAATTAAATATTTTATCCTACTACCATTTTATCGTACTTGTATTAAAATAATATATCTGAAATAAAAAATATACCAAACGATGAAAATGTTCCGTCATCGGAATCGAGCCACCACACCACTTTACTGCCTTCTGCCTAGCCGCCTTGGCCTTGTTAGACCTTTCCTTGTACCTCGGATCATCGAATCTAGCCCTCATCGCAGTCCACTGCTTAGGCATGATCCAACCTTGGATCGGTTTTCCTGCATAATCACGAGCCTTTTGGTCATCCAAATCATCACGGATCAGCTTGGCGACAACGGCAGAAAATATCTGCTCGATCAACTCAGCCCGGTACGGTAGATAAAAATACGTATGCTACAATAAGTAATTTAGTAAGTTATATAATATGTATAAATTAGTTGATTGATATAATATACTTTTACCTTAAAGTGCGCAAACCAAAATACCTTCCTCTCCTCCGGAGCATCAGAGTAGTTGATCCAAGGGCCACCATAATTGTACCTCAGAAAGTGGCCCAGGCATCTCTGTACCGACGAGGGACGATATCTATACAGAGATAATTATTTCTATTAAAAAAGTTAATATATGATGAATAAAGAAATACACGATATATATGATGCAAAACCATCTAATTGACTTACTTTATACCATCGGCCCAAATCTCCGTCCTCGCCTCGTCCAGAGGTGCGCATGGAGGATCTAGTTGATGCTAGGACGACGTCAGCTCAACCTCCGCCATATGCTCATTTGTCTCCATGGTTCCGTCAGCAGGAGGAACACTGGACGAGGGAGTACTATCAGGCCTGAAACTACTCATCCCAGGAGTGCTGCCACATAACGTTGTCGCAGTCGGAGATGTGACTGGTCGATATACTGGAGTACTAGGCGTCGAGGATCCATAACCAATAGTAGGCAGTACCGGAGGAGCATTATGTCTACCTCGGGACCTGCCGAACGCTCCGCGTCGTCCTGTCATACCTGATAACAATATCTGATGAATAAAGAAATACACAAATATATAATACATTTTACAGTCAAAATATTATGCATATCTCACAGCATTAATAGAATTGAACAGTAAATAACTAGTGGTGTCACAAGTCTAAATGGATATTACATTCTGCACTCAAAATATAATATATATCTTCGTCAAAATAGTACATTCTACAGTCAAAATATAGTACATATCTTCGGGCAAAATATTTTATTTTCAATCATCTTCAGAAAATTCATCTTGTCCGTCTTCCTCGTCCTCCTCTTCCTCTTTCTCCTCATCTTCACTTTTATTTACTTCGTCTTCATCTTTCTCTTCGAATAATTCTACCTCTTCTACATTATTAGTCATGTAATAAGTAACTTCCGTTGAGTCCACATCTACAATATTTGTTACAAGAGATAGCTCGTCCTCCTGATAAGCTATTTCATCAACGTCAAAGATATTTCTATCTTTAGTCTTGCATACTGTCCACCAATCCGACCTCGCTGTCCCTCATCTAGGATAAGTTGTGAAGTACTGTCATGACCCGCACCCAAAAATTGGGCATGAGCCGTGGGTACGTCCAGCCTACGCTGCAGCATCGGCGATAGAACGCTGTCTAGGTCTCAAGACTACCAAACATAACTCATAACCTGTCAATGATCTTAACTCCATAAGGATAACAATGAATAATACATTGATCAATATTTCATATTATACTCAATCACAAAAACTATAGGAAGTAACTGGCACGATAAGATATAAAGATAAGGAAGTACTGACATAAGTCAAGCACAACAACCAAAATACAACAGTAATCTAGAGTCTAACTGTCTAACATAAATAGTCTCAACAACAATACAATCCAAGTCTCAAGTTTTAGAACAGTTAATACATAAAAAGAACTGTCTAAACAACTGCAGGTGGTATCTGCTCCAAGGAGAGTGACTCCTCTAGAATCTCCGGTATGTAGTCTCCCTCTACTCCTGGGCCATAATGAGTAGGACAGAAGTCCTCAAGGTACTCTAAAAAATGTTATCCAGTCAGGATTGGAGTGAAGCACAAGCACTAAACAACAGTTTCATTTATATTGACAAAAACTATAAGACAGTGTAAGGAAATACAAGATGAGGAAATACTAGAAATAAGAAATACTGAAAATATATATAATCAGCAATAGTACAATCTAGCAGTGAACAAATATATATAAATGCTAGAAATGAGTGAACTGGAATAAAGAAATGAAAATTCTAGCTAAGTGTTTGAAATATCAGTTTACTATGTGATCGACTTGGGACGAGATCATGCTTGTTATATATGATTGGCTATGATACATCTAACTATCTAGTTAGCTATAATGCGAGTAATAGTCAGGCTAATCATATATAATAGGCTATGAGGCATGTAAATGGTCAGGCTATACCCTACGTAATGTGTGGGGTGAGCTATGATGCATGTAAAGTGGGGTATAATCACATAATCTGCTAATATTTTTCCGTCCTCAGCTAGTATGATGGATTCCAATCACGACTCCTCATGACAGGTATCTATGATACTAGACTGTGTATCCACAGTGTCAGAATCAAGTATACACTACATCTAGAATCATAGAAATAATCAACATAATAAAAACTGTCAGAGAATGTACTCGCCTGTGGTCCTGAGCAAAAAAGAATGATCGATGTCCAAGGTGGAATCACAAAGACCTAATTATAAAATATTAATGTCAAAATAATGTTCTTGAATGATAATTAAGTCAAATTAGGTAAATAAGTTTTTTTAGGTCCAAACTAGGTCATTACCTTTGTACTCTAGGTTTCTCTAAGTCATAGCAATGTATACTAGTTAATACCTTGCTAACATTAGACAATACTTACTAATACTGTAAACCCCCTCGACCAATTTAGGATTTATTTAATTTAAACTGAGAGACTAGGATTAATATGGATACAATTAGAATTAATGTACAACAATTATGTGGCTTAATACACTTTACCGTTGCTTCAATGTTTGGAGCACTACACTAGTAGGTACCCTCAAACTAATCAAATACACATCTCCTAGACATGCCAGACTACCCATCTGACCCTTGTGTAACTTTTAGATACTCAATATTGTGCTTCATTTGAGCTGCACAATATTCGTTACAAACGTCTATGTATTATTCCAATAAAACCAATTTCTCATAATTGCCTATTCCTATTTGAATTTGAGGCACAACCACAACCCAACTCCGTATAACCCAAATTAGGGTATTAACCTATTCTGAGCCTGCTACGCCTATGACACTTGTGTCCCACTCAAAGTTAGTTCCATGTGTCTTCAATTCATTAAAGAACGCAATGCACATTATTTTTAATTAAATTAAATTAGAAGCAATTTCACCAAAACATGACCGGACCAAGCCCATGTACACCCTTTCATGTGGACCAGCCCCCACCCCAAGGGGACCAGATAGGCCCAAGTCCTGAGGTTAGCCCATAATTCTCTCCTATAAATATTGTACATTTTTTCTATATCGAAATCCTAGATCATAAATACCACCACCACCAAAGACGCCGCTGCCGCCGCTGTTAAGATGCTACTGCCGCTGCTGCACCTACTGCAGTTGCTGCCACTGCCGCTGCTGCCTTGCTGGCCGCCCGACCGGAGCCCCGTCCCCTCGCCGGAATACCTACAGTCGACGAGCACAGGCCCCTCTTCAGTTCAGTATACCTAGGTAACTATTGTATTGTCCCTCCTTCCTTCTTGGTATGGTTAGGTATTAATATCATTGTATCGTCGTGTCTTGTGTCGTGTGTCAACACGAGCAAAGTAATATGAAATATATTTGTCTATGTAGGTATGCAATTAGATTAGAATAATAATTAATAAGTTAGTAATTAATAAACTAGTAAATGACCATAATAAAATGACTTGTTATAAGGACTCGTAATTCACCAAAACCTAGGCATTGATCAAACACACAGTAATATGAGGAAGAAGGACATGTAATTGTACGAAACACAAGCAGTTCGTAAAATCCATAACTTCGGTAAATTATGGTCATGAGGTACACGGTAACTGAGGACAGGACATGTGTGCACCTTAGCTACATACGCACGCGACTCTGTAGTCGACTAGCCGTGACCCTTGCGTCCGTACTTAAGCGTAGCATCGTAGTTTTGTGTATGTATTGCTTTAGTGTCTGATGCTAGATTACTATATTATATTGTATGTTTAGGGTCACTGGACCAGCCAGGAGACACTGCAGGAACAGGCAATTGGCATTCACAGCTTGAGGACCCAGGCAAGATACCTTGCCATATTTACTGTCTAATTTAAATTATGCACATGTTGTATGATATCTTGCTATTTTATTTTATATGACTGTGCGCGTCCGAGATTGACTCGGGTGCAGTCGACGGTTGCGTCGATGAGTAGTGTACTTGACCTAGTCATTAGCAGACTCACCCCATGGGAGGATACTCTGATATCTTCCGAGACCTGACACCCTTACACGTTTCACGGTGACAAATTCATATTGGGATACGGGTTCGCGTACTCGACTAGCTATCGGTGCGTGTGACATGCATCACGGTTAGTACGTAACTTATGATTATTTTATTTATAGAGACTTGGCATAAAGATACGTGGTATGTACGTCGAGTATTCGATTTGTGTATCTACATTGGGCGGGGAGGACAACCAGTAGGCGTACGGGATACACCCATTGGAATCCGTAGTATCCAGAGGAGCCACGGATCCAATGACTCTCTTTATGCAGATTCCACGTTCTTCGGAGCGATATGGACATTATATATACATACTATGCAGCTTCCACGTTCTTCGGAGTGGTATGGACGTTATGCCTATACTTACCCATACGTACCAAAGTTGTTCTCATATTGCATTCACTTAGATGGTTAGCACACCCTTTATTGTATTATTTTATTCAGTATTTATATATGGCATGCTTCTATGTATCTTGTTATGTCCCTCTGAGGACCTGGTACCTTTCCAGATTTGGACGAGACATATTACTCCACAGTGTACGGCCCAGGACAAAAGACTAGGTACGCTACAGCGGAGGAGCTAGAGGTGCTACCGTCAGAGTTTCTGTGATCACTTGGTAGGCCTTCTGCCTAGGATTGGGAGCATCATTATCTCGTCAGCCGATGCCCTAGTCATTACTCTTTTTATCTATCATTCAGTACTTTCATTTCGTCATAGTAGTGGGTTTGTTCCCACCAGACATTCTTGGTTGTACTATGATATTTTGAGACTGGCGTTTATCCTCCAGCATTTATTATTTGTACATTCTTACTGTTTATATTGTGAATAAGATTAGATTACCTGTTATTGATTTATATGGGACATGTTAGTATTTAAGACAACGTAGCACTCTTCGTTAGGATCCATTAAATTGGGATATCCTCGGAGACGTGACAGCTGGCTATTGCCATGTGGCCTGGTCCCGGGTATTTTTGGGACTGGGGCATGACATGGTTTTAGTGGTGGCCCATGCAGGTCGACTTATTCGCTTGTGGTATGGTAACATGCCTAGCGAGCCTGCAATAGGATAGAAATTACTAGGTCTCATCCACTTTGATTACGTCTTTGAACTTCTTTCGTATTGCTTCTAAATATCTGTATTCTGTTTGCTTGATTCCGTACTCTTTTAATGAAGTCCTATCTCTTGCAGCAAGATGAACTTGCGAAGTGGACGAGGAGCACCCAGTGCCGTGGTGCCAACCGACACCACCTAGAGAGAGGAGATACCCCAGGGACTACCTGGAGAGCAACCACCCCTACAGCCCCCCTGATACATTAGCGCGAGACTTCTCAGGGCGATCCTACCCAACAGCACGAGGGACAGACTTCCCAGACGATCCCTACGCAGCATTTTAAGGGCCAGACTTCGGGAGCTACACCGATGCCGCAAACTGAGAGGCCGACATCTGAGGAGACACCTACCGCACAGCCAGAGGTTCCATTACCACCACCTCCACCTTAACCACCCCAGATGCCACAATCAGATGGACAGCCACAGTTGCTTCAGTTCTTCCAGACTATGATGCAAGCACAGTGGCATCAAACCAAGATATTGAGACAGAGTTTGATGGCAGTACTAGAGAGGATACCTGTCTCAGCAACCGTACCAGCACCTGAACCAGCCCAGACATATGGCACCGTAAGATGGTTCCGACAGATAGGACCAGATACTTTCTCAGGCAACGAGACTATCGAGAAGATCTCTGATTGGGTCGCCAACACGGAGATGCTACTAGAGGCTTCACAACTGCACCCAGACCTTTGGATGACCGCAGTGAGGGCCCAACTGAAAGGCAACGCCCATCACTGGTAGGATTCTATTGAGTGCAGTGTAGGCAAGAACCAGACTTGGGAACAGTTCTTAGAATACTTCAATGCGAAGTATTTCCCGGCTACAGTCAGAAATGCCCTGTACTCCCAGTTCCTACATCTAGAACAAAGGAATATGACTGTTGACGCATATGACATGGAGTTTAGCCGTCTTAGCAGATTTGGTGCCGTCCTGATACCCAATGATCTAGAAAAGGCCCAGAGGTTCCATCATGGCCTCACTTTCGAGCTACAAAGGTATACCACTGCACAGGCAAGGATTTCTTATGAGGAGTTACTTGCAGAGGCGAGGATCCAGGAGGCCATCGACAGAGGAGCAAGACGTTCCAGCACGACCACACCAGTCAGAGCCCAGCCCGGAGCAGGAGGACCGATCTGTCGTCCCAGAGTACAGACACAACAGAGGACAGCACCGTACCAAAAAAGGAGCTTCCGAATTGCCACTACTGTGGTAAGGTAGGATATTTCCAGAATAACTGTCGAAAAAGACTGGGAACATGCATGATTTATGGAGCGAGACAGCACCATGCTCGAGACTATCCACAGTGCAGAGACATAGCACTGCAAACCGGACAGAGGCCAGCAGCACCAGTTCCGAGGATACTACCCCCGCCAGGAGGATATCGTCCACCAGCACCTGGAGTATTTCAGAGGGAACCACCCTTAGCCCCACAGCAGGCAAAGTTTGATCAAGCCCGACAGCAGACCGGAGGGCAAAGGCACGGACATACCTTTGCATTAGCAGCTACTGAGGAGGAAACAGAAGAAAAAGCTATCACAGGTACTATTTTAGTTGCATCATTACCTGTAACTGTATTATTTGATTTTGGAGCTACACTATCGTTCATATCTAGTAGATTTATAGCAATGCATAGAGTAGCTATTTCTCCCTTGCCTAAGAGTTGGAAGATTCTTACAGGAGGAGGTATTATGCCGGTTACCAGCACTATTAGAATGTGTTCGGTAGTCGTATGTGGTAGAGAGATGAGAACGCGATTCTTGGTATTACCCATGCCATACTTTGATGTTGTGCTAGGCATGGACTGGTTAAGCCAGTATAATGCCGTACTGGACTGCCGGAAGGGTAGCGTCACTTTTAGACCGTCAGATCAACCGAAGTTCGAGTACATGCGAGGGACCGTTGAGCAAGGAGTAGGACAGATAGCTGGAGCTTACATGGCTATGGAGATGGTACCCCCATCAATAGTTACAGAATTTGAGGATATTTTTCCTGAAGAATTGCTATACTTACCACCAGATAGAGACGTAGAGTTCACTATTGAGCTAGTATCTGGAGCAGCACCGGTATCTTCCAATATATACCGATTGGCGAAGAAGGAACTAGATAAGCTGAAGCTACAATTAGAGGAGTTGCAGAGCAAGGGATTTATCCGTCCTAGTGCATCACCCTGGGGAGCACCAGTGTTATTTGTACCTAAGAAGGATGGAACAATACGTATGTGCATTAATTACAGAGCCCTTAATGCTTTGACTATCAATAACAAGTACCCCCTGTCGCGGATTGATGATTTATTCGACCAGTTGACAGGAGCAGTGGTGTTCATAAAGATCGACTTAAGACCGGGTTATCATGAAGTGAAGGTGCGAAGAGAAGACATTCAAAAGATAGCATTCAGGACTCGTTATGGTCACTACGAGTTCTTAGTGATGCCTTTTGGACTGACGAATGCACCTCCTGTATTTATGAACTTGATGAACAAAGTCTTCCACCAATACTTAGACCAGTTCGTGGTAGTCTTCATCGACGACATTTTGGTGTATTCGAAGAGCCACGAGGAGCACGAGAAGCACTTGAGACTAGTGTAAGAGACACTGAGGAGAGAGAGGCTTTATGCCAAGCTGAGCAAGTGCGAGTTCCTCCTAGATCGTGTCGCTTTCCTAGGACACGTTATCTCAGAAGATGGTATTTCAGTAGATTCGACGAAGATTTTATCAGTAGAGATATGACCAACTCCTACCAATATCTCAGAAGTGAGGAGTTTCCTAGGACTTGCCGGATATTACCGGAGGTTCTTGGAGAACATTGCGAAGATCGCAGAGCCGATGACCCACTTGACCCATAAGGAGCAGGAGTTCACCTGGACAGAGGAGTGTCAGATAGCATTCGATGAGCTGAAGAAGCGTCTGACTACAACACCTATCTTGACCATACCTTCTGGACCCGGAGGATTCGTGATCTATAGCGATGCATCCGGGAAAGGATTAGGACATGTCTTGATGCAGCATGGAAAGGTTGTGGCTTATGTCTCTAGGCAATTGAGGACCCATGAGAAGAACTATCCCACTCACGACTTGGAGCTTGCCGCAATGATCTTTGCTTTGAAGCTTTGGAGACACTACATATACGGAGAAAGAGTAAAGATATTCACTGATCACAAAAGCTTAAAGTACGTCTATACCCAGAAGGACCTTAACCAGAGGCAGAGACGTTGGCTCGAAGTGATGACAGACTTCAAAATTGAGCTACAGTACCATCCGAAAAAGGCCAACGTAGTAGTTGACGCGTTGAACAGAAGACCCATGGCATTCTTCTTGACTACCCAACAACATCTATTGAGAGATCTAGAGCAGATGGGTATAAAGGTTGTTATGCCCAGAATAGATGGACAGTTATCGAGTTTCCAGTTGCAATCAACATTAGTGGAGAGGATCAAGGCTGCTTTGCCGACAGACGCCAGATTCCAGAGGCTTCGACAGAGGACAAAGGCCGAAATACAGACAGGACTGCGTATACATGAAAATGGGACTTTGAGATATGGAGATCGTCTCTATGTTCCAAACGAAGAACTTCGTCAGGAGCTAATGTCAGAGGCACACAGTTCAAAATACTCTATTCATCCAGAAGGCAGAAGATGTACAGAGACTTGAGACAGTACTACTGGTAGCATGGAATAAAGAGAGAGATAGCCCGCTTTATGGCGAAGTGCCTAGTGTATCAGCAAGTCAAGGCTGAGCATCAGAGATCTGTAGGATTACTTCAACCGCTTTCGATACCAGAGTGGAAATGGGAGCACATCACTATGGACTTTGTTATAGGCTTTCCGAGGAGTCCTAGTGGTCAAAATCCAGTATGGGTAATCGTAGATAGACTCACCAAGTCCGCACACCTTTTACCCTTCAGAGTTGGGCAATCTACAGAGGTCTTAGCAGATATATACATGAGAGAGATTGTACGACTGCATGGAGTGCCAGTTAGTATAGTATCTGACAGGGATACGACGTTTATATCTTACTTTTGGCGGAGTATGCAAGAGAGTCTCGGTACCCGCCTGAAGTTTAGCACATCGTATCACTCGCACACAGATGGCCAGTCCGAGCACACCATTCAGACATTTGAAGACATGTTAAGAGCGTGCATGCTTAATTTTGGAGGATCATGAGAGGATCATTTGCATTTGGTCGAGTTTTTCTACAACAACAGCTATCAAGCGAGCATCCAGATGGCTCCCTATGAAGCGTTGTATGGAAGGAAGTATCGTTCCCCAGTATGTTGGAGCAATATAGGCGAGAGACAGATTCTTGGGCCAGAGTTGGTTGTTAGTACAGTGGAGAAGGTGAAGAAGATCCAAGGGCACCTACGAGCAGCACAGGGCAGACAGAAGCATTGGGCAAATGCACACTGACGACCCCTAGAGTTTCAGGTTGGAGATCATGTATTCCTAAAAATCTCACCTACTCGAGTTCGCGTACTCGACTAGCTATCGGTGTGTGTGACATGCATCACGGTTAATACGTAACTTAGGATTATTTTATTTATAGAGACTTGGCATATAGATACGTGGTATGCACATCGAGTATTCGATTTGTGTATCTACATTGGGCGGGGAGGAAAACCAGTAGGCGTATGGGATACACCCATTGGAATCCATAGTATCCAATGGAGCCACGGATCCAATAACTCCCTTTATGCAAATTCCACGTTCTTCAGAGCAATATGAATATTATATTCTATGTAGATTCCACGTTCTTCGAAGCGATATGGATGTTATATATGCATACTATGCAACTTCCATGTTCTTCGGAGCGGTATGGACGTTATGCCTACACCTACGCATACGTACCAAAGTTGTTCTTATATTGCATTCACTTAGATGGTTAGCACACCCTTTATTGTATTTATTTTATTCAGTATTTATATATGACATGCTTCTATGTATCTTGTTACGTCCCTCTGAGGACCTGGTACCTTTCCAGATTTGGACGAGGCATATTACCTTACAGTATACGGCCCAGGACAGGAGACTAGGTACGCTACAGCGGAGGAGCTAGAGGTGCTACCGTCAGAGTTTCCGTGATCACTTGGTAGGCCTTCTGCCTAGGATTAGGAGCATCATTATCTAGTCAGCCGATGCCCTAGTTATTACTCTTTTTATCTGTCATTCAGTACTTTTATTTCGTCATAGTAGTGGGTTTGTTCCCACCAGACATTCTTGGTTGTACTATGATATTTTGAGACTGGCGTTTATCTTCCAGCATTTATTATTAGTACATTCTTGTTGTTTATATTGTGGATAAGATTAGATTACCTGTTGTTGATTTATATGGGACATATTAGTATTTAGGACAGCGTAGCACTCTTCGTTAGGATCCATTAAATTGGGATATCCTTGGAGACGTGACAGCAGGCTATTGCCACGTGGCCTGGTCCCGGGTATTTTTGGGACTGGGGCATGACAAATACTAAGTTAATATATATGTATTACCCTATACTAGTATAATATAGTATCAATACCTTATATATATAAGTTATACATCTGCATGCAATATAACTTAGCTATCAAAAATATAACTTAGTACCCTCATGACCCAAACTCAATCTCGTGCTAACTATCTCTTCTAGTTCATCTTGACACTAATATATATACTAGTTGATTTTTCAACCAAACCCATGATACCCTGGGTACTCATGACCACCTATTTAGCTTACCTTTATATTATCTCAATATTAACTCTAGCATAGACACTTGCATCTGGACCCTACCTACACTCCAACACATGCACAAACACTCATTGTGCATATGTGTATCACTGCACCTCTACGGGTTGTACTTGCTTGGACTCTCTTCTTCACATTAATGTTGCTCCACACCTATACTCACTTCAGCCAACACCCTCATGCACATCTAGGACACATAGACACTCTAACTTTAGAGTCTAACACTGTTTACACACTCCAATTTTGAGTGTACAACTATTGTGCATCTGCTTGCTTCTGAATGCAGACACAGACATGTGTACACCTTCACTATCATGTATCCATTCTGATACTGAACAGATCCTCTTCTGTTGATACTGGGATATTATACTTCTACTGTATAGCTTACTGCACAGTGAGGCTCTACTGCAGGAGCTGCTACTGCTACTGCCCTCGTGTGCACGATCTCGTGCACACTGTGGCACTTGGCTCAGTTGACTAAACCTGTAAATGGTGTTGCTGCAATGCTTTAGTGAGGTTGCTGCTAATGCAGTAGTTCATTTGCTGTGCAACTACCTGTAGCTTGTGCACGAGGCATCACACTGCCTGTAGTTAGCTAGTAGCCACTGCACTGATGCCAGCTACCATAGCTTGCTGTACTACACAGTCCTATACATATATATCTAAACTTATGAAGCAACACAAAGAGATATTGATACCCACATATAACCAACTGACACTAAACTGATACTGGATTACTGACCATTAACTAACTGAGAACTACTGAATCTACGCTAAACTACCCCAAAACCTCATCTAATCAACTAACCAAAAACATGACTGAACCAATACCTACTGATATAGAATGCAATATGCCAAGAGTCAGACAATAATTCCCCATAAGCCAAGTGTGACTCAAAGGCCAAACAAGGTTACTCAAAGCCAGTGATACTCCCGCATCACTGAAACCTAGCTCACATACTACCACTGAAACTGATGCACACTGACACTCACTTGCACACAAACACTGAACTGATATTGGTTTCATCTCACACACTGATGCACAGTTGAACACCACACACTCATCTCACTGAAATGCACACACAGATAAACTAAGGAACCCAATTCTTCCCCAATGTATAACCCACAGATATACTAGCTACTAGGCTCACTGGCACTCAACTCAACTCATTGATACTATACTAGATACTGACACAAACACAGACACATATGCACATTATCTTACCTACACAGACTCGAGCTCATAAACACAGACACACAGTGTCACAATGAACATGATATCTTACAGTGATACACAGTTTACTGTGAACTCGATATCTCACTCACAGTGATACACAGTTCACTGTGAACTCGATATCCTCACAGTGATACACAATTCACTGTGAACTCGATATCTCACTCACAGTGATACACAGTTCACTGTGAACTCGATATCCTCACAGTGATACATAGTTCACTGTAAACTCGATATCCTCACAGTGATGCACAGTTCACTATGAACTCGATATCTCACTCCACTCTACTGATGCACAACACATACCCGCACCAGGTTCCCCACACACTCAGGAACCCGACTGCACAATGCACAGTCACAGTAACTCAGTAAACCTGGCTCCCAAGTACCCCTCAAATGCATATATGACATGATACATACATACATACATACATACATATATATATATATATATATATATATATGTATATATATATACACCCAAAATATATTAATTAGATCGTATTAGTAGGCATACACCCTATTAAACATTTCATCAAGCACTTAGTGTGCAAAAATCTGGGATACTCATGATACCCCATGAATACTCATGCATAAATCCCCAAATTGCAATTAAACAACTATATATATTCCATAAATATACATGTATACATATATATAATAATTAGGGTTACGAAAATTAGGGAAAAATGCATCATTGGATCACAAAACCCCCAAATACACCTATGACACCATGGAGAATCATCATGCAACCAAAAGAGACTCATGCTCTCCCTTAATAATCATCCCTAAATCAATGGGTAGGCTCCTAATGGCCAAACAATTAATTAAAACAGAATTAAATGAGGGTTTTGTAGATTTTTAGCTATTGGGAGATGGATTCCCAATGTAGCTTCTCCTTCTCCAAGTCTCCTTGTGCCCAAGCATCTAGGTCTCCTTGAATGAGGGAAGAATGAGGGATTTTTGGGCTAGAAATTCTGAAATTTGTGGAGGGAATAATAGTTTTTCTTGCAGGCTATTTTTTTAGGGTTTCTTCATGAAGGATGGGGCTTTGAGGGAGGCTCCCTCTAGCTATATAGGGCCAGCCATGTGTAGGGTTAGGGTTTTGTATTGCATAAAGTCTATTTTGCCCTCCATGGATTGTCATAAAGAACCATTTAATGAGGGTTTTTGAAATTCAAGTGAGGGATTTCACTAAATGCTAATTAAATAGGATAGGGATTTATCTAGTGGGTTTTTAGGTCTAGTCCACTAACCAATGCATTAATGAACACAATATAATATGTATATTATATATCATGCAATATATTAACATAATAAAATAAATAGGGTAAATGATAATAAAGCCCATATTCTAAAAATGTGGTAGTGACAAGTCTACCCTCCTAAAAAAATTGTGTCCTCGAAATTGAACTAAACTAGCACAAGAACATACAATCAGAACAAAGAATTATACCTCAAGTCTCGAAGAGATACGGGTGCTGCTCGCGTATTTCGTCCTCCCTCTCCCAGATTGACTGGCCTAGAGAGTGATGTCTCCATGCAACATGAACCAAAGGAATAGTCTGGTTCCGCAATATCTTCTCTCTGCGATCGAAGATCTCTATGGGCTGCTCAGGATAGCTGAGAGTCAGACCAACCTCGATCTCAGAGTGATCTAGTACATAACTAGGGTCTGCCATATACCGTCTCAGATGCGACACGTGGAACACGTCTTGTACTCCCTCTAGTGCAGGTGACAAGTCTAGTCTATAGGCCACTACACCGACCCTCGTAAGAATACCGAAAGGTTCGATGTAATGTGGACTATAGACTAGACTTGCCGCCTGCACTAGAGGGAGTACAAGACGTGTTCCATGTGTCACATCTGAGACGGTATATGGCAGACCCTAGTCATGTACTAGAGCACTCTGAGATCAAGGTTGATCCGACTCTTAGCTACCGTGTCCCGTGTTGGAGAGATCCGTAAGAATACCAGATTGCCAACCTAGAATAAAATAGTCTTAATATACAATCTAAAACAAAACAATCATAAGCCAAAATAATAAAACCTATACCTCAAACACCAAGGGTCTACGGTGGCTGTCGGCCCATTTTCGCTGTCTGTCCTGCGCCACTCGAAGTCTGTCTCTAATGAGTTTCACTTTTTTGCTGGATCCATAACCATCTCTGGTCCTAACAAGGCTCTCTCTCCGGCATCGTCCTAAGATAATGGTGTGTGATACCTCCGTCCATATAGGGCTTCGAATAGTGATATCTCAATGCTGGCCTGGTAGCTGTTGTTGTAAGCAAAATCTACCAGGTGTAGATGATCCTCCCAAGAACCTCTGAGGTTTAGAACGCAAGTGCTTAGCATATCCTCGAGAGTCTAAATAGTCTTTTCAGACTGTCCGTCTATCTGGGGGTGATATGCGGTACTAAAATTGAGCTGAGTGCCCAAGCTAGCCTGCAAACTCCTCCAGAAGTGGAAAGTAAAACAACTATCTCGATCCGAGATGATGCTCACATGAACTCTATGTAATCTGACAATCTGTCGCACGTACATCTCTGCTAGTCTCTCCGTCGACATACCCACTTTGAATGGTAAGAAGTGGGCTGATTTGGTCAACCTATCTAAGATGACCCAAATTGCGTCCTTTTCTCCTGGAGAACGCGAAAGCCCTGAAACGAAATCCATGGTCACATGCTCCCACTTTCACTCTGGGGTAGGTAAAGGCTGAAGCAATCCACCTGGCCTCTGTCAATTCGCCTTTACCTGCTGGCACACTAAATACCGGGATACAAAGCGTGCTACCTCGCACTTCATACCATACCACCATACGTGCTCCTGCAGGTCTCAATATATCTTGTTGGCACCTGGATGCATCGAGTACTGAGAGCGATATGCCTCCTGTAAAACCTCCTCGTGTAGCTCCCTGCTCGGCACACACATCCTCGTGTCGTATCGTAAAGACCCATCATCAGCAATAGTTAAGTCTTCTGATAAACCTGTCTGAACCTATGCCCTGATACTCCTCAGAGCCTTATCATCATACTACGCAGCTCTGATTCTATCCATCAACTCAGACTGTATCTGCAATCCCCACATATGAATCTCAATACCTGGAACTAGCACCTCAATTCCTAGGCTTTCAAGATCAGCCAATAAATGTCTATCTATCATCAAGTATATAGCCATCAGATACCTACTCAAGGCATCGACGACTACGTTGGCCTTTTCTGGGTTGTACTGCAATGAGATGTTGAAATATTTCATCAACTCCAACCACCTCCTCTGCCTCATGTTCATCTCATTCTGTGTAAATACGTACTTCAAGCTCTTGTGGTCTGTGAAGATCTCCACATGCTCTCCATACAGATAGTGTTTTCATAGCTATAGAACAAAGATAACCACTGCCAACTCTAAATCGTGGGTGGGGTAGTTCTTTTTATGAGGACGTAATTGCCTGGAAGCATAGGAAATCACCTTCCTGTGCTGCTTAAGAATGCAACCCAAACCCTTTCCTGAAGCATCACTCTAGATAGTGAATCCACCTGTCCCCGATGGCAACGTCAATACTGGAGCTGTCGTCAATCTCTTCTTCAGCTCATCAAATGCGGCCTGACAGTCCTCCGTCCAGATGAATCCTCATCCTTCCTGGTCAGCCTAGTCATTGGCTCTGCAATCACGGAGAAGTCTTGTACAAACCAATCATATATGATTGGCTACTAGCTAATCATACACTTCACGTTTGATTGAGTTATCTTCCTTATAGTATAGACATTGCATCTCCCAAGCCAATCACATATCGAAACTAGTATTTTAAAATACTTAGTTATTTACAGTTTTTTTTACTATTTTACTTCATATATGCTGACTATGCCATATTGCTCTTATTTACCTATTCCTCTTTACTTGCCATGACATGATATCATTTGTACATTTCTCATCATATATTACATTTACTATTATTATTTTATAGTCTTTATCATATATTGGAACTATTGTTGGAGTTATGCTCGTTCCATCCTGACTGGATATATATATTTTTAGGAGTTTGTCTCAAGGATGGGTGTCCTACATTATATGGACCCCAGGATGTTGAGGGTGCGGAGGTAGACCTTGTTGCTCAGGAGAAGCTTGGACAAGTTGAAGAAGAGACCCAGATTGTGACAACTTAGTTAGTTAGCTAGTCTTTCTATTTGCTATCATATTTGTCTCCAGAGACCATTTCATAATACTTGGATTGTTATATTGAGATTTAGACTTATGATTGCTGTCATGACTTATTTAGACTTGTGACCTTGGATTTCCTATGCCTTTATATCATATCATGCTTTATCTTCCTATTAGATCATATGATTGAGTATTACCACTGTTATATATCATTGTCCTCCTTATGGAGTTGAGATATTATTGCATGGACTACGATTATATATTTGTGCTAGTCTAGATAGTGTTCTAACGTCGATCCTGTGGTGTAGGCTGGACATATCCACATACTCGTGTCCGAATAATCGGATGCGGGTTGTGACAAAATATGGAAATCAGTATGTAGCCTAACAATCATACTCACCCTAATATACTCGAAAGTACAACATTCATGAGCTCGAGACTTAGCGAGTTTTCTATCTTTGCCTCAGATAGTCCAGGGAGCAAAGCGATCGTGTGTAGATCGGATCTCCATTGCTACTACTTCCCTGAATTTTCTTTTATTTCTTGTACTTAGAGTTTTTTGTATAAGATCCTTTGTATTTTGAAAAAGTAATAATCAAGTTTTGTAAACAAAAGTTTATAAAAAAATTTTTAATGGCAAACAAATTAGCGACTCTGTTGGGGACGACCTTTTTTACCGACGAAATGGTAGTGGCGCAATCTGATAATGCAATAATGGGAACTACTCAAAAGGCTTTAGTCGTCAAATTTGACCAATAAGCCTATAAAGACATGCTTTCAGAGGGACGCTCAAGCTCTTCACCGCTTATGAAGCCAAGGAAGACTTATCGTACTTGGTTACCCAAGCCCCAATACTCATGCCCCAACATCGCCGATAATAAGAAGAAGAGTGTGTTGGCCAGTGGCAGTAAGAATCAACTCATTGGCAATACTACTCTAGTGCTTCCAGTCTAAAGTTCTATGGACAACATCCATGGCCACGTCTATGTACCAGCTAAGGAAAAAAGGTTGTGACACCCTCGCAACAACAAACTTGGTGCAAGCCAGGAGAACCTTGGCAGAGGAACTCTCTACGATGCCAAGGGGGTAGCTGACAAGAATTTGCCCAAGTCTTTATATACTTAGCATAGTCTGCAGAGCATCTCAAAGAAGGACTCCATTGTACAAAATAATTCTCGTGGATCACGAAATCTGTGCACAGAATATGACCCCTACAATGGTCGTTAGCGTACGAAAGTTTAAACTCTGTGCACATATTCTAGACTTTGAGATATTTCTCATCCATACTCCAGCAATCAGTTTTATGAAGACATGTATTATATGTCATAGTGTGAAAAACTACAAGCACAAAAAAGAGTAGCAACTCGAGTTATACATGCCCAACCAGAGAGCCACGTTATCTTGTTTGCAGATCAGAAGTAGAGGCGAACTCCAATGAGACTTCTACGCACAAAAGATGGCAAAATGTACAAAGTGTAGAGTGAGATCCCTTTGCACACAAGAACTCAGGTTACTAAACTGGACCCTAGCACAAAAAATTTATATACACAGAACGTGGTCCAGAGACAGAATTTGCCCTATTTTTCCTCTTTTACTTTCACAATGTGCTCAACCAGAAGCGTAAAGAAAGAAAAACTTCTGCTGCAACAATGGTGCTTCCTGGTGAGCATCATTATCATAATATTATAATCAATTGCTAGTTGAGCCATCAACCAAGCAGTCTGTATTTGACCAACTGTACTATACTGTACCAACTTGGCAGCTCTACAGAAGGCGAAGAAATAATGAAGACGACAAAGACTTGCCCTTTGCCTCTGTCTACATGACATGGGGGTATCCTCTTGGGAGACATAACTGCATAAGAAGTAAGAACACTTCTTCTACATCTTTCAATGCTTCAAAAAGATCACGAAGTTGCCAGAAAGGCACTTCTATTCCACAACATTCTTTTCATGGCAGAAGTAAGCCAAGGATCAACCAGTTAGCTGATTCTCCCGAGGAGTATATCGACATACTCTTTCAAGAAGCAGGACTTTGCCTAAAAATGATGCTCCATTAGCTGGGGGTAGTAAGCCTCCAGATTCAAAAGCCGACAATGTGGACTCCAGCCACATCACCATGTTAACTACTTCGTCTATCAGCTAACATGTTACTTGTGCGTACATGGCTATACATGACGAAGATGGCAATAGCGATCCAACTGCCCAACATTCAGACAATATCGAAGTTATAGTTTGTGACATGCATACTATGTTGCAGCAAATATAGTAAATTAAAATATTGTAAACTATTGTTCAATTGTACCTCTACCACCGCCTCTGGTACAATTAACTCTGGAGATAGAGGACAATCTTGGTTCAAACGCTTCTGCCCTAAATCTTTCAAATATTAGAGGTACTCTGCATCAGCCAATTGGTGCTCAACCAACTGTCACTCAACCGGCTGTCATTACACAAACGGTTGACACCGAAACTTTTTATCCACTAGAAGCTCGCATTGCCTCTATTGACAACATGGAGATCCTCTTGAAGCTGGGGGTATCACAGCCATACCATGTTGAGTGGGATGAGGTGGTTTGCCCACCCAACTTCAAACCCCAGTTTTTGTAACCTTTCGATGGACTTTTGTGTACTAGGCAACATTTGTGTAGAAGCTTAAAAATTCTATGACAAATATCCTTTCCAGCAAAAATAGCTCCAAGGCAGTCCCAGCGGAAGAACGAAGCCGAGACCCTCCAGTGGAAGAAAGGATCAAAACGTCATATAACATGACAGCCCATCAAGTGCACCATGCTCTACAAGAGATAGACGACACATCCATCAACAAATAGACAACCATGAAAACATTATTCAAGTCAATGACTATCCCGTACATGACGGGATCCTTTCTCTCCTTAGGATGGAAATCTATTTTTTTGGGTCTTCCACCCACGGAAAGGGACCTTAATGCTCTCTTTTTCTCTAGCGAAATAATTAGAGTGCAACCGTTGCGCCACGATCATCATCTCACTTGACTACGTAGGAAACATGCCTTAGCCACTCACCCCATGATCGCCACTACTCCTCCAGAAGCTTCAGCTCAATGCATATGTGGACAACTACCTGCAAACTATTGGCTTACTCTCCTTCCCCATGATCTTGTCATGGGATGAAACTGTTTACAACCGCAAAGTCACATGGAATATCCAAAAGAATGCACTTCCTTTCATCGGCTATGATTCTGTCCGATCATTGCTGGTACGTAGGCCATGTCATCTCTATTATAGGACACAATCTCCCATGGAAGCTCCCCGCTTAGTGGCTTCTTCCCGCCCAAAGCTCGACAGTACAGGAAAGTCAAATGCAACCCCCGATAGGACTTTCTTCTATAAATACCTAGAACTTTACAATTATCAGGGAGTGCCAACGCGATAGCAGACTTTAGCCTCGACACTATGTTTTTGCCCTCATAATGTTTCCCATCCTAACAGTTGTGTTTGAAATTAAGTAAAGGGATCACTCAGATTTGATCTCCATCTCCCCAGATTATTGACTTATTTTAGACTGTTGTATTTAACTACCTGTATAAACCAGTTTCAAACAATTTTAATAATAATTTTTTCATCGAGAAGAAGTTATGCACTTAACACTCTCTCCTAAGCGAAAACAAGATGGCGACTCTGCTGGAGACCTCTTTCTTCTCCAATGGAAGGTGGTAATTCAATCTGACACCTACTGATAGAAAATTGTACCAACGCCCTGATCATTGATTTTGATCAATAGAAGTTCGAGAAGATGACCTCAAAGGGCTCTGCTAAACCGCACAATATATACCACCACAATAAGACCTCCTACCGAATCAACGTTACCAACAACAGTGTTGATCCTGCCGAATAAGGACGCACAACACACCCGCACGAGAAGATTATAGGACATATTAAGGCCCTCAAAATCCACGAGTCTGTGGATCATATCCTTAGCCAAGCTAAAGTCAAACCCTACATCACCGGTTATGACAAGGCGACAACCATGAGAAAATTGCCAAAGCCTCTACTACAAAAATTATTCCTACGAGGCAAAGGAAACATTACCGACATCAGTATTTGATTTCAACTGTTGGGGGTACCTCTCTAGTATAACTCATAAATGCAGACAAGGTATTCCTCTAGAATTTATAACTTTGTATAAAGCATATGCTGGGAGTAGTTATCCTCCCGAAGTTGATCTTCCTAGAGAGGATAAGTGATCCTCTGGGGGTAGGCATTTCTACGCTAACAGACCCTCACTTGACCTTCTTACTCATCTGTCAGCAAGAATTACATCCCCGAGCCAAGTAAGTACAGATTTGCAGAAGAATATCAATCATAAGATGAAGGATCTCGATAATCCAAGCTCAGCAGGCCCTCGCTTGACCTACCACCACCATATTTTGATTGGGTATTGCTGCTCCAAACATCGTGTTATGTCTGTTCAGTCTTCTGTCTTTGACAACTTCAAATGACCTTATGACAAACTCAAAAATGGCGATCACATAAAGATACTAAGAAGGAGCTTTCAAATGCCTCGGTCAGCATAGTGGGGAACCAATGTAGCCAAATGAAGCAAAGAGGATGAAAAAACTAGTTGGCCTCCAGCATCGATTGCAAATCCAATACACTCCAAAGACGAACATATAGCACTTATTTAGAGCGGTTCCACTGAAGGTATATTACTTGGGACCAAATCAAAAATTTGCTCATCACAATACGCTACTCCCTCTAGGGGTAGTCAATCCATCGGATCTTAGTCTGAAGCTGAAAGCATCGAATTAATCTACGCATCCTCCGATATCGTTCTTTCCATCAAAGAGAAGAGTGTTCCCACCTACATGACGATGCAAGGAGACAGCGCCAATGAAGATGCCAACGTATGCATGCAGAACCTAGATGTAAAGCTACAGGAATTATGAATGCTATTGATGTCAATGGCAATATGACAAAGCCCGATGACTGTTGGTCCCTAACAAATAAAAGAAGGAAACCATGAAGCCATCACCACGTCTGTTGCTCCTGAGCCTGAAGACGTAGGAAGCAAGACAACTCCAGAAGTTGCAATCAAAAACCTGAAAGCCAAATTAGAATCATCGATCAATCAGAAGAATCTCCAAAAAGTGGGGGTGGACCTAACATATGCAATCGAGTGGGATGAAGCAGTTGGCCCCGTCAATTACAAGCTGCCAATGTTCGTGCCATATGAAGGAATGGAGTCTCCGCGTCAACACCTTTATCACTTGAAAACATAAACTTTTGGAATCTCCATAAATAATGCTCTAAGAGGGATGCTATTTATTGGCACCCTCCGCGAACCCGCATTCGAGTGGTTCCACAGCCTTCCAGCGAGCTTCATCAAATCTTCGAATAAATTAGAAATAATATTTCTGTCCCGCTTCTATGAAGAGGAGATCATCTTCAACATGTCCTCCCTGATTAATACAAAGTAGAAGGAAGGAGAATCGATGAAAGATTTTATCGAGTGATTACGAAGATTAGCTCTCAATTGTATACAGGGCATTCCAACAGCCATGCTCATGGACACCTACAAGAATAACTTTCTACCATCAGTCAAGTTCTATATTGGGTGAGCCTCTTTAAAACTTGGGTAGCCCTGATCGACGGTACCAAAGCAACTGAAGAGCAAGCAGCTAATCTAGACTAGTTAGGTTTCTAGAGGGTTAGCCCCGATGGAAGCAGGTGATTCCAAGAGGAAAGAAACAAAGGCAAAGATTTTATATTGGTAGAATTCCCTACTAGTGACCAATCAAGGCAACAACAACCACGGTTCCTAAGGATGCCATCTAACTACACCTTCGACGAGGATTTTACAGAGCCAATATTCCAAGTCTTGTTGAAAGAAAATAAAATACAGTTCCCAAAGGCTATACTGCCCGACGAAGTAGGACGCACTAACGATCCTAAGTATTGCGAGTACCATCGATACGTGGGTCATCCGACAATGTATTGTTACATACTGAAAGACAAGATCCAATAACGGGTTTATTCCAAGGTCCTTATGCTGCGAAACAATTAAAAGAAGGTCACTGCCAACATGGTGTCAGTACAGTTCGGTGACTTCCCTCCGGTACAAATTCAAAATGACGTGGTTCCTATCCCGACAGTAAAACAAAAGCTCATCAACTTACCTCCCCAGCGAGAAGGCTGCAGTTTGGTGCCCCTTACGATGAAGAAAGAAAATAATATAGGTACATCTAGATCTCCTCCAAGATGAACAATGGACTTCGTCGCCAGAAGAACTCAGGTCCTGTAATGCCATCATTCTGGACCAATAATACCATCTCCACATTGATTCCATATTGAATTCAGAGGAAGAGGAGAACGCTCACGCAGTTGTCGCAGATTTTGCCCAATGAGAGACCACTAGAACATGCATGCAATATGCAAAGACATATGACCAAGTCCCTGACAAATTATTGCCATCCTCTACAACAACAAGTCCAGAGGAAAATTTATCAAAGTCTCTAACCTTGAAAAAGGCCAAGAAGACAAAGTTTGATAAAGCCTTGTGAAAAGATTTATCTCCAGGTCTTACGAAACCATATACATTCAACATCCTGGCCCAATTGGCTAATATCTCGGCTCGTCTTTCTGTACATGAGTCTCTACGTCTGTCAAGGTGACCAGAGATACGCTCCGAGAAGCACTTCTATGGCGAAACCCTACCTAGAAAAGATTGTGCCTAGCCCAGAAACAAATAATGATTGTTCACATTGCCATCATACGACCCGACAAGTACCTAATATTACATTCTTAGAGGAAGATATGTTGTCGAAGCACAACTAGCATGATCAACCTCTATATTATACTAGGTACATCGGCTTAGTCAAAGTTGAGCGGACGCACATCTATCCGAGTTTGTCACTAAGCATTATCCCCAGGAGTCTACTACAAACCTTGATCAATATACCGATGCACCAATTGTCAACCACGAACATGACTATTCTCGATTTCAATGTTGATCATAGTATTCCTTTTGGGAAAAATTTGCTTGAAATATCGTATCAAGGATCACCAAAAAGAAGTGACGTGCTATGTTATCGATATAGAAGTATCTTACAATATGTTGTTAGGACGACCGTAGATAAATGAGAACCTCATCATGCCATTGACTCTCCATTATTCCTTCAAGTATGTGGATACAGAAAAAAGATTTAAGACCGAGTTCACCGACGTCAATCCCTTCAAAGGCTTGGAGGCATACTTCTCAAACGCCCTCCTATACAAATCAACACCGTCCAGAGAGAACAATGGTAATGAAGATGACGATGAAGCCGATGCTAATGCAGCCAATGAGGAGCCAATGGTGCTCTATTTTAATGGCTATAAAGAAATAATCAGTGTCCACAAAGAAGAAGAATCCTTCATCATTGACCTGAGTACTCTGAAAGCCCATAAAAGTCTGATTAAGATGAACCCCCATTCATCATCGACCTAAGCACCCTGGACAGACACAAATATCATGTCATCAATGATCTCGATACCCTGGATGGTTCAAAAGGTTTGAATGTGAACAAACCATTCATCATCAATTTGGCTGCCTTGAATCCATATAAAGAGTCAGACAACGATAAGTCATTCTCATCTATGAGGAACATAATCTCCGGATACCACCAAAAGGTCCAACCATTGGATATGATCGGTCATGTACATGGAGGCTACCTTAATGATGCTCATACCTTTAGATTTCTAAATGGATGATCCTCCCAGTCTTGAACAAGATACAGTCTTTCTGGTGCATCCCTTATCCGAATATTAGCACATAATTAACTTTGCTAAAGAATTATTCTACTCCCCGAACTCGAGGGAGAATTTCGAGGAAGATGAAAATGGACGCATTTTCTACTATATCTACAAGAAGAGCGCCCAGAACATGATAAAGAAAATTGGGTATGACCTCCAGAAAGGACGAGGGTTAAACGACGGAAGAGGATATTGACTTCTGCTATGAGCCTTCGTCCTTAAAGGCAAGCCTGGCGATTATTATCATAAGACAAAATGTGGGCTAGGGTATTTAACTCCAAGTTCTTCATCCAACGCATCTTCAAATTCCGTGAAAGAATCAGCTTCCTCTGATCTTTTAACATAGAATTATGATGTCAATATTAGATCTATGTTCACAAAGATCCTAGAAACAACTACGAGGTATAAAATTTGTCTATATCCTTGGCTAATGACAACGGATATTCGAAGCCAACACTTGTTGGCAAGAAGCCAATAGACGACGAATGTTAGGGTTTGATAGCTCTCATCCGGAGTAATCATGTCCTGACTGAGCATCTGTTTAGGTGCTAAGACTAGAAAAACGATAATAAAGAAGTATTATGCATACCTACCTGGGTCACGGTACTTCCGCCCCTAATCAAGCTTCTTACCTTTCTGCTCATATCTATTTTAATCCCTAGAGGGTTACTAGACTTCCCATAAATTCTACTTTTATGTTTTTGTTCATGTCTATTTTAATCCCTAGAGAGTTAATAGACTTTCAATAAATTCCATTTTTATGTTTTCTGTTCATGACTATTTTAATCGCATAGGATTAATAGACTTCAAATAAATTTCACTTTTATGCTTTAAGTTCCTAATAAATTTTGCATCTTTAGAGGCCCTCATGTCCCCTATCTCGACTACTAATATCTTCTTTGCATTAGTAGTCATTCCTTTATATCATTAGGCTGCTCACACTTTTGCAACATATCAATATTTGTTTGCTTCCTTAAAAATTCATGCTTCACATTCTATATTTGTTCCCAGCAACATGCTTACATATACCATCGAATGATTAGACTACACATTCAGAAGTTTTTCCAATATGGTCATATCTTATGCTCTTTTGAGGTTGATTACCAAGACCCAGACTCCTCTTAAATAAAAGGCTTCTGGGAATAATTCAGCTATTATATCCATAATATACCTTTGATAGTCCTAATTTCCATTCCTCCAGTACAGTTACACTTTGTTCCAAGATATGTTATAGAATGTCAACCTCCTCATTTAAGTTGTCCATCTAAAGGTTGTTTACATTGACACTATTTCTGAACAACCAATGCATTAGATCATCATATCTACTATAATGGTAACATATCCTAAAACTTCTGGACTGTAGCCCTATATTGTTTCCACTTCTCATGTTATTCATAGTTGGTAGCTGGGTGTGTGTCGAGGGTCATCGCTATGGATTCGTCTCAGCTCACAATTTACAGGATTAACTCTAAGTGTTAAGAGCTATATGTTTTCCATTAACAAAAGTTGAATAAACTATTATTATAAACTTTAAATAAGTACAATAAATCTTAAACAAGAATTTCTAAATACAAAAGAATACAATAATTTGGGGAGATAGTAGCTATAGAGATCTGATCTGCAATTGATCATTTTACTCCTAGGACTACCTGAAACACACAGAAGAAGAAATGCTAAGTCTCTAACACTGGATAACTTGATGGCAAAAAGGCTCTGGCACAAAGAGCAAAAATTCTCCTCCCTGGAATAGTGTAGCATCCGCGCCCAAAATAAAAATAATTAAATAATAATAATACACTAGCAAACTCTATAAATGTTCATTTAATATAATTTAGTATGGACAATAACGTGACCCTAGATTTCATGTGGGAAGTAGAGACTTGTATTAAAGGTTTAATATCATATTTGAGCCATTATAAAAGTTTGGAAATTTTTAGAAAATTAAAACCAAGAAAACATATTTTTCTAAGGCTTATAGAAATTACTGTACGAACATACGAGCATAAAATAGTCCTAAAGTATTTTTCTAAGGTTTAATATTTCATTCTAAATTTTTTAGCCTTTTTCAGATTTATTATAATATTTTTACTATTGTTTATGAGTTATTTAAAATAAAACTAATTAAATAACTAAAATCTGGAAATAAAATAAAAAGGAAATTAAGTATAACCAGTCAGCCGCTTTGGGGCCCGCACGACAGCGGCCAAAGCCGGAGCAAAGTACCCAGCTGTCAGCGACAACAGAAGGGGTGCGGGCCAACCCTGGGTCCCCGAGTCGAACCCGAACCAAGCTCAAAGTCCGACTCAGAGTCGAACTCGGCTCAGCCAGCCGTGCTCGCTCGTGGCCGTAGGATCCTTGTGGGACTACACTGATGGGTGACATGTGTCCCCGCCCAAGCCACGTCTCCCCTCTTATATATATATATATATATATATATATATATATATATATATATATATATATATATGTGTGTGTGTGTGTGTGTGTGTGTGTTGGTATTTTCTAGGGTTTTTCTATCAGCCATTTTTTGGAGGAGTTGCTTCTAGGATTCTTCGATCTTTGTGAGAGCTTTGCGACCAACTCCGACGTCCTTTTCCAGCGCCATTTTTTTTTGAACATTCTTGAGGTTAGATTTCAGAATATCTAATTTATTTTCAGTATTAGGTACACAAAATTTTGAAATTTCCTTAAGTGTTAGTTGTCTAAAATCTGACACGTTTCGATATTTTCGAGATTCTGGGAGTTTTCAATCTAGTTTCATGAACCGTTGAAATTTTAAAAATCTGACACGATAATCTACAACATATATTTTCCCCAGAATTTAATAGATTAGTTTACTACTCTGTGTAATTCGTTGAAAATAGAAGTAACCAGGGAATCGACGAAATTTAAAATCTTGAGCCATATTAGTGATAATTTTTTACCGATTTGTGATTTGATAAAACCATCGATTTCAGCATTCATGTAGCATCAAAACCTATAGGATTTCACACACAAATCTGGATTTTGTGCTGGTTAATTTTTTGGGTCAAAGGAATGCCTCGATTTGTGTGCCACGGATCTCAATTTATAAAGTTAACTTTCTTTGGACTGAAATTAAGATTTAACCTAAAAATTAGAATAATAGGATTAGAATAGGATTTTAGGATAATTATTTCAGAATTAAATAAATCCAAATAAATTTATCTCGTTAGGATAATAAATCGAGTTAGAAACAACCTAGAAACCTAACAACCAAGAAAATAGTATGTTTGTTGTTTAAATCATCTCTTGACATGATGATTCATAAATACATAGGATAGTTGGTGTCACTTCCCATTCCTGATATACGTATTTGGAACGTATTTTATTTTAGCATGGTTGCATGTGCATGAAGACTAGAGCAATTCTTTAGTTTAACCTGGTTCATGATTTATTTTGTGGGTTGGATCAAGTGATAAGAACCCTTGGTTCAACCCTCAACCATACCATATATAACCCAACCCCCTCTCTCACTCCCTTCACTTCTATATTTCTTTCTCTCTCTTTAGTTTTCTCTCACATTTTTCATAGGCAAGTACACCTTGCATAAAAAAATATAGAAACCCTTCATATTATTTTATTATTATGTTATTTACATAATTTAAAACACTTTTAGAACTTGGAGTTTTTGGATTTGTGGATGGATTAGTACATATATATATTTCTAACTTAGGGCTTTTATTGATTTTATGAGTTTTTTTTAGGTTTTGATCTATTAAACATGTTTAAAAAAATTAGATTTTGTTACATGATAGAGCTTTAAAATTCAAGCATTTTGGCTTTTGGTTCACTTGATTTGGACTTAAAATGAGGATTTAATGGTTAAAATAATTTTTGGTTTTTGGAGCTTCTGCCATGGTCAAACCTGCTGTTGGAGAAGAGGAAGTCTTCATACGGCCAGCAAGTTATGCAGCTTGGAGAGTGCTATGCGGCCTGAGTGCTATGCAGCCTGAGCTCTTTGCCGCATACTAACCAGCATGCGTACATCTTGATGGATGCATGACTGCCACCACATAAGTGTTCTGGAGCTAATCCTTGAACTCCTTTTATTTTCACTCGCTGAACGAATGAGAAATTCACTAAGTCCAAAGAGCAATATGCAGCCGAGTGACTTATGCGGCATGCAGAGCATGCTGCCACCTTTCTTGGATGTATGACTCTGAACTGTTGGCACATATTTCTATGACTTTGTCATTTTTCTCTGACACACTTTATTGCATGTCACATCAATCACTTTATATCACTTCACTGACACTTTATTTATTGTCCGTCACTTCAACACTTGTCCCAAGGAGTAGACTTTAACCCTGACTTCATATGGGGCCATGTGGTTCATGCGGCCCGGACTTCCCATACGGCCTAGAGACATATGCGACCAGGACTGTATATGCAGCCTTGATTGTTTTGATTGAATATTTTTCTTATTCCTTATGGTTTATAATTGGGTTAATGCTTGTGTTATAATTGGGTTAACACTTGTCCCAAGGAGTAGACTTTAACCCTGACTTCATATGGGCCATGTGGTTCATGTGGCCCAAACTTCCCATACGGCCTAGAGACATATGCGACCAGGACTTAAATGCAGCCTTGATTGTTTTGATTGAATATTTTTCTTATTCCTTATGGTTTATAATTGGATTAATGCTTATGTTATGATTATAAGTAAGAATGAATTTAGTAACCAAACCTCGTGCCAGACATGACCATGAGCTAAGATTGGCTATGAACATGGCATGAGTTGAACTAAGATTTCAGTATAAACCAGACTAAGTGGATAGTGACTAACCGGTTATGTGCATGACATAAGCTTCGTGTTATAATGTGATCTTGATTCATGTGACCCAATGTATAATTTGTAATTGGACTCGAATACTGTATTTGTGCTGATACAAATTATTGCCTGAAAGTATATATGATCGGATGTGCGCCGAGGTATGACATACCGTGTCACATGTTAAGTAATTTATATTTGGGTTATGCATCGAGAATACCTCCAAATCTCCTGAATGCGTGATATTATATATATACATACATACTACTTTTTTCCAGCACGGGCATGATAAGCGAGTTGAATACCAAAGTGTGGCTAGGATATTGACTGGCTGAATGTTGCATACACGCTTGGATGAATCCAGATTGAACTTCCATGGATTCGTATCTAGCGTGCCTGTACTTTGTACGATATCTTAAGAAAAATTCTCATGTGACTACGCCTTGAGATTTCGAACATAATATAGGGATAATTAAGTAACTAAAAATGGTAGTAACATTTGGAGGGAACAATATCCCGATATTATGCCAACGAACCTTTTCACAGAGATTCATTCTAAGTCCGCTGTGGGCTGGCCACCATGGATACTGTATACATCTGCCTTAGTGGAGTACAATATCTGACCTATTATAAATAACACCGAGCCATTGTCTCTTTATAGGGGCACTGGAACCGCTAATACCGTATTTTTAGCACAATGTCACTACGGAGAACTGGTGCATCATGTAAGTGCCTGTATATTCCTTATTTGGCTCGGTTAGCTCATGTTCGGCACTAGCGTAATCTGAGGATACCTATTATGCATTATTTTTAAGATAACCTCAGACTCCACAAATAGCAAGACATACAAGTGATTGACCGTTATAAAAAAATGGACTTGGTTGTGATTGTATTATTCGGTTAGTAACCTAGAAAAATGGACTATCATAGTATGATGGTTCAACCATTATCCTTGTTTGGTTGTAGGGTTGGGCCTTTGCACTAGGATATGCCATGGACCTAAGTTACGTCACTGAACCTATGTATTATTATATAATTATTTCTTGGATTTTTGTTTCTCTATTTCATACTTCCTTTGTGGTACTTGATATTTGGGGTCTAACCCCACTAGTTTTGCATGGCCAGGTCTCGAGCCAGCACCCTAGGATCTAGCGTACTATCCTCCAATTTATGGCACATATCAGGAATATGGTCACAGAGGATAACGAGTAGGTTTTCTTCTTCCCTGCTCGTTATTGTATATTTACTTCTTTTGGGCGTTTAGCCACCGACACCTATTAGCCGACATGTCTAGATATTTAGTCTCTTTACATGATTATATTAAATTAGACTGCAGCTGATCACTGTCATGTACTTTTGATACTCTTTCAGCTTCTTATTTTGTACAGCTGGTCTCAGAATATTTTGAGAAAGAGTTTAGAACGCCTTATTGCTTTATCATATATGCTCTATGTTTACTGTTTCTTGTTTGAATGATTGAGACATAAAAGTTTTTGACCATATGAGACTTGATTGTAGCATGCACCCCCTTGTCTTATTATAGTCGTGGTCATTGTACGATGTATAGTACTTTGTATGGGGTAGTTGGCCATGTCCGTCTCCGTATTCCGGTACTAGGGCGTGACAAGGTTTAAGTGGTAGCCTATGCAGGTTTATTCTTCAGACTTATGGGGTGTCATGGTCATAGGAGTCTCTCAAACACGATCCTTCTTAAAATTCTAAATTTATCATCTTCGATACTCAACTTAAAATTTTCCAGATTGATTGCTTTCTTGTTCCTTCTCGTCCTGTACTTGATTATTTCTTATGCTCTTCTTTAGGTCTTCTCCTTCCCCCGATGATGCAACAACAAGAGAGAAAGAATTGCTAGTAGAACAAGATCATGTAGAACCCCAACCAAGGATCCGAGTTGAGTCTACGATAAATGGGATAAAGCAGCAGGCTCTAGGTATTTCCGTACCTCCCGTAGTGTCGGTAATACAGGATACCCCGGCCTTGCTAGAGATTATCTATAGATTATTGGCTTCCCAACAACACCATATGGTGGTGCAGCAACAACAGCTTCAACAGCAGGAACATAATGTCTTGTTGAACCAATAATTACAAATGGCCCTAGAACGAGGCGGGAGACAAATTATGGGGCATCTGTTAGATTTTGCAGACTGGACCCCAGATATTTTGATGCACGGAGGATACAGTCATGGCAGATGATTGGCTCCAGGATATTGAGACCATTCTGGCAGCAACTAAAGTTTCGGCGAGGAACAGGTTGACATGTTCGCTTACAACTCTAGGATCTAGCAAGAGATTTGTGAGCCACGATAGAGGTGTGATTGAGGCGTCCTATTTTGTGGGATAATTTTAGGACCCGGTTTAGGGCAAAGTACTTTGGGATTGTGTCTTAGTATGAGTTTCAGCAAATGTTCATTAACCTCAAGCAAGCTGAAAGGACAGTAGACAGATATGCGACATAGTTTTGCCGACAAAGTAGGTTTGCTCCAACTATGGTGGTAACAGAGTTGGAGAGGGCAATGAGGTTCTAGCAGGTACTTTAATTAAAAATCTTATACATGGTATAGGTGCATGACTACCATACTTTTGAGTCAATATTGATAGCAGCCAAGAGGGTTGAGCTTACTTCTTAAAGGATGGCATCAAGAAGAGTAGATCGGAAGAGGCCTCATGGACAGAACAATAAGGCAGGACCAGTAACGCGAACGTCAGCACCATCCCCTGGAATTCTCATCTATGATGTGACACAGAGGAGGCCAGTGACCTTGACAGTAATGGCACCAATTCGGCATCAGCAGCGGAGGCAACAACAGCGACGGGGACCGCCAACAAATTGTACCAATTATGGCAAAGGAGGTCAAACCCAGGATATTTGTCGGATAGATAACAGACTATGCTTGAGATTGGGAGCCCTAATCATAAGATTGCCATATGCCCATTGATACTGAGGTCAGGAGGGCCAGTACAATAGTTTTCTGTATTGCTAGCTCTAAGGGAGGTGCAGCAAGGAGGAACAGCTGCAGCAATACAACCTTTAGCTCAACGTCTGTGGAGAAAGCTATGGCGTTGGGAGGAAGCTATGGCATAATAACAGAAGAATCAGTAGTGACCGTAATAACAACAGCAAGAAAGACAACAGCAGGGAGCTCGACAAGGCCAAGGGTAGGCGCTCACCTTGTCTTTGGAGGAAGCTATGTCGTCGGACGACGTAGTGGCAGGTAATATTTCCATTACAACCTTTTCTGCCATAACTTTAATTGATTCTGGAGCTTCGCACTCATTTTTATCTGCACAATATGTAACACATATTGGATTAAATTTTGAGGCATTGCCAGAGAGGTTGAATATACTCACTGGCAATGGTATCATAGAAGTTAGTAGGGTGTGCCTAGCATGTCCAGTCATAGTATGTGGGCATTTATTACCTGCGAAGTTGATCGAGTTCCCTATGGGTAACTTTGACGTTATCTTAGGCATGGACTGGTTGAGAGACAGTCATGAAATGATATACTATCGTGAGGGTAGAGGGTTGTCTAGAGTTTTTGGTCTAGAAGAATTTGTCCTTAGCAGAATAACAAGATACCAGTATAAGGGAGGAGTCGCAACAGTAGCAAAGGAAGAAGACCCAATACCCAAGATAGTTGAAGAATTTTTGGATATATTTCCCAACGAGCTTCCCGGATTACCCCCAGTTAGAGAAGTAGAGTTATGTATAAATTTGATGCCAAGAGCATAACCAGTATCCCAGAAGGTATACCCAATGTCACCATCAGAGCTCGATTAGTTATATCGACACGTGAAAGAACTGAAGGCGAAGAAGTTTATTCGGACCAGTGGATCACCGTGGGGAGAACTAGCGGTATTGGTGAAGAAGAAGAAGCATGGATCAATGCGATTGTGTATGAATTACAGGCGGTTGAATGTAGTGACCGTGAAGAACAAGTACCCATTACCCAGGATTGGTGATTTGTTTGATCAATTAAGCGGAGCAAGAGTCTTCTCCAAGATAGATTTACGTTCAGGATATCATCAGGTGCGAGTTAGATAGCAGGATATACCGAAGACAGCATTTAGGTCACGATATGGGCATTACGAATTCTTAGTTATGCTATTTGGACTGAAGAATGCTCTAGCGGTATTCATGAATTTGATGAACCGTATCTTCATGCTATACTTGGACCAATTTGTGGTAGTATTTATCGATACATTCTTGTGTATTCTCATAATAAAGAGGAGTATGAAGAACATCTCAAGATAGTACTGCAAACTTTGAAAGAGCACCAGTTATATGCGAAGCTTAGTAAGTATGAGTTTTGGATGGATCACATATCCTTTCTTGGGCATATTATTTCAGGAGCGGGAGTGTCAGTGGATCCCAAGAAAGTAGATACAGTAGAGAATTAGCCAATTCCGAAGACAGTAGTGGAGGTGCGTAGTTTCCTAGGCTTGGCAGGATACTACAAAAGATTTGTGTCAAACTTTGCTAAGATCTTGGCACCTTTGACTTGGTAGACGCGCAAAAAAGTTAAATTTGTGTGGTTAACGAAATGCCAGATAGTTTTCGAAGAGTTGAAGAAGAAGTTAATCTCTGCACCAATCCTTACTCTTTCGGCAGGCTATGGAGGATTCACAGTGTATTATGATACATATAGCAAAGGACTTGGATGTGTTTTGATACTACAGGGGAGAGTGATAGCGTATGCTTCTCGGCAGCTCAGGGATCACGAGAAGAACTATCCAACTCACGATTTGGAGTTAGCACCAGTAGTATTCGCACTTGTAGTATTCATACTTAAGTTATGGAGGCACTACTTATATGGCGATCTAGTAGAAATATTCATGGATCATAAGAGTTTGAAGTATGTATTCACGTAGAAGGACCTGAACATGAGGCAGAGAAGGTGTCTAGAGTTGTTGAAAGACTATGACGTGAAACTTCAGTACACAAGGTATAACACACCGTTTCGCTCAAGCGGACTGCCGATTCAAACGGCAAAAGTGTATCGTCCCGACCCGCCTTGATCAGGCGAGAATACTCGTTTGAGGCAAAGGATATCCAGACTTGGTCCCTATAGGAGTTCGGCTTAGGCTTTCAGAGGCTTGCTCGGAGTATCGCTCAACCGAGCTGAATTATCGCTAAGGTGGGTGGCTACGGTGAACTTGTCTTTGCTTAGCCAGCACACATAAAATAGAGAATATTTCATGCTAGTCGCTAGGTGAATCACCTCTTGCATGCTAATAAGAATCCAACGCACCTAGCTAAGGGAATAATCCCAACTTGTACTGCTTATGTTGGAACATGGAAATGAAATGATTGCTTATATACAGACCCTCGCATGCTACCGTTGCCTTGGGCAACTGGACCTTGCTATGCCTCAATAGATCGATATGTGTATTGCTTTTCTTAGTGCACTATTCACCTGGTTACATTGCACGACTCTAGATAATGTCGCTCGTTAAGTTCCTTAATGGTTTCACTTCTCGGTCTACCTTCGGGCCCAAGCTAACATGATTGTTTAAGTTTGCATGCTTGTCTGCTTGATATGTTAACTGGTAATATTGCCTCGACCCCGCTGTGCCTCGAGTAGGATGATACAAGTACATTATGTTTACTCATTTCACTACATGACCCTGGAGCATGTCATTCGATAAGTTCCTTGCGGTTTTACTCCTCGGCTTACCTTCGGGCCCGAGCCAACGTGCATATTTAAGTTTTATTGGAAATGCATGCTTGCCTGCTATATGTTAACTCATACCCTTGCCTCGATTCAATGCTTGTTATATGGATTCATGCCTCAATCAAGTAAAACACTGTTGTATATCGTGCATGCATCTTGTTAGCCAGATGACTAATAAATAGTCCTTATGTGTAAAATGAACCTGCTGGTATCCGGGATCGATAGGTCGCCAAGGCAATCCCCGAACCAGGGGAGCGCATCATGTTAAGTTGCACCTGAACATAACTATGGACTTGTATATCAACTTGTGTGAAATTCATAACAAATGAACCAAACGGCCTGGGATGGTTTGTAGCAAGGATCATGACATGCGCCTACAACCATTGTCGTTTACTCAGAATAATGAAAGAACAACAAGAACTCATTCATTCAGTCGCGGACGCTTGTGTACAAGTTTGATCTCCTCAGTTTGGGGCACCGGGGCACCGGGGCACCGGGACCGATCCGGCCTAGAGGGAAGATCCGGTAGTCGCGCTAGTTTGTTCCTAGCACGGATAAGTTCGGTCGGGTTGCCGGGGCATAAGGACTACCGTCTTATTGCGACTATGTCCATAAATGGCTACGCCAGCGACTCCTGTGCATTCATGATCATACTCGCTTAGCGGCAATCCGTGTGCGAGTTATTGCATGCATCTATGTATCTGAATCATAGTATCCTGGTAAAAGAACAATGAATCTGTGAATCATCCTTGAATCTGAGAAATAAGTATACTTGTGTTCCATGAATTAAATAGAAGAACTCGTTCACCCGGTATAAATTCTCACTTGAGACACTTATGTTGCATATGCTAATGCTTGAATGTTTATATATCCTGGTGCATGAATTAACTTGGTTTGCCTTGGACAGGGAAGGATAAGTTGGTAAGTTGGTAAGTTTTACCGTGTTTCATCCTATATCGTACGGTATACTGCCACATGAGTTAGGCTTTTCATATATGCCATAAAACTGATCCTAAGACACAACTAGAAAGACAACAAATAGATAGTGCAAGAAATATATTACGTGTTTGGATTTGTCGAGCGAGCGAGTAGCCTCCCCACCAGTGCATTCGTGTACTGATAATCCACCAGGTTGTTTGCAGGGTATGGGAGAACCTCGTTCTGCGCGGATGCCTCCTTCGTGCGTGCTAAGGCGTGGAGTTTGACTCTGGAGCCTTGGAGCATTACGTCCGGAACTGATGCACATATACAAGATATGATGTTGGAACATTGCCTATACAATCATTCCATAATTGTAGCCACTTGGCATGCTTTTATGTTTCAGAGAGAGAGAGTGCTCGAGCGACTTGTAATCTCGGCTATACGCCGCCTGTAACACTTGTTTGAATATGAATAAGAGAGTTGCCTTACTTCTATACTTGTGTTATTCAACCTTTGCTTCCGCTACTGTCGACTCAGTGAACTTGTTACCATTCGCTTATGCGTTATACATTCTGTTGTACTCGGATAATTTGTGCGACTCTGTGGCTTAGATCTCTTACCGCCAGCCAATGAACTGTGGCCTTGCACGGGCGTATTTCACGCTCGTACAGCATCACGCCCGAATGGGTTAAAGCGATCGTCCTGCGGGAGCGCTGACACGATAATTCGTACCCAGCGGGGAAGGTCGATTTGCCTGCGGGAGATCGGGGCGTGACACAAGGCTAATGTAGTAGCTGATGCACTTAGCAGTAGAGGTGGAAATTTTATGTTGACTACTCAGAAGCACATTCTAAAGGACTTACGAGATATGAGAATCGAGATACTACTTCCATAGAGTACAGGAGTTCAGGCTAGTTGTCATGCCCCAGTACCGGAATACAGAGACAAACATAGCCAGCTGTCACGCCCCAGTCCCAAAATATCGAGGGACTAGACATGTGGCAATGGCCAGCAGCACACACCGATGGACAAACCCAATTTAATGGATCCATCGGGGCATACTTAAGCTGTATTACAATAATCATGGTCTACTAATCTCATCCACAGAATGAATATATCAATATCAATAAATTAATAAAAATATCAACATCAAGTCACAAGTAATTAAAATGGGGAACAACCCGTTAATCAAGTCTGTTACAATTGGCAAGATACAAGAACAAAGATATCAACAACAAATACTGAGTATGGGAACAGTATATACTCAGAAGATACCCAAAAAAATCACTCGTCTACTGGATCTGGTACTGCTCCAGTGCCTGCTCCTGTTCCTGCATATGCTCCTGCTAATGCTCCTGTCCTGTATACCTCGGGATCGATCTCGTCTACTATTCCTGGGGACATAATCCGGATCCAGGTCCTCAGGGGACATAGCAAGGTATAAGATAACTCAAGCCAAAATAAATGCAGTGCAATAGTAAATAAAACAATAGGGTAAATATGTAACCAGCTAAGTGAAATACAAGATGAGAGCAGCACTAGAACTCGGGGAGCCGGTAGCAGGGATATCATGTGGTTGTCTAGCTCGGAGAGAGACTAAGACGCCGGCATAATATATATAATCAACCTGTAGTTTGTGTGACTCTCCCCACCCAATGTAATCATACGTCTCATGTCCACAACGTCTCATGTCCGTGCCACGCAGGATCATCTCTAATGCAACCAGTCATATAATATCTAAGCATGTACAATGTATATGTCCAAATCATGTATCCTATACAGAATCACCATGAATATCTCAGGAAGATTCTGTCTCATGAATAGTATCAGGTGTCCTGGGTTATGTCGTACTTGATAATGCAAGCACGAGAAGTATAGGGTCTCGGTATCCATCTCTAGGTGACTTTACACAACTCTGCGTACAGTGTTGGTACCCGACTATTAATCGAGCGCTAAGTAAAGTCACACGGTTCTAGGTCAATCATGTACAACAATAATGTATGTCAAGGAAATAAGTAGCAAAAACTGCAGGATTTGGCAAGGTACACTTGCCTGGGGTTCTGGCTCCAACTGTAGCTCTGGTATCAGCGGGTTCTGCAGGGACTGCTCCGGTTGCTGAAATAAATATCACCATCAGATTTAGTAAATATCAAATAGCTAGAAATGCCTGTCCTTGAGTCCAATTTGGACACAGGGGCAAAAAGGACAATTTCTGGTCAAAGCGGGGTCCACATGTGGGTCGCTTCGCACCGAAAAATATGTCAGAACCAAAGGTCTCCAAATCTGTCAAACTTAGTGTCAACAAGTCCAGAACGATGATACGAACCCAACGGAACTTTCAGAATTGGATTTCGATGAGCCGATCACAAAATCGCCCGTCAAATAGAGCCGTGGGGCCCACGATACGCGATTTTGTCAACGTTCTCAGAATCGAACCAAACTTGGGTTATAGGACCAGTGTATTGCTATGAGTCCGATGGCACAAGTTTCGTCTCGATCCGACGTGTGTACAAAAAATTACAATGAGATTCAGAACGGGCAGATACGGGGCGTTGTCGGCGGATACGCGTTGATTCCGGTGTGCACGCACATCCAAATCAATTTTTGTGAAATCCCACACGTTATCAATGGCGCACACACATTGGTGAAGACCGCACGCGACCAAGTTATCCCGTTTGGCGGGGCGTACTCAGTTCCGGGGTAAAATAGGGCATTATTTTTCCTGTTTTTGGATCGCGGTTTGCAATCGCCACAGGACGCGACACACCGAGCGGGTTGCACGGGCATCGAGAGGGTCACGCAGGGTTCGTGTCACAACTGACAGAACGAGAAATAGAGCAACGAGGAGAGAGAATGGGTTACCTGAACAGGGCTCCGTGAAACCGAGATTCTCGCGTCCGCGTGTCGTCTCGACACGAGCTGTATCCGGGCTGTGTCCGGCTGCACAGTTCAAAGGGGCTAGGGTTAGGGTTCTGGTGGCTGAGCTTCGCCGGAGCTGCTCGCGGAGGCAGCTGGGCTCGTTGGCGGAGTAGGCGGGGCGGCGCTCGATGTTGGCGGTGGCACGGCTGGGCGGGCCCGCTGCTGCTGCGGGGTCGACTCGCCGGGGAGGGTCGGGTGCAGCGGAGGCGGAGACGAGGTCGAGGCGGCCTGGTGCAGGAGGAAAGACGGCTGCGAGGGCGGTGAGGCTGGAGGGTGGAGCTGGAGGGCGAGGGCGGTAGCTCCGGGAGTGGAGGTGGTCGGGTGACCGGGAGTCGGTGAAGGCGGCGGAGCTAGGGCAGGGGGCGGACGAGAGCTCTGCGGGGGTTTTTATAGAGGCGGAGAGGGAGGCGGATGGCCGGACGTTGCGGAGGAGGCGGAGGGTTGCGGGGGATCGTTCGCAGGGGAGGCGGAGAGTCACAGCGGTCGGCGGCGGCGGGAAGCCTAAGGGTCGGTCGACGGTTACTCGGCTGGGGAAGGAGAAGGGTTTCGGGCCGGGTCGGGTCGGGTCAGGTCAGGCGGATCCAGCCCGATCCGCTAAATAGAAAGCGGGTTTGGGTATGCAGATTTCGGGTCACGGGTTAGACCCGGATTCGACCCGCTAACTTAGGGTTGAGTTTAATAAACCGGTCTAGGTTGGTTCGGTTTGGTTTATTTTAAATAAACCGGGTTTATTTCTAGGTTTAATTTGGTTTAATTATTAATTAGTGTTTAGGGCTTTAAAAATACTTTCGGGGTCCAATAAATTCCCAAAAAATTACCTTATGTCTAGTTTTTCATTTTACACCATAAAATATTATTTTCATAATATTTTATTATTAATTAACATCTTTTAAAAACTATTTAATAATTAAAACACCTTAGTTTAATCAATAAAAAATCCCAAAAAAATTCTAGAAAATTGTGAAAAATCCAAATTAAAAATTCTTGAAAATCAGGGGTTTTACAATCTACCCCCTTAAGAGGATTGCATCCTTGCAATTAAAGAATAATCGGTCAACAGAGATGACATGGTTAAAAATATTATTCGAAGCACATCACGATTAAGAAGAGTCAAGGTTGAGGGTGTGAAACACATAGAAATTATTTCCCTAAGCAATGAAATTTCCCGAATGAAGGAAATCTAGAAAATTTCAGTTTTAGAAAACCAGGTTATCTTTTAAAAACATATTAGATTAATAATTCTAGGTTATCACTAGGTTATCTATTATTAGCAAGTTTAAAACTATCAGGTTAAGGCTAAGGTCACGAACCAATAGGCACAAACTATAGCAAATCTAGAAACAGATAACTACGAAAAAACTTACGCGCATTAGCTACTCCATGATTCTACACGTTCTCCAAGGTCATCGCCAGGGTTTGTCCGCGTCCTTGCAGTCGATTCATCTGCTGCTGTTGAGCCTGCTGGAAGAGTAGTGCCTGGGGTATCAAAGGTGGCCTTGGCTGATACCCTCCTGGAGCTGGTGGTAGAACTCCTTGAACTCCCGTTTGCGGTGCTCCCAATGTTGGATAGGTTGGCCTCGTTACTGGTACCGCTTGTTGGTTAACCATTGGTGCTCCTTCTCGACGCTCAGGACATTCCTTCACTGAATGCTGACTTGATCCGCAAGCTAAACATAATATCATTTTTCGTCTGCACTCGTTCTCAATATGGCCTCGCTTGTGACAATATTGACAGATAGGTAGTGCCTGTGGAGATGCTCCAGATGGCTGGTGCATATGAGGTCTTTTTGCAACTTCTTCCTGTGGTGCTCCGGCTGGTGCTGATGTGGACGCTCTTTAGACTGGTCTCTTTCCTGATGACGAGCTCCATGCGTCAGGCTGCAGCAAGGACGTCCGAGTAAGATGCAGGTGCAATGGATCCAATTAGTTTCTGTAGCTCAATATTTAGTCCGTCGAAGAACTTCTCGGCCTTCTCTTCTTCTATTGGGATCAAGGTTGGGGCAAAGCGACTCAGACGAATAAATTCTGCGTTGTACTCTTCCACTGTCATACTGTCTTGAGTGAGGCTATTGAACTTGTCGTGAAGTTCTGATCGAGCGATGGCTGGAATGTATATCTCTTGAAAGAGTCTGGAAAACTCTTCCCAAGTGACTCGATCTGGTCCGAGCCGTGTCTCCTCAGATAGCCACCAGTGATGAGCATTGTCCGTCAACTGCATTCTAACGGCGGTCATCCAACATTCCCTTGGAAGCTCAGCTGCTTCTAATTGATGTTGAGTGTTGGTGAGCCATTCATGAACTTCTGTGGGCTCATGTTTGCCTGAGAAGGTATGGGGCTTCACCTGGCGAAAGTCGGAAATAGAGCCCGTCGTTGGTCATCGTGCTGGTAGATCTGCCTGCTCTAGTGCGGTTACTAAACTGCGACTCAAAGCCTCTTGTTGAGATTGCATTATTGTGTAGATCATTTAAAATATCTGCTGCCCGTCCATGGCCTGCCCTTGTAGGATTACGGGCATTGGTGGAGTAAATTGCGTCGATGGTGGAATGTCATCTTGCTCGATTCTTGAGGTATGCTGATTCGCTTGACTGTTTTGTTGAGCGGATTGACCTTCTTCTACTGGTGTTACTTCCTCTTCATTGGTTACCAAATTATCCCGTGGTGATATTGCAGGAGTCTCGTCGTTTTCTCATGAATCCATAACTCTGTAACCAAAATAAACAATAAGAGGCGTACATGAATCAAGGCAGGATGCAATTCAAGAAATTGATTCAAATCCGATATAGATATCAAGAACGTTTCAAGCAAGTGGATGAGATCCTAAAAACTTATCATATTCTTATTGCAGGCCTGTTCGGTCCCTAAGTTGAAACCGAACAATTTAGTCGTTGACCTGCATGGACCACCACAAAAACTATGTCACGCCCCAGTCCCAAAATATCGAGGGACTAGACACGTGGCAATGGCCAGCAGCACACACCGATGGACAAATCCAATTTAATGGATCCATCGGGGCATACTTAAGATGTATTACAATAATCATGGTCTACTAATCTCATCCATATAATGAATATATCAATATCAACAAAGGAATAAAAACATTAATATCAAGTCACAAGTAATTAAATCGGGGAATAACCCGTTAATCAAGTCTGTTACAATTGTCAAGATACAAGAACAAAGATATCAACAACAAATACTGAGTATGGGAACAGTATATACTCAGAAGATACCCAAAAAGATCACTCGTCTACTGGATCTGGTACTGCTCCAGTGCCTGCTCCTGTTCCTGCATATGCTCCTGCTAATGCTCCTGTCCTGTATACCTCGGGATCGATCTCGTCTACTATTCCTGGGGACATAATCCGGATCCAGGTCCTCAGGGGACATAGCAAGGTACAAGATAACTCAAGCCAAAATAAATGTAGTGCAATAGTAAATAAAACAATAGGGTAAATATGTAACCAGCTAAGTGAAATGCAAGATGAGAGCAGCACTAGAACTCAGGCTGAGACCACTACAAGCTCTGTGTCGGGGGGCCGGTAGCAGGGATATCATGTGGTTGTCTAGCTCGGAGAGAGACTAAGACGCCGGCATAATATATATAATCAACCTGTAGTTTGTGTGACTCTCCCCACCTAATGTAATCATACGTCTCATGTCCACAACGTCTTATGTCCATGCCACGCAGTATCATCTCTAATACAACCAGTCATATAATATCTAAGCATGTACAATATATATGTCCAAATCATGTATCCTATACAGAATCACCATGAATATCTCAGAAAGATTCTGTCTCATGAATAGTGTCAGGTGTCCTGGGTTATGTCGTACTTGATAATGCAAGCACGAGAAGTATAGGGTCTCGGTATCCATCTCTAGGTGACTTTACACAACTCTGCGTACAGTGTTGGCACCCGACTATTAATCGGACGCTAAGTAAAGTCACACGGTCCTAGGTCAAGCATGTACAATAATAATGTATGTCAAGAAAATAAGTAGCAAAAACTGCAGGATTTGGCAAGGTACACTTGCCTGGGGTTCTGGCTCCAACTGTAGCTCTGGTATCAGCGGGTTCTGCAGGGACTGCTCCGGTTGCTGAAATAAACATCACCATCAGATTTAGAAAATATCAAATAGCTAAAAATGCCTGTCCTTGAGTCCAATTTGGACACAGGGGCAAAAAGGACAGTTTCTGGTCAAAGCGGGGTCCACATGTGGGCCGCTTTGCACCAAAAAATGTGTCAGAACAAAGGTCTCCAAATCTATCAAACTTAGTGTCAACAGGTCCAGAACGATAATACGAACCCAACGGAACTTCTAGAATTGGATTCCGATGAGCCGATCATAAAATCGCCCGTCAAGTGGAGCCGTGGGGCCCACGATACGCAATTTTGTCAACGTTCTCAGAATCGAACCAAACTTGGGTCAAAGGATCATCGTATTGCTACGAGTCCGGTGGCACAAGTTTCGTCTCGATTCGACGTGTGTACACAAAGTTACAACAAGATTCAGAACGGGCGGATACGGGGCGTTGTCGGCGTATACACGTTGATTCCGGTGTGCACGCACATCCAAATCAACTTCTGTGAAATTCCACACGTCCGTATCAACGGCGCGCATGCATCGGTGAAGACCACACGCGACCAAGTCATCCTGTTTGGCGGGACGTACTCAGTTTCGGGGTGAAACATGACATTATTTTTCCTGTTTTTGGATCGCGGTTTGCGATCGCCACAAGACGCGACACACCGAGCGGGTTGCACTGGCATCGAGAGGGTCACGCAGGGTTCGCATCACAACTGACAAAACGAGAAACAGAGCAACGAGGAGAGAGAACGGGTTACCTGAACAGGGCTCCGTGAAATCGAGATTCTCGCGTCCGCGTGTCGTCTTGACACGAGCTGTGTCCGGGCTGTGTCCGGCTGCACAGTTCAAAGGGGCTAAGGTTAGGGTTCTGGTGGCTGAGCTTCGCCGGAGCTGCTCGCGAAGGCGGCTGGGCTCGCTGGCGGAGTAGGCGGGGCGGTGCTAGATGGTGGCGGTGGCACGGCGGGGCTGGCCCGCTGCTGCTGCGGGGTTGACTCGCCGGGGAGGGTCGGGTGCAGCGGAGGCGGAGACGAGGTCGAGGCGGCCGGGTGCAGGCGGAGAAGACGGCTGCGAGGGCAGCGAGACTGGAGGGTGGAGCTGGAGGGCGAGGGCGGCGGCTCAGGGAGTGGAGGTGGTCGGGTGACCTGGAGTCGGTGAAGGCGGCGGAGCTAGGGCAGGGGACGGAGGAGAGCTCTGCGAGGGTTTTTATAGAGGCGGAGAGGGAGGCGGATGGCCGGACGTTCGGAGGAGGCGGAGGGTTGCGGGGGACCGTTCGCAGGGGAGGCGGAGAGTTACAGCGGTCGGCTGCGGCGGGAAGCCTAAGGGTCGGCCGACGGTTACTCGGCTGGGGAAGGAGAAGGGTTTCGGGCCGGGTCGGGTCGGGTCGGGTCAGGCGGATCCGGCCCGATCCGCTAAACAGAAAGCGGGTTTGGGTATGAGATTTCGGGTCGCGGGTTAGACCCGGATCCGACCCGCTAACTTAGGGTTGGGTTAATAAACCGGTCTAGGTTGGTTCGGTTTGGTTTATTTTAAATAAACCGGGTTTATTTCTAGGTTTAATTTGGTTTAATTATTAATTAGTTTTTAGGGCTTTAAAAATACTTCCGCGGTCCAATAAATTCTCGAAAAATTATCCTATGTCTAGTTTTTTATTTTACACCATAAATTATTATTTTCATAATATTTTATTATTAATTAACATCTTTTAAAAATCATTTAATAATTAAAATACCTTAGTTTAATCAATAAAAAAATCCCAGAAAAATTCCAAAAAATTGTGAAAATTTTAAATTAAAAATTCTTGAAAATCAGGGGGTTTACACCAGCTCCCCCATACAAGGTATATAGCATCGTACGACGGTCATAGCTGTAACTAGAAAAGGGGGTGCATACTATAAGCAAGTCACTTAGGGTCACAAAGTACATCTATTGTCTCAATCAGTCAAGTAAGAATAGTAAACATAGAACATATATGACAAGAAAATAAGGCGTCCCAAACGTTCTGCCATAATATTCTGAAAACCAGCTGTACAAAAATAAGAAAGCTGACAGAGTATCAAAAGTATATGACCATGATCAGCTGCAGTCTGATTAATTACAACCATGTAAGAAAACTAAATGTCCAGAGTTATGGCTAACAAATATCGGTAGCTAAATGCCCAAAATGAGTAAAATATGTAATAACAAGCAGGGAAGAAGAAACACACTCGTTTTCTTCAATGGCCATCCGTCTGGTGCACGCCATTATTTAGGAAAAAGTACGCTTGATCCTCGGGTGCTGGCACTAAACCTGGACATGCAAAACCAGTGGGGTTAGAACCCAAATAGGAAGTACCACAAAGAAAGCACGAATGGAGAAATAAAATCAGGTTATGAAATATATATATATATATATATATATATATATATATATATATATATATATATACTTTTATCTCATAGTTTCGGTTCATAGTCTACCGTGATACAAAAATCTAACCCTACAACCAAACAAAGACAAGGATTAGACCATCGTACCATGATAGCCCACGTCCTTAAACTATTTAACAGAAGGTACAATCACAATCAAGCTCGGTTACTAAATCGGCCAATCACTTATACGGCTTACTAGGTGGAGTCTGGGTTATCCCAGAGGTATTATGCATATAATAGGAATCCTCAAATCGAACCATGTTCTAGCAGGGGCTAGCCGAGCCATGAATCGCCACATAGCATATAGTAGTACGCATCGGTCCCTCGTAAGGCCACCATGCTAAGATCGCATAGAACACATAGTATAATATAATAGTCGAATATTGTCATCCACTAATGAGGATTTAAATAATATCCATAGGGGCCAGCTTTCACTCCCCATATAATGATTGAGGGTGGCTAGTTAAGCATGATCTCGAGATTTCGTCCCTCCCAATGCTCTACATGATTTAGTTGCCTAGTTAACCCTACGGTTAGCTGGAATCACATGGTGTGATCTCATGTTACTCCCCTTATATGTCTTACAGTAGTACGGGTATGCTAGATACGAATTTACTTTGTCATTTTGTAGTTCAATTTGGATTCACCCCAACGTGATGCAACAGTCAAATGAATCCTAGCCACGCTTGGTAATTGACTAACTATCATGTCCATGCTAGAGAAATTATTACAACATATGTCGCTTAGCACATAGGCACACCTCAGTGCGAAACATGTAACATAATCACGTAGAAACACTTAGCACGTAGGAATATATAACACGTAGTAAGTGTATCAGCACGGATACCAATAGTCGAGTCAAGTTACCAATCATTGATAAATCACATGAGTTATAGCACATATTTAGGTCTAACACATGGTCATATAGATCACATACATTAGCAATCATTAAAATCACATATGGAATCCTAAAACTCAATAAACCATCCAAACCAAGCAAAAGAGTGAAACGTGCACATAAACTCATTAAAATCACATGAGTCAGTGCCACATATGATAGGTGCCGAATAAAAAGTCATTCGTATATGGGTCGGGCCGCATGGCCGCCTGGGTCGCATGGGTCGGATCGCATGGGCTCAGACCACATGGGTTACATAAGTCGGCCCGCATCAGCTCAAGCCACATGGGTCACATGAGTCAGGCCGCATGAGATCAAGCCACATGGGTCATATGAGTCGGGCCGCATGGGAAGTTTGCCTCCCCCAACAGTAGATTTAGCCATGGCAGAAAGCTCCAAAAACTGAAATAATATTTTTTTCATAAAAACTTTATTTTAACTCAAAATCAAGTGAACCAAATGCCTAAAATTGAATGCTCAATCACCCACAAAAATTGGTTTTCTAAAATACCATGTTTTAATAGATCAAAACCAAAGAAAACCTTTGAAACCCATAAAAACCTTAAACTTCAAATGTAGATCTACTCAAATCCACCCGTTAAAATCGAAAACTCCAAATACTAAAAGTGTTTAGAATCATAATATGCACATATTAGACTAATAAAATACAAGAAAAGTGCAAAAATCAAAAATTAAGAGATTTTTTATGTAGTGCAAGGTTTAATTTGCCTAAATGAAGGAAGGAAAACAAATGATAGAATGAGGGAAGAGAGAGAAAGATGTTAACTTATATAGCTAGGGTTTGAGGTTTAGACTATGGGTTCAATTCATGACCAAACCAACCCAATAATTAAACCATGAGTCTAATTGAACCAAAGAATGGGTCTAGTCTCCATGACATGCAACCTAATTACCATTCAAACAACAAATAATATAAGCAGAAAAACTACTATATTCTAAATAAGTTTATTGGGAACGGAAAGTAATATCTTCACCCACCTTAGAAAATTTTGTCCTCGAAATTAAAACCCAATGTGTCACGCCCCAGTCCCAAAATACCAAGGGACTAGACACGTGGCAATGGCCAGCAGCATGCACCGATGGACAGACCCAATTTAATGGATCCATCGGGGCATACTTAAGCTGTAATATAAGGTCTACAAAAACAAGTCAAAACTAATCTCATCCACACACAAGATAATAAGATCAAAAGCAATAAGGAAAGTATATCAACATCCAGTCTCAACAAAGTATTTTGGGGAACAACCCGATAATAGTCTAAAACACTGGTTCAACAGACCAGAACAAAGGAGTCCAAAATAAAGTACCTGATGAGTACAAATAACATATACTCAAGAAAAGTCTTCAGCCATCACCTCTTCTTTTGGGATTGGTTCAGCTCCAGTAACAGGTTCTGGTACAGCTTCTGCTCCTGTCCCGTAAACCTCGGGATAATGCTTTTCTGCTAAACCTGGGGACATCATCCGGATCCAAGTCCTCAGGGGACATAGCAAGGTACAAATAATACAAGCCAAAATAAATACAGTGAAATAGTAAATAAAACAAATAGGGTAACTACATAACCATCTATGTGAAAATGCAACTGAGAACATCACTAGTACTCAGGCTGAGACCGCTACAAGCTCCGTATCGAGGAGCCGGGTAGCAGTAATAACAAGTAATGGGTCTAGCTCTGCTCGAGAGTCTACAACCTCACAATAGTAGTAGATATATATAGAACAACCTGTAGCCTGTGTGTCTCTCCCCACCCAATGTAACCACACATCTCATGTCCATAACGTCTCATGTCCATGTCACGTGAGATCATAGCTAATGCAACAAGTCATAATCTCTAAGAATATAATGTATATGTCAATCCTGTATCCTACACAGAATCACCATGAATATCTCAGGAAGATTCTGTTATATGTATGGTGTCAAGTGTCCTGGGTTATAATGTACTTGATAAAACAAGTACGAGAATGTAAAGGGTCACGAATGTCCATCTCTAAATAACATACACAACTCCGCGTACAGGGTTGGCACCCGACTATTAATCGGACGCTAAGTATGTCACACAGTCCTAGGTTTAAGCATGTACAATCAATATAAATAAGCAAGGAAATAAATAACAATACTACATAATTTGGCAAGGTACACTTGCCTGGGGTTGGAATACCAATAGCGATCCCTGTATCCGTGGGTTCCGTAAATACTCCTCCAAAATCTAAAATAAACATTACCAACAGTCTTAGAAAATATTAAATAGCTAGAAACTCCTGTCCTTAAGTCCAGTTTGGACACAAGGGCAAAACTGACATTTTCTAGTCAAAGCGGGGTCCACATGTGGGCCGCTTTGCACCGAAAACCGGGTCAGGGTCAAAGGTCTCCAAATTCATCCAACTTAGTGTCAACAAGTCAGGAACGATGATACGAACCCAACAGAAATTCCAGAATTGGATTCCGATGAGCCGTTCTCAAAATTGCCCGTCAAGTGGAGCCTGTAGGACCCACGACACGCGATTTTGTCAACGTTCTCAGAATCGAACCAAACTTGGCTCACAGGACCAGAGTATTGCTACGAGTACAATGGCGTAAGTTTCGTCTCGATCCGACGTGTGTACACTAAGTTACAGCGAGATTTAGAAAGGTCGGATATGGGGCGTTGTCCGCGGATACGCGTTGATTTCGGTGTGCACGCACATCCGAATCATCTTATGCAAAATTTTGCACGTCCGTATCAATGACGCACACGTATCGGTGAAGACCGCACGCGACCAAGTCGTCCCGTTTGGCGGGGCGTACTCCGTTTCGGGGTAAAATAGGGCGTTAGTTTTCCTGTTTTTGGATCACGGTTCGCGATCACCACAGGTCGCGCTGCACCGAGCGGTTTGTACGGGCACTGTAGGGGTCACACAGCCTACGCGTCACAACTGACGGAATAGAAATTGGGGCAGCGAGGAGAAAGTTATGAGTACCTGAACAGGGCTCAAAAAGTCCGATTCACGCGTGTCCGAGTCGAGTGTTCTACGTCCTGGACGTGTCCGGCCGTGTCCTGGCTTGGGCACAGGTTTTGTGTCGTGTCCGAGTCTGCCAGAGACTTGCTGGACAACTGAGGGGTCGCCGGAGCCGTCTGGGGAGGTCAGCGAGTCGTGGGCGGCCGGACCTGGGTCTGGTCGAGGAGGAGAAATGAGCTTCGGCTGTGGACGGAGGCGGGTCGGGGTTCTGGAGGTGTGGCGGGGTTGTCAGCGGGTGGTGCTGGATGCGGCGTCGGGTCCCGAAGGGCTGAGCGGTGGGGCCGGGTGGTCGGATGCTGGAGGGGGTGGCCGGAGTCACAGAGGCTCGCCGGAGAAGAAAGGTTTGAAGGGGATTTCCGGCGGCCGGCTCGGGTTTATATAGAGGTTTGAGAGGAGAGGAAGCGCCAGGGGTTATGGCCGGAATAGGTAGAGGAAGAGGCGGCAGGTCGGGGAAGGTGAAGTGGGGGTCCCGCCGGCGGGCACTGCGGCGAAAACGGCCGCCGACAGGGGAATCGACGGGGCTGCATTGAATTTGGGGGTTAGGGTTAGTCCGGGTCGGGCGGGTCCAAGCGGGTCGGGTCTGACCCGGATCTGACCCGTTAAGGGGTTTGGGCCGGTTCGGGCAGACCGGCCAGCTCGGTTCGGTTTAATATTGGGTTCGGTTTGGTTTATTATTGGGTTTAATTAATCAATAGTTTTTAAGGCTTTAAAAATCCATCCGGGATCCAATAAATTTTCGAAAAATTATCCTATGTCCGGTTTTTAATTTTACACTAGAAAAATATAATTTTTATCACATATTATTATTATTTATTATCTTTTTAAAATTCATTTTAAAACAGATTACCTTAGTTAAATTTGTTAAAAATACAAAAAAATGCTAATTAAATTCTGAAAAATTAAGTTTTAAAATTCTAAAATTTTCAGGTGATTACAATCTACCCCTTAAGAAGATTGCGTCCTCGCAATCAAATAATAAGCTACTAGAGAACAGAACTAAGGGATTTACAAGAATTACTTAGGATATACCTGCATCCTCGAATAAGTGGGGATATCGCTGGCGCATGATATCCTCCCTCTCCCAGGTAGATTCACCAGGAGAGTGTTGCTTCCAAGCCACACGAACCAGTTTAATTGTCTGTCCTCGCAGTGTCTTCTCATTGGTGCCGAGTATACCCACTGGTTGTTCTTCATATCTCAGACTTGGGCCTACTGCGATCTCAGAATGATCAACTACGTGACTTGGGTCAGTCACGTACCTTCTCAGTTGTGAGACATGGAATACATCATGCACTCCCTCTAAAGATGGAGGTAATGCAAGACGATAGGCCACCTCACCAATGCGCTCCAGAATATCAAAGGGCCCAATGTACCTTGGACTCAACTTGCCTCTGCTCCCAAATCGAATGGTACCTTGAGTAGGTGAAATCCTCAAGAATACGTACTCTCCTTCCTTGAACTCCAGGGGACGTCTGTGTGTATCAGCCCAATGCTTCTGTCTGTCCTGAGCTGCACGAAGATAATTCTGGATTTGTTTCACCTTCTCCACTGTTTGCATTACCAACTCTGGACCCAATATTTGACGCTCTCCAACGTCACTCCAGCATATCGGCGATCTGCACTTCCTACCGTACAACGCCTCGAAAGGTGCCATCTGGATGCTTACCTGATAACTGTTGTTGTATGAAAACTCCACCAAATGCAAATGATCTTTCCAAGACCCTCCAAAGTCTAACATACATGATCTCAGCATATCCTCCAAGATCTGGATTGTACGTTCTGATTGGCCGTCTGTCTGTGGATGATAGGCAGTGCTGAATTTGAGTCTGGTGCCAAGACTCTTTTGCATGCTTCGCCAGAAATGAGATAAAAATCTCGAGTCTCGATCTGATACAATACTAACCGGCACTCCATGTAATCTTATGATTTGTCGCATATACATGTCGGCTAGTACCTTTGTGGACTGTCCAACTCTAAACGGCAAGAAATATGCCGATTTAGTGAGTCAATCCACGATAACCCATACCGCATCTCTTCCGCTGGGGCTCCTTGGGAATCCTGTGACGAAATTCATAGTGATATGTTCCCACTTTCATTCTGGTATGGGAAGCGGCTGCAACATACCAGCAGTCCTCTGATGCTCAGCTTTTACTTGTTCGCAGACTAAATATTTAGCCACAAATCTTGTAATCTCCCTCTTTATTCCATGCCACCAATAATACTGCCTTAGATCTCGGTACATCTTTGTTCCTCCTGGATGAACAGAGTACATAGAGCTATGTGCTTCAGTCATTAACTCCTGTCTCAATTCTCCATTTGGAACATATAGGCGATCTTCGCACCTTAATGTCCCATCCTCATGTATGCGAAGTCCCGTCTGCAGGCCTTCTTCTGTCTTCTCTTTAAGTCTTCAAAATCTAGCATCAGTAGGCAAAGCTTCTTTAATCCTCTCCATAAGTGATGACTTAACTTCCAGATTAGCCAGCAAGCCACTATGTCTTGGTAAAATAACCTCTATCTGGAGTTCCTGTAGATCTCTCAATATCTCAGGCTGCATCGTCAAGAAATAAGCCGTAGGCTTCCTGCTGAGTGCGTCCGCTACTACATTTGCCTTCCCCGGGTGGTACTGCAGATCTATATCAAAGTCTACCATCAACTCAAGCCAGCATCTTTGCCTCATGTTGAGCTCCTTCTGAGTATATACATACTTCAGACTCTTGTGATCTGTGAAGATTTCCACCTTCTCTCCATAAAGATAGTACCTCCAAATCTTCAGTACAAATATTACTGCAGCTAGCTCAAGATCATGCGTTGGGTAGTTCTTCTCATGGACCTTCAACTGTCTCGATACATAAGCGATAACTTTTCCATGTTGCATCAAAACCCATCCTAGTCCACTACCTGACGCATCGCTATAAACAACAAAACCTCCTGACCCTGAAGGAAGAGTCAAGACCGGTGCTGTTGTTAGACGCCTCTTCAATTCTTCAAAGGCCTTCTGACATTCTTCTGTCCATGTAAACTCCTGATCCTTACGTGTCAACTTCGTCATCGGCTCCGCAATCCTTGAAAAATTTTCTACATACCTTCTGTAATATCCCGCAAGTCCTAGAAAACTTCTTACCTCAGCAACTGATGTTGGTGTAGGCCAAGTCTCAATGGCAGCAACCTTCTCTAGATCAACTGACAGTCCTTCTCCTGAGATAATATGTCCTAAGAAAGGCACCTTATCCATACAAAACTCACATTTACTGAGCTCAGCATATAGCTTCTCCTGCCTCAACGTCTCTAGCACGATTCTGAGATGCTCCTCGTGCTCTTCGTGGCTTTTGGAATATACCAGAATATCATCAATAAACACAACCACAAATTTGTCCAAGTACTGATAGAAAACTCTATTCATCAAGCTCATGAACACAGCAGGCGCATTGGTTAAACCAAACGGCATTACTAAGAACTCATAGTGTCCATACTTGGTCCTGAAGGCTATCTTCGGTATATCTTCCTTCCTCACTCTAATCTGGTGATAACCGGATCTAAGGTCAATTTTCGAGAATACCCTAGCTCCACTAAATTGATCAAATAAGTCATCAATGCATGGCAAGGGATACCGGTTCTTAATGGTTACAGCGTTTAACGCCCTGTAATCAATACACAGGCGAACTGTTCCATCCTTCTTCGGTATAAAAAGTATGGGTGCTCCCCAAGGTGAAATACTGGGCCAGATGAAACCTTTCTCCAGAAGATCATCAACTTGATTCTTTAACTCCACTAACTCCTTAGGTGCTAGCCGATATACTGATGAAGTGATAGGCTCTGCTCCTGGAGTTAAGTCTATTGTGAATTATATTTCCCGATCAGGTGGTAAACCTGGAAGATCATCAGAAAATACATCCACAAACTCTGATATGACTCTTGGGTAACCTGACTCCCCTTCTATAGATAATACCCTAAGAGTTGGCTGAACACCTTGCTCTACAACTCCCCGATGAAACTCAAACTCTGAATGTCCAGGTGGTCTAAATATAACCTTTCCAAGCCGACAATCAAGAGTCGCATGATACTGACTTAACCAGTCCATACCAAGTACAACATCATAATCAGGCATAAAAAAGATCAAAAATTAGGCTCGCATCTCTCTTCCACAGACTACTACCGAACATGATCTACAAGTATCACTAACCGGTATAATTCTACCTCCCGTAAGAATTCTCTTAGTCTTCGGAAGGGGTGCAGTAGCCACACTATGGGTGGTTACGAAGCTAGCAGCTATGAATGAATGCGATGCTCCAGAATCAAATAAAGCTACAGCAGGTAATGAAGCTACTAAAATAGTACTTGTTATAACTTCTCCAGCAGTAGCTTCTTCCTGAACAGCCAATACAAATGCCTGACCTCGTCCCTGAGCTGGACCCCTCTACTGACGAGCCTGCTGGAATAGTGCTGCTTGTGGTGGCAATGGTGGTCTCTGCTGATATCCTCCTGGAGCTGGTGGTCTGACTCCTCCAACTCCCGTCTGCTGTGCTCCCACTGCTGGATAATCTGGCCTTGGTGCAGGTAAAGCTAGTCTTGGTGCTCCCTCTCTGCGTTCAGAGCAGTCCCTGGATAGATGCTGGTTGGATCCGCAAACCAGACATAGTCCCAACTTGCGTCTATACTCATTTTTAATGTGACCTAACTTGCCGCAGAAATGACAAGTAGGTAGTGTTCTTGGTGCTGCTCTCTGAGGTAGATTCTTCTGGAGTCGCTTTGCAGAATCCCCCTGTGATGCCCTGGACAGTACTGAGGTAAATGGCCGCTTCAGACTTGACTCCCTCCTGGTGACGCACTCCATGCGTCGTGCTGCAGCAAGGACGTCGGTGTACGATATAGGTACAACAGATCCGATCAACCTCTGGAGCTCGAACCTGAGTTCGTCAAAGAACTTCTCTGCCTTCTCTTCTTCGATAGGAATTAGAGAAGGGGCGAAGCGACTCAGGCGAATGAATTCGGCATTGTACTCTTCCACCGACATATTGCCTTGAATTAGGCGGTTGAACTTGTCTCGGAGTTCTGACCGAGCAACAGCTGGGATATACATCTCTTGGAAGAGTCTGGAGAACTCCTCCCAAGTGATTCGGTCATGTACGAGCCTTCTCTCTTCGGCTAGCCACCAATGGTGCATATTGTCCGTCAGTTGCATCCTGACAACAGTCATCCATCTCTCTCCCGCGGAAGTTCAACTGCTTCCAACTGATGTTGTGTGTTCGTGAGCCACTCGTGCACTTCAGTTGGTCCTTCCTTGCCCGAAAAGGTACGGGGCTTGAGTTGACGGAAATCAGTGATAGATCCCATTGCTGGTCGCCTAGCTTGTGGGTTTGCCTACTCTAATGCATTTACTAGGCTGGTTCTCAGATACTCTGTCTCATGACGCTGCGCTTCCTGTTAAACTTGCTGTTGGGCTTGCATCATGGCGTAAAATATCTGGAATATCTGTTGCCCGTCCATTGCTTGCCCTGGTGGAAAGACAGGCATCTGTGGAGTAACTGTGGCGGAGGTGGGATGTCATCGCGCCTGAACCTTGAGTTATGCTGTTCAGCTTGACCACTTTGAGAGGATTGCCCTCTGTTCTCTGGTGTAACTCTATCTCCATAGGTAACCACAGCATCTTGTGGTGTACTCAAAGGAATTTCATCTCCAATTCTTGGATCCATTTTTCTGCATCCAAAATAAACTTTATAAGAATGTTCAGTAAAATCAAAGAAAGATGCAAATCAAGTACTTAATTTGAATTCGATATAGAGATCAAAAATGATTCAACCAATGGATGAGATACTATAACCTATCATATCCTTTTACAGGCTTGTTCTATCCCTAAGTTAAAACCAAACAATTTTGTCGTTGACCTGCATGAGCCACCACAAAAACCATGTCACGCCCCAGTCCCAAAATACCAAGGGACTAGACACGTGGCAATGGCCAGTAGCATGCACCGATGGACAGACCCAATTTAATGGATCCATCGGGGCATACTTAAGCTGTAATATAAGGTCTACAACAACAAGTCAAAACTAATCTCATCCACACACAAGATAATAAGATCAAAAGCAATAAGGAAAGTACATCAACATCCAGTCTCAACAAAGTATTTCGGGGAACAACCCGATAATAGTCTAAAATACTTGTTCAACAGACCAGAACAAAGGAGTCCAAAATAAAGTATCTGATGAGTACAAATAACATATACTCAAGAAAAGTCTTCAGCCATCACCTCTTCTTCTGGGATTGGTTCAGCTCCAGTAACAGGTTCTGGTACAGCTTCTGCTCCTGTCCCGTAAACCTCGGGATAATGCTCTTCTGCTAAACCTGGGGACATCATCCGGATCCAGGTCCTCAGGGGATATAGCAAGGTACAAATAATACAAGCCAAAATAAATGCAGTAAAAATAGTAAATAAAACAAATAGGGTAACTACATAACCATCTATGTGAAAATGCAACTGAGAGCATCACTAGTACTCAGGCTGAGACCGCTACAAGCTCTGTGTCGGGGAGCCGGTAGCAGTAATAACAAGTAATGGGTCTAGCTCTGCTTGAGAGTCTACAACCTCACAATAGTAGTAGATATATATAGAACAGCCTGTAGCCTGTGTGTCTCTCCCTACCCAATGTAACCACACGTCTCATGTCCATAATGTCTCATGTCCATGTCACGTGAGATCATAGCTAATACAACAAGTCATAATCTCTAAGAATATAATGTCTATGTCAATCCTGTATCCTACACAGAATCACCATGAATATCTCAGGAAGATTCTGTCATATGTATGGTGTCAAGTGTCCTGGGTTATAATGTACTTGATAAAACAAGTACGAGAATGTAAAGGGTCACGAATGTCCATCTCTAAATGACATACACAACTTCGCGTACAGGGTTGGCACCCGACTATTAATCGGACGCTAAGTATGTCACACGGTCCTAGGTTTAAGCATGTACAATCAATATAAATAAGCAAGGAAATAAATAACAATACTACATAATTTGGCAAGGTACACTTGCCTGGGGTTGGAATACCAGTAGCGATCCCTGTATCCGTGGGTTCCGTAAATACTCTTCCAAAAGCTGAAATGAACATTACCAACAGTCTCAGAAAATATGAATTAGCTAGAAACTCCTGTCCTTAAGTCCAGTTTGGACACAAGGGCAAAAACGATATTTTTAGTCAAAGCGGGGTCCACATGTGGGTCACTTTGTACCGAAAACTGGGTCAGGGTCAAAGGTCTCCAAATTCATCCAACTTAGTGTCAACAAGTCAGGAACGATGATACGAACCCAACAGAACTTCCAGAATTGGATTCCGATGAGCCGTTTTCAAAATCGCCCGTTAAGTGGAGCCTGTGGGGCCCACAACACGCGATTTTGTCAACGTTCTCAGAATTGAACCAAACTTGGCTCACAGGACCAGCGTATTTCTATGAGTCCAATGGCATAAGTTTTGTCTCGATCCGACGTGTGTACACTAAGTTACAGCGAGATTCAGAAAGGTCAGATACGGGGCGTTGTTCGCGGATACGCGTTGATTCCGGTGTGCACGAACATCCGAATCAGCTTCTGCAAAATTCCGTACATCTGTATCAACGACGCGCACGTATCGGTGAAGACCGCACACGACCAAGTCGTCCCGTTTGGCGGGGCGTACTCCGTTTCGGGGTAAAACAGGGCATTAGTTTTCCTGTTTTTGGATCGCGGTTCGCGATCACCACAGTTCGCGATGCATCGAGCGGTTTGCACGGGCACCGAGGGGTCACACAGCCTATGCGTCACAACTGACGGAATAGAAATTGGGACAGCGAGGAGAAAGTTATGAGTACCTGAACATGGCTCAAAAAGTCCGATTCATGCGTGTCCGAGTCGAGTGTTCTGCGTCCTGGACGTGTCCGACCGTGTCCTGGCTAGGGCACAGGTTCTGTGTCATGTCCGAGTCTACCAGAGACTTGCTGGACAACTGAGGGGTCACCGGAGCCGTCTGGGGAGGTCGGCGAGTCATGGGCGGCCGGACCTGGGTCTGGTCGAGGAGGAGAAATGAGCTTCGGCTGTGGACGGAGGCGGGTCGGGGTTCTGGAGGTGTGGAGGGGTTGTCAGCGGGTGGTGCTGGTCGCGGCGTCGGGTTTCGGAGGGCTGAGCGGTGGCGCCGGGTGGTCGGATGCTGGAGGGGGTGGCCGGAGTCACAGAGGCTCGCCGGAGAAGAAAGGTTTGAAGGAGATTTTCGGCGGCCGGCTCGGGTTTATATAGAGGTTTGAGAGGAGAGGAATTGCCGGGGGTTATCGCCGGAATAGGTAGAGGAAGAGGCGGCAGGTCGGGAAAGGTGAAGTGGGGGGTCCCGCCGGCGGCCACGGCGGCGTAAACGGCCGCCGGCAGGGGAATTGACGGGGCTGCATTGAATTTGGGGGTTAGGGTTAGTCCGGGTCGGGCGGGTCCAAGCGGGTCGGGTCTGACCCGGATCCGACCCGTTAAGGGGTTTGGGCCGGTTCGGGCAGACCGGCCGGCTCGGTTCGGTTTAATATTGTGTTTGGTTTATTATTGGGTTTAATTAATCAATAGTTTTTAAGGCTTTAAAAATCCATCCGGGGTCCAATAAATCCTCGAAAAATTACCCTATGTCCAGTTTTTAATTTTACACTAGAAAAATATAATTTTCATCACATATTATTATTATTTATTATCTTTTAAAAATTCATTTTAAAACAGATTACCTTAGTTAAATTTGTTAAAAATACAGAAAAATGCTAATTAAATTCTGAAAAATTAAGTTTTAAAATTCTAAAAATTTTAGGTGATTACACAATGCTAGCTAGAGAAATTAAATTAAGCACTACGCTAACTACAAGATTATATATACATGCAATCAAATTCAACCATATAATAAAGAAAAGCAATGTCACATAGCATGGATAAACGAATCACGAGATTCGAGATACGAAGGCATAAGAACAAATATACCTACCAAGTCAAATAGGTGCGGATACCGAGATCAAATATTATCCTTCGTGCTCCCACGTCGACTCTCCCAATGGGTTGTGACCCTAAGCAACTCGGACAAGATAGTTAGTCTGATTCTTGAGCACCTTCTCCCTTCGATCCAAATTGGATACGGGTTGTTTCTCATAAGACAAGTCGGTACCAACGACAAGCTCGGAATGATCGTGGATATGACTTAGATCTTGGACATACTTACGCAATTGAGACACATAAAATACATCATGCACCTTACGTAGTGAAGGCGAAAGGGCAAGACGATAAGCAACATCGCCCACCCGCTCGAGAATATCGAACGGACCTACGTATCGCGAACTAAGCTTCCCACGAACTCCAAAATGAATACTTGCTTGATAACTGTTATTATATAAGAACTCAACAAGATGAAGGTGATCTTCCCAAGTCCCTCCAAAATTCAAAGTACAAGCTCACAGAATATCTTCCAAGGTAGGGATGGTAGGGAGTACTGAATCTTAACTTGGTGCCCAAACTCTGGTGCAAGCACTTCCAAAAATTTGAAGTGAACCGCGTGTCTAGATCTGATACGATACTCACCGGGACGCAGTGTTGTCTTACTATCTATCGCATGTACATCTCCGCTAATTGCTTTGTGGATTGCCCTACTCGAAAAGGAAAAAAGTGAGTTACTTTTGTGAGACGATATATTATTACCCAAACTGTATCACGACCAGTCGGGGATCTAGGTAAACCGGTCACAATGTCCATCATGATATATCCCCACTTCCATTCTGGAATAGAAAGCGGCTGCAATAATCCTCCTGGTCTCTGCTGGTCGGCCTTCACTAGCTGACATACCAAGCACCGAGAAATAAATTGTGTTATCTCCCTCTTCATCCCGTTCTACCAGAAATATTGCTTGATGTTTTGATACATCTTGGTACCTCCTGGATGAATTAAATACCGAAAAATATGCACCTCGGTCATTACTTTTTGTCGGATATCTACACTTGGTATACAGAGACGATTTCCAAACCTAAGAGTACCATCTTCATGAATCGTCAACTCTTTCCTGAGACCAGACTCACATTTCGCTCGAAGCTTCTAAACTTTTGGATCATCTGCCTGAGCTGCCTTAATTCTCTCAACCAAGGTAGACTGAAAATACAAACTAGTCAATACTTCTACGTCCAGTGGAAGTACTATCTCTACAGCCATCTCTCTAAGATCTTCTAAGATATGCCGCTGCGATGTCAACATAAATGTACTACCTTTCATGCTAAGAGAATCTGCTACCATATTTGCCTTGTTTGGATGGTACTGGAGTTCTACATCATAGTCCTTTATCAATTTTAGCCACCTCTTCTGCCTCATATTGAAGTCCTTCTGGGTGAATACATACTTTAAGCTCTTGTGATCCGTAAATATTTTCATCCAATCAAAATACAAGTAGTGCCTCCACAGCTTAAGTGCAAATACTACCGCCGCCAACTCCAAATCGTGAGTCGGATAATTCTTCTCGTGATCTCGAAGCTGTCATAATGCATAAGCTATCACTCTTCCATGTTGTATCAATACACATCCAAGTCCTTTGCCTGATGCGTCGTAATACATTGGAACCCCTCTGGAACCTACTGGAAGCGTGAGAATCGGAGCTGAAATCAATCTCTTCTTTAATTCTTCAAATAATGTCTGGCACTCTGCTGACCAATCAAACTTAGCTTCCTTGTGCGCCAATCAAGTCAGCGGTGCTGAAATCCTTGCAAAGTCTGCCATGAACCTTCTGTAGTATCCTGCCAATCCCAGGAAACTACGCACTTCAGCTACTGTCTTAGGAACTGGCCAACTCTCTACGGCCTCAACCTTATTCGGATCTACTGCTACTTTTGCTCCAGAGATGATTTGACCGAAGAATAACACGTGATCCAACCAAAACTCACACTTGTTGAGCTTTGCATACAACTAATGTTCCCTCAAAATCTATAAAACCTTTCAAAGATGTTTTTTATGTTCCTCCTTGCTACTGGAATAAACAATAATTTTGTCTATGAAAACCACCATGAACTGATCTAGGTATGGCATAAAAATACGGTTCATCAAATCCATAAATATCGCTGGAGCATTAGTCAATCCGAATGGCATAAATAAGAATTCGTAATACCTATATCGTGACCTAAATGTTGTCTTGGTATATCTCTCTTCCGAACTCTTACTTGATGATACCCTAATCGAAGATCGATCTTAGAGAAAATCTTGGCTTTACTCAGCTGATCAAACAAATTATCGATCCTTGGTAATGGATACTTGTTCTTCACTGTTACTGCGTTCAACTGTTTGTAATCAATTCATAACCATGATGACCTATCCTTCTTCTTCACTAGAACCACTGGCGCTCTCCAAGGTGATCCACTAGTTCGGATAAACTTCTTTACCTTCATATCTTCTACATGTTGGTATAGTTTGTCTAATTCTGATGGTGCCATTTGGTGAACCTTGCAAGATATTGGCCCTGCTCCAGGGATCAACTCTATACAAAACTCAATATCTCTTACTCGGGGTAACCCTGGTAGTTTTTCTGGAAAGATGCCTAAGAACTCCTTGACTATCTCAAAAAGTTGTTCTTCTGCTATCATTGTCGCTGCGATCCTCTCTTCATGTTGATCTCCTACAGATCTATCAAAGATGAAGTCTTCCGTACCGGGATACTAAATAGTACCCTACCATTATGGCAATATATCATAGCATTACTGCCTCTCAGTCAGTCCATGCCTAAGATAATATCAAAGTTACCCATAGGGAACTCGATCAACCGTACTAGTAGTGAACGCCCATACTATGACCGGACACACTATACATACTCTACTAACTCCTACGAGCTCATTATCAATGAGTATATACAACCTCCCTAGCAACGCCTCGAACTCCAATCCAATATGTGTTACGAATCGTGTATATACAAATAAATGAGATGCACCTGAATCAAATAATGCTACTGCAGGATAAGATACGACAGAGATGTTACCTGCCACCATGTCGCCAGATGCCAAAGCCTCCTCCGGATATAAAGTGAAAGCTTGCCCTAGGTCCTGCTGGGCTCCTCGTAGTTACCTCCCTTGGACACGCTGTTGTGGGATTTGTTGGACCTGATATTGATGGTACAACTGAGCTTGCATCGATAGCGGACGCTGAGCTAATGGCCTTACGGCTATTGTTGGCCCTCTCTGTTGGACTACCCCTGGCGCTGACAATGTTGGTAACTGTTGGACTGGCCCTCCTGGCCTTTCTATCATCGGACAATTGGCAATCCGGTCATCTAGACTTTTACACCTCATACACAACCCATTGGCTTCCCTACACACATCTCTAGTGTGGCCTCCCTTGCCACAGTAAGTGCAACCCACCGGTGCCCCCAGCGCTGCTGTTGTTGTTGTTGTATCGGCTGCTGCCGAGCCGATACTGTCACCGTCGAAACTGCTGCCCTTCTTGGCGCTGAATCATGGAAGTGAATGCCAGGTAATGTCACGCCCCGATCTCCCACAGGCTAATCGACCATCCCCGCTAGGCGAGAATTACCGTGCCAGCGCTCCTGAGGAACGATCGCTTTGACCCATCTGGGCGTGATGTCGCACGAGCGTGAGCCACGCCCGTGCAAGGCCGTGGTTCATTGGCTGACGGTAAGAGTTCTAAGCCACAGAGTCGCACAGATCGTCCGAGTGCAGCAGAGTCATAAATGCATAGGCGATCGGTAACAAGTTCACTGAGTCTACAATAGCGGAAGCATTAAATAACACAAGTTGAAGTAAAGCAACTCTTTATTGATATAAACAAGTGTTACAGGCGGCGCTTGGCCGAGATTACAATTCGCTCATATCTCTCTCTCTCTGAAACAGTAAGAGCGTGCAAAGTGGCTATAAGTGTGGAATGATTGTACAAGCGATGTTCAGGCGATGTTCCAATATTATGTCTTGTATATGTTCTTCAGTTTCGGATACAGCGCTCCAAGGCTTCAGAGTGAACTCCTGGCCTTAGCATGCACGAAGGAGGCATCCGCACCGAACGAGGTTCTCCCGCACCCTACAAACGACCTGGTGGATTATCAGTACATTGAATGCACTGGTGGGGAGGCTACTCGCTCGCTCGACAAATCCAAACACGTAATATAGGTTTCGTGCACCAACTATTAAGTTGTCTTTCTAGTTGCCTTAGGATCAGTTTCATACAAAGATTGAATAGCCTAACTCGTGTGACAGTGCACCATGCGACATGAGAGGAAATACGGCGAGACTTACCAACTTACCATTTGTCCTTCCCTGTCCAAGGCAAACCAAGTTAATTCAAGCACGAGCATTCATAATAAAAACCAAGGCAATAGCATATACAACACGAGTATTGTTGTTTCAAGATCGTTCAGGTGTTCAGTTATTCTTTGATGCGATGCAATGACTCGCACGCGGATACCCACTAAGCGATGATGACTTATCTATATAAACATGAGTCGCTGGCATAGCCATAAAGGACACTAGTCAATGACGAGGATGGAATACAACGAAAGTATGTGAGGCGCTACAAACCATCACGGGATAGAACGTGGGACTAAACGTGAGTTCCATCCGGATCGGAACGGTCCCAGTGCCCCGGTAACCGCCCGTGGAACGATACCTCGTTTCCGAGTTGTCCGTGACATACAGGTCAACGTCTTTCCAAATCCTCAACTTGATATGATAATCCATGATTCTTGTTCTGAACAGAGCGTTTGCTCCACAAGCTGGGATTCTTTCGTTACGTGACGTGATTCTCGTTCAGAAGTAAACTTGATGTGATTATCATTCAGTTGCAACGTGACTGGATTCTTGATTCATGAACAACTTGCCTTGATGCATTTTCCCTGGGGCGGGGATTGCCTTGGTGACCTAACGGTCTCAGATACTTGCAGGTTCATTCTTGCACGGAACGACTATTAGATAGTCTTCCGAGGAGAACTAGATGAATGCATGACATGCACAATGTTACACAATTGAGGCATAGTTTATGCGACAAGCATCGACGAGTCAATATACAAGCAGGCAGGCATGCGTATCTAAGGAACTCAAGCAATCACGTTGGCTCGGGCCCGAAGGTAAGCTGAGGGGTAAAACCGTAAGGGACATCCCGAGCGACAGGATCTAGGGTAGCATGCGAGGGTCTGAATATTAGCAATATTTTATTTTCATGTTCTAGCACAAGCAATATAAGTTAGGATTATTCCCTTAGCTAGGTGCGTTTTATTCTTATTAGCATGCACGGGGTGATTCACCTAGCGACTAGCATGTATCATTCCATATTTTAAGTGTGCTGGCTAAGCAAAGACAAGTTCACCATAGCCACCCATCTTAGCGATGATTCTCCTTGGTTGAGCGATACGTCAAGCGAGCCTCTGAAAGCCTAAGCCAAAAACCTGTAGGGATAAGTCTGGATATCCTTTGCCTCAAACGAGTATTCTCGCCTGAGTAAAGCGGGTCGGGACATTGCACTTTTGCCGTTTGAATCAGCAGTCCGCTTGAGCGGAATGGGGTGTTACATCCTACCAAACTCAGAAAAAGTCTCGTCCTCAAGACTTACTGAGTGTAAGCCGTAGTAACGCATTTATAGAACCTATCCCAAGCGTAGCAATCTTGATTAACGATCTAAGGCTAAGGCAAACCTATACAAGTCGTTATACTTGTTCATTTGGATATTCATTTGCACAAGCATTCAAGATCAGCATATCGCTAGTCTGGATCGTACACATATTCGAAGTGCACTTCTAGCATGAGCACGCCAACCAACTTAGCGATAGCGAAGTCTTAGCACTCAAATTTCATATTTTCTTAAGTCTTGGATCGTGAACACGTTCAAGGCATCCCTCAAACATATGCATTTAACCAAACTTAGAGATAGTGAAATCGGATAAGCTACTTACAAAAATCTCAAGGGTTTTGCACAGTTCGGCACAAAGGCCCTAACCTCACAATTCATACAAGCAATCATATTATTCTAATCCACTTTTTGAAAGTATTTAGACTTATTGCTTGGAATATTCTATTGAGGCATTGAGAGAGAGAGTGCACATAACCCACGAACGAGCTTTCGAAAATGAGATAATCGAAATGAAGTCCAAAGGCGTATAAGCCAGGCTTTGATACCAATATGTCACACCCCGATCTCCCGCAGGCTAATCGGCTGTCCCCGCTAGGCGAGAATCACCGCGCCAGCGCTCCCATGGAACTATTGCTTTGACCCATCTGGGCGTGATGCCACATGAGCGTGAGCCACGCCCGTGCAAGACCGTGGTTCATTGGCTGGCGGTAAGAGTTCTAAGCCACAGAGTCACACAGATCGTCCGAGTGTAGCGGAGTCATAAACGCATAGGCGATCGGTAACAAGTTTACTGAGTCGACAATAGCGGAAGCATTGAATAACATAAGTTAAAGTAAAGCAACTCTTTATTGATATAAACAAGTGTTACAGGCGGCACTTGGCCGAGATTACAATTCGCTCAGATTTCTCTCTCTGAAATAGTAAAAACGTGCCAAGTGGCTACAATTATAGAATAATTGTACAAGCCATATTCAGGCGATGTTCCAACATTATGTCTTGTATATGTGCTTCAGTTCCGGACATAGCGCTCCAAGGCTTCAGAGTGAACTCCTGGCCTTAGCACGCATGAAGGAGGCATCCGCACCGAACGAGGTTCTTCCGCACCCTACAAACGACCTGGTGGATTATCAGTACATTGAATGCACTGGTAGGGAGGCTACTCGCCCGCTCGATAAATCCAAACACGTAATATAGGCTCCGTGCACCAACTATTATGTTGTCTTTCTAATTGCCTTAGGATCAGTTTTATACAAAGATTGAATAGACTAACTCGTGTGGCAGTGCGCCGTACGACATGAGAGGAAATACGACAAGACTTACCAACTTACCATTTGTCCTTCCCTATCCAAGGCAAACCAAGTTAATTCAAGCACGAGCATTCATAATAAAAATCAAGGCAATAGCATATTCAACATGAGTATTGTTGTTTCAAGATCGTTCAGGTGTTCAGTTGTTCTTTGATGTGATGCAATGACTCGCACGCGGATAGCCTCTAAGCGAGGATGACTTATCTATATGAACATGAGTCGCTGGCATAGCCATAAAGGACACTAGTCAATGACGAGGATGGAATACAACAAAAGTACGTGAGGCGCTACAAACCATCACGGGATAGAACGTGAGACTAAACGTGAGTTCCATCTGGATTGGAACGATCCCAGTGCCCCGGTGATCGCCCGTGGAATGATACCTTATTTTCGAGTTGTCCGTGACATGCTGGTTAGGGTCTTTCCAAATCCATAACTTGATATGATAATCCATGATTCTTGTTCTAAATCGAGCGTTTGCTCCACGAGCTGGGATTCTTTCGTTACGTGACATGATTCTCGTTCAGAAGTAAACTTGATGTGATTATCATTCAGTTGCAATGTGACAGTATTCTTGATTCATTAACAACTTGCCTTGATGCATTTCCCCTGGGGTGTGGATTTCCTTGGTGACCTAACGGTCCCGGATACTTGCAGGTTCATTCTTGCATGAAAAGACTATTAGATAGTCTTCTGAGGAGAACTAGATGAATGCATGACATGCACAATATTACACAATTGAGGCATAGTTTATGCGACAAGCATCGACAAGTCAATATACAAGCAGGCAGGCATGCGTATCTAAGGAACTCAAGCAAACACGTTGGCTCGGGCCCGAAGGTAAGCCGAGGGGTAAAACCGTAAGGGACTTCCCGAGCAATATAATCTAGGGTAGCATATGAGGGTCTGAATATTAGCAATATTTCATTTCCATGTTCTAGCATAAGCAATACAAGTTGGGATTATTCCCTTAGCTAGGTGTGTTGTATTCTTATTAGCATGCAGAGGGTGATTCACCTAGCGACTAGCATGTATCGTTCCATATTTTAAGTGTGTTGGCTAAGCAAAGACAAGTTTACCGTAGCCACCCACCTTAGCGATGATTCACCTCGGTTGAGCGATACGTCAAGCGAGCCTCTGAAAGCCTAAGCCGAAAACCTGTAGGGACAAGTCTGGATATCCTTTGCCTCAAACGAGTATTCTCGCCTGAGCAAAGCGGGACGGGACATTGCACTTTTGCCGTTTGGATCGGTAGTCCGCTTGAGCGGAACGGGGTGTTACAGGTGATGGTACTAACATTCGAGGTACTCCTCCAACTCCTCCTCCTTTCTGATCATGAGACCTCTTCTGGCCTCATATTGTGCTATGACTCCAAAATATTTAGCCCTGAATCTAGCCCTAAAATTGTCCCAAGAGATAGGATGCCTCAAGCCAACCTCTACTGACGCCCACCAGTCATCGGCAAGGTCTTGAAGCTGCAATTGAATTTGATCAACATGTTCATCCACCGGAACCCTTACTGCTGCCAAAATAACCTCAATATCATGCAACCAGGCATCTGTTGTGATGGCGTCCTCCATGCCATCGAAGTACCTTGGGTTAAGTCGACAAAACCTATCCGATGCCCCCGAATCAGTCCTCTGCCTCTTTCCAGAGCCGTCTGAAAATCTTGACTCAACAAGATATTATGCTTTTGTTGTTGAAACTGTTTATGCTGTTGTACCGCCATCTGGTGTTGCTGCATAGCCATTATTTCCCGGAGGATCTCCAGCAATGTCGGGGTGTCAAGTACCGCTAGTACTGCTGGTACTACTGGGAGTACGGGGATCTCGGGGGCTGGTTGCTTAACATATCTAACTTTTGGACCCACTGTGGCAGCTTGTTCAACAATTGGCTCTATCAGAATTTAACTCTGAACAGGTGCTACCTCCCATTGTTGCCCAGGGGAACCCTGTCCTACTATACCTGCTACTCCAGCAACTGAAGAAGCCCTAAAGAAAATGACAAAAATATCAAGAATAGGACGGGAAGGATCAAGGAAACAATTGATTCGATAGTCAAGCAAGCTTCGAGAAGAACGAATTCAGGATTCCAAAGGCATATGTTTGATTGAGATTCCTATGATCATAACACCCCACAAGTCTAAAAACACAGACCTACATAGGCAACCAGTAAAACCTTGTAACGCCTAGTACCGGAATACGGAAACGGACATAGCCAGCTCCCCCGTACAAGGTATAGAACATCGTATGACGGTCACGATTGTAACTAGACAAGGGGATACATACTACAAGTAAGTCACTTAGGGTCACACAGCACATCTATTGTCTCAATCAGTAAAGTAAGAATAATAAATATGGAACATATATGACAAGAAAGTAAGGCGTCCTAAATGCCCTGTCACAATATTCTGAAAACCAGCTATACAAAAATAAGAATGCTGGCAGAGTATCAAAAGTACATGGCTATGATCAGCTGCAGTCTGATTAATTACAAACATGTAAGAAAACTAAATATCCAGATTTATGGCTAACAAGTGTCGGTGACTAAATGCCAAAAATGTGTAAAATGTGCAATAACGAGCAGAGAAGAAAAAACCTACTCATTTTCTTCAACGGACATCCGTTTGGTGTACGTTGTTCAAGGAAAAGTACACTTGATCCTCGGGTGCTGGCGCTAAACCTGGCCATACAAAACCAGTAGGGTTAGACACCAAATAGCAAGTATCACAAAGGAAGCACGAATGGAGAAATAAAACCAGATTATGAAATAGATATTTATATATAGTTATGTCTCGTAGTTTCAGTTCATAGCCTACCATGATACAACAATCTAACCCTACAACCAAACGAGGACAAGGGTTAGACCATCGCACCATGATAGCCCATGTTCCTAAACTATTTAACAGAAGGTACAATCACAATCAAGCTCAGTTACCAAATCGCCAATTACTTGTACGGCTTACTAGGTAGAGTCTGGGTTATCCCAAAGGTATTATGCATATAATAGGAATCCTCAGATCAAACCATGTTCTAGCATAGGCTAACCGAGCCATGAATTACCGCATAGCACATAGTAGTACAAACCGGTCCCTCGTAAGGCCACCTTGCTAAGATCGCATAGAACACATATAATAGTCGGATATTGCCATCCATTAATGAGGATTTAAACAATATCCATGGGGGCCAGCCTTCATTCCCTATATAATGATTGAGGGTGGCTAGTTAAGCACGATCTTGGAATTTCGTCCCTCCCAATGCTCTACATGTTTTAGTTGTCTAGTTAACCCTACGGTTAGCTAAAATTACACGGCGTGGTCACATGTTACTCCCCTTATATGTCTTACCGTAGTACGGGCACGCTAGATACGAATCCACTTTGTCACTTTGTAGTTCAATTTGGATTCACCCTAGCATGATGCAACAATCAAATAAATCATAGCCACACTTGGTTATTAATTAACTATCATATCCATGCTAGAGAAATTATTACATCACATGTCGCTTAGCACGTAGGCACACCTCAGGGCAAAATATGTAACATAATTACGTAGGAACACATAGCACGTAGTAAGTGTATCAGCACTGATACCAATAGTCGAGTTAAGTTACCAAGCATTGGTAAATTATATGAGTTCTAGCATATAGTTAGGTCTAACACATGGTCACGTAGCTCACATACATTAGCAATCATTAAAATCACACATAGAATCCCAAAACTCAATAAGGCATCCAAACCAAGCAAAACAATATAACCTGCACATAGGCCGCATGAGGATCAGGGATGTATAGAGTCAGTGCCACATAGGACAGGTGCTGTATAGAAAGTCGGTCGCATATGGGTCGGCCCGCATGGGTCGCATGGGTCAGGCCGCATGGGCTCATGCAGCATGGGTCATATGAGTCGGCCCGTATGAGCTAAGGCCGCATGGGTAACATGAGTCGGGCCGCATAAACTCAGTCCACATGGGTCACAAGAGCGGGCCGCATGGAAAGTTTGCCTCCCCCAACAGCAGGTTCAGCCATGATAGAAAGCTCCAAAAATCAAAATAAATTTTTTTCATAAAAACTTTATTTTAACTCCAAATCAAGTGAACCAAAAGCCAAAACACCTAAAATAGAATACTCAATTACCCAAAAAAATTAGTTTTCTAAAATATTATGTTTTAATATATCAAAACCAAGAAAAACCTTTGGAACCCATAAAAATCTTAAACTTCAAATATAGATCTACTCAAATCCACCTGTTAAAACTGAAAACTCCAAGTACTAAAAGTGTTTAGAATCATAATGTGCACATATTAGACTGATAAAATACAAAAAAATACAAGAATCAAAAATCAAGAGATTTCTCCATGTAGTGCATGGTGTACTTGCCTAAATAAAGGAAGGAAAAAAATGAGAGAATGAGGGAAAAAAAAGAAAGAAGTTAACTTATATAGCTAGGATTTGAGGTTTAGACCATGGCTTCAATTCATGACCAAACCAACCCAACAATTAAACCATGAGTCTAATTGAACCAAAGAATGGATCTAGTCTCCATGACATGCAACCTAATTACCATGCAAACAATAAATAATATAAGCAGGAAAACTAATATCTTTCAAATACGTTTATCGGGAATAGAGAGTGACACTAGCTTATAGATTCAGTCAACTTTGGTAGATAGAACCAAGCTAGCTCAGGCAGAGGACCCGAAGATTCAAAAGCTACGAGAAGAATGTGAGTCAGGTCTTCGAAAGGAGTTGACAATACATGCGGATGGAAAGCTAAGGTTTGGGGATCGTCTATGCATACCAAGCGGGAATATTCGGCAAGAAGTAATGACTAAAGCACACAGTTTCCAGTATTCCATTCATCCGGGAGGCATGAAAATGTACCAAGATATCAAGCAACACTTTTGGTGGAACGAAATAAAAAGAAAAATAGCACGTTTCGTATCGCGATGTCTGATATGTCAGTAAGTGAAGGCAGAACAACAGAGACCAGAAAGATTATTACAGGCGCACCTTATTCCAGAGTGGAAGTAGGAACACATCACGATAGACTTTGTGACCGATTTATCGAGATCACCGACTGGTCGAGATGCAGTTTGGGTGATAGTGAATCACACACAAAAGTGGCACATTTTCTCCCCTTCAGAGTGGGACATTCTATAGAGAAGTTGGCAGATTTGTATATGCGACGGATTATGAGACAGCATAGAGTGCCAGTAAGCATAATATCAGACCGAGATACAAGGTTCACTTCTTATTTCTGGAAAAGCTTGCACGAGAGATTGGCTACCAAGTTAAGATTCAGCACAGCGTACCACCCCCAAACAGACGGACAATCAGAGAGAACTATTCAGACTTTGGAGGATATGCTACGAGTATGTACCCAAGACCTTGGTGGATCTTGGAAGAATCACCTTCACTTAGTATAATTTTCGTATAACAATAGTTATCAAGCCAGTATACAGATGGCACCTTTCGATGCAATGTGCGACAGAAAGTATAGATTATCGTTGGCTTGGGATGACATTGGTGAGCGAAAGATGTTAGGCCCCAAAATGATCACATAGACAGTAGAAGTTGTTAAGCATATCAGAGAGTGACTTCGAGTTGCGTAAGACCAGCATCGTCATTGGGCAGATTAATATCGTAGACCATTAGAGTTTCATATCGGCGACCACATATTTTTGTGGATTTTGTCTACCCGTGGAGTCATTAGATTCGGGGTTCATGGGAAGCTTAGTCCACGATACATTGGGTCGTTTGAAATTCTCGATCGGGTTGGCGATGTGGCTTATCGTCTTGCCCTGACACCTTCACTACGTGAGGTGCCTGATGTATTTTTTATATCTCAGTTGCGTAGGTATGTCCCAGATTTGAGTCATATCCTCGACCATTCTGAATTAGTCGTTGGTACCGACTTATCTTACGAGGAGAAACCCATATCCATTCTGGGTCGAAGAAAGAAGGTACTCAAGAACCGGACTATTTCTTTTGTCCGAGTTGTCTGGGGCATCACACTCTTGGAGAATCGACGTGGGAGCGCGAGGACGACATTCGATCTCGGTACTAGCATATGTTCGATTCAGAAGGTATATTCTACCTTATGCCTTCGTATCTAGATTTTATGATCAGATGATCACCTATGTGTTGTGATGATATTGCTTGCATGTATAGTTTTACTAGTAGGATTATATCATGCTTGTCCTGACCTTTCTAGCTTACTTGGATTCAAATTCCGAGGATACATTTTTTCTAAGGCGGATAGAGATGTCACTCCCTGTTTTCGATATACGTATTTGAAAAGTATTTTATTTTAGCATTGTTACATATGCATGGAGACTAGACCAATTCTTTGGTTGGTTGCATGTGCATGGAGACTAGACCCATTATTTGGTTTAATATAGTTCATGGTTCATTTTGTGGGTTGGTTCAAGTCATAAGAACCCTTGGTTCAACCCCCAACCCTGCAATATATAACTCAACCCCCTCTCTCTCTCTCTCTCTCTCTCTCTCTCTCTCTCTTCTTCATTTTTTTCTCTCTCTTTAGTTTTCTCTCCCATATTCCATAGGCAAGTACACCTTGCATAAGAAATGAAGAAACCCTCCATATTATTTGATTATTATGTTCTTTACATAATTTTAAACACTTTTAGAACTTAGAGTTTTATGATTTTGTGGATGGATTAGTGCAGATCTATATTTCTAACTGTCACGACCCGCACCCGGTGTAAGGATGCAAGTAGTGAATAATGATCAGCCTACGCCGCAGTATCGGCGGTAGAACGCTGTTTGGATAAACTATCTATCTAATAATCAAGACATAACAATGCCACCAATGTAATATGAATATACTCAATCACAGATCTATAGATGGAATAAAGTACGAATATGATAAAAGAATAGAAGTGTCACAAATATAGCTCACAAGACAAAATAATATCCAATGAGTCAGAAAAATACTAATAATAATGTTGGAGACAGATCTAGTACAAAAGAAAACTAACTACTAAGCTACGAGTATTGGGTCGTCTGTCTCAGTCGGGATGAGACCCTCCTGAGCCAAGGTCTCTGGCTCTAAGCCAACCACGTCCTGAGGCCCATAGTGAGTGGGGTACCACTCCTCAGTGTCATTTGGAAAAAATAAATCCAGTCAGAAAAGGAACAGAGTATATCTCTAACAGCAGTTCTAATAAATGATATAAACTATGTAACAGAAAATAGATGTGAATATACAAGATGCAATATACAAATACAAGAGATATGCAATAAAGGAAATACTAAAAATAAATACAAGAATGAGCAATATAGAAATAAATAAGAAATACTAATACTAAGTGAGTGAGTACCAGCTTTAACATGTAACCGGCTTAGGAACTTGCACAAGGATTATAGCATGGTTAATCATACGTGCGGTGTATGATCAACACTCACAAAGAACAAGACATGCACAAGGAGGGTATGATCATATATCTACACTAAATACTCCTTGTCCCCCGACTGGTATAGTGGATCTAACCATGGTACGTTATGACATAAATTTCCACAAGAAGGGCGCTACTCTTCTCATGAACCAATATCTGTATTTGTATAAGAAGAACAAGGAAACAAGGCTTGCAAAGATACACCATAAATACCAAAGAATAATATCTCATAATAAGATCCGGATATACCAATCCGTGTAACCATCGTGTTAAGAAATCAAGGATATCTACAGTAGATACAAGGAACATAGAGGATATCATAAATAAGAAACTATCATAGAATGTACTCACCTGAAATCTGGTAAACAATATCAAAGATGTCTGGTACGGTGCCTCAAAGACCTAAATACGAAATATTATATTAATACAAGATTTTAGAATAAAAATAAGTTAAACTAGTCAACTTCTAGGTCATAAAGCAATTTTAAGTCAAAACAGTCAAACTAGATCAACTCTAGGTCAATCTTGGTCAAACTAGCTATTTCTAGGTTGTATGAGTCCATCTCCAGGATATTGGATCCATATACTATGTAATTAGACCATACTAGGATACTAGAAAACCAACAAGATACCCTATCCTAAGATACACAATTTATTAGATAGGAAAATATTATAATATATATATACAATCAACAATATATAATATTTCTAACTAAACTAATGCTAAGTGGATACCTTGGCTTTGAACCAATGCGGTATTCCACCACCTATACTCCATCTTCATGTTCAAACCTAATACCGTGGATAAAATCCAATACCTTGACATTACCTTGGTATCTCATGGTAATTCAATATCTAATATATAACTAATACCCATACACCTCACTATATATTAATATGTATTAAACTTAAGACAATACAATACTAACTACTATACTAACATACCCCTTGATATTCAATATCCGTACCCAAGATACCTCACTCTCATTACCTTGGTGTATCTCAAGGTAATCTAGAAATACCATTAACCAATGCTAACTAGTACTTATCTACATATATATCCCTCATCTATATATATATAACTTACTAACAACCAATACATATATATATGTACATATATCTAACTAGTTTATAAATATGTATACTTATGTAGCTAACTAGATAATCAATAAACTAACTAACTCTAGCTACTGTTGTGCATTCCCCCCTAGCTACTGCAGCTGTTACCCTTGTTCTTGCTGTTCTTGCTACTGCTAATGCTGCTACTGAAGATGCTGCTACTGAAGCTGCTGTTGTTGTTGCTGCGTGCTGCCGCAGTTGCTGCTACATGCTTACTGCCACTGCAGTTGTTGCATTGTTGTTGCCCTTGCTGTTGCTGGCTTTGCTGCATGCTGCTACAGTTGATGTTGCTGCTGCTACTGCCCTTGCTGCATTGCTGCCCTCTTCTAGTTGTTGCTCGACCCCCCTCACACTGAACACAAACAACACTCACACTCACTCACTCACATTCTATGCACATGTCACGTCCCAGTCCCAAAATACGTAGGACTAGGAACACGTAAGCATGCCAGCCGTATGGATATGGCAACTCTAATATATGGAAACCAAAATCCACACGTACACTGTAATATGAATATCAATCCATAAGTGGTATAAACATATGTCACAAGTCACAGGATATAATCTAAATCTCATCCACAGAAAATCAATATAAATAAATAACCAGTATCTATGAAACTAGATCTCAATATAAGTATCTAAGGATAATAGTTGGATGGAAACAAATCCACTACCAACTCGAATGGAAAAGTACAACACAATAAACACAATATAGGAATACCAGCTAACAATCATGGGGCTCGGAGAGAAGACATCCTCGAAACATATATAACCATCCGAATCTGTGCTCCTGCAATTACTCAAGAAGTGATACACTTGGAAGGGGACCAGGTCCTCAGAGGGACGTAACAAGATACAGAACAACAAGCCAATTTGAATACAGTAAACATGCATAATAGGTAGAAAATATATAAGTACGCTGTACAAGACAATCTATATGAATGCAAATGAGGACAATTTTTTGACGTATGGGCAAGGGTAGGCTACTCGAGTTAAATCTCACACTCACACACTCGTCAGTGGACATCATCAGCCGACATACCTCGGGGGTAGCGACCCTCGGACTCCATCAATCGACATACCTCGGGGTAGCGACCATCGGACACGACCACCATAGTGCGTGCTAGTTACTACGATTTATCAGAGTGGTTAAAAGCCCATACGCCTAATGATTGTCCTCGATGTTACTAAGTGCCATGTGTGTGTCAACATATCTAATACATAGTAATGACTGAAAGAAAACTACACATACAAGAAATATACAAAAATGCAATAAATATACAGAAATATACTAAGCATGCAAAATATTGTAAGCAATTTGGCAAGGTATCTTGTCTGGTCTGAAAAGGATGAAGTCCCAACTCAATGCGTCGTCCGATCTACCCGTCACATAAATTAAACAAATTAGGTTACAAAAGTGGGTAAATAGGTTCCTCCATTTAATCTATTTTAATTCTGAATAAAATAACCTAAAATAGTATTTTAATCTTATTATAATCTGATTTTATTGTTAAACCCTAATTTTGGTCCAAAGAAAGTCAACTTTACTGATTTGTGATCCATGGAACACAAATCGAGGCAATCCATTGACCAAAAAGTCAACCAACTCAAATCCTGAATTTGTGAATGGAATCCTATAGATTTCAAAACTACATGAACACCATATTTGACAGTTTTATTAAATCACAAGTCGGTAAAGAGTTATGTCCAACAGGGCGCACAGATGATAGTTTTTGGTGGTTTTCTATTTACGTCTACGTTGCACAAATTTTACAGTAGAATAAACTTATATTTTGAATTCTGGAAAAATACTTTTCTGGAAGTTCATTATGTCAGCTTTCCGAAACTTCAAACGGTTCATAATTCTGAGTTCGGAATCTCCCGAAATCTCGAAAATACCAAAATACGTCTGATTTCGAACAGCTGGCACTTTTAGAATTTTCTAGAAAAATAGGTTCTAAAATTATTAAAATAATTTATACATTCAGAAAACTAACCTTGATATAGTTCTAACAAAAAAACTGGAGCGCTTTTGGAGTCCGGAGCTAGGAGATATCGTCTTTTTAATTCGTCATAACCAGTAGAAAATGAGGCTGAATTTATGACGAATTTTGACTATTTTTGGACGAAAAAGAGAGGAATTTGGGAAAAAAATATGAAGGATGAGTTATTTATAATGGTGGACACTACTTAATTAAATACGACTAGGATTGGTTAATTTGGATAGGATTATGATGAATTTAAATAAGGATAGGATATGCATGAAGTTGCTTTCCTAGTAGGTTCGGGATTTGAATTAATTTAAAATAGAGTTTGAATTTATCTCAATAATTTATAATCTTTAATATAATTAAAGATAATACAAATAATTTATAAAATTTTATTAATATCTATTAACACTAAATTAGCATCTATCTAATATTAAGACTATATATATCAAAATAAAAATCTAAATAAATTTCTTAAAATTCTAAATAAATTACAGAAAAAAATAATTAAATATTTTAAACTAAAATAAATATTTGGTAGGAACAACATGCAAGTATAGTCGTATAGTAAATCATAGAAGTCCTAGAAATTTATGTTTCCTAAGTTTTAATTACTAAAAATTCTAAAAAAATCTCTAAAAAATCTAAAATAACCTAAAATAATTCTAAATAAATATTTATATAAGTAAATATATCAAGAAATTTATTTTCTAATTAACTAAGAGAATACTCTAAAGAAATTTAATATCTATAATAAATATAATAATATAAAATACACACAAAATATCTATTTTTGGTGAGGGGGTTTACAATCTACCCAACTTACAAAAATTTCGTCATCGAAATTGACACTAACCCATATTCATAATAATCACTATAGCTATTACACTACATAGCTATCTAGCAGTGGTTCCTAAAAGTCATGGTCTGTCATTCTAATACTTCTCATTTATTGTCCATACACTATCCTATTATCCTCTAACTCGTCTACACTACCCAACTTAGAAAAGTTCTACTAGTAGTCATAGTCTCTTGAGGCTATTGTCTAGGTTATAAGACGAATATATTTATTGGGTCGAGAATCTTGGGGTACTTGTCTTGAATCTCACAACCATAATTTTTCTTTGTAACCGTCAAGTATCGTAGTCTAATACTGCCATGCCACCTGACCAATATGTCTGCAAATACTTCGACTACTTTACTACAACGGTCTAGCTGTAGTTGTCGCTACTTTGCCAGCGATTTGTCATAGTTGTCAGTTCGTAACAAGTGCCTTCAATTCTTTCCTAGGCATAGTCTAAGTTTTTGGGCAACAGTTAAAGTCTTGACTAACTTATAAAACTATTAAAAGTATAAACTAGTTCAAACAGTCTAACAAATTCCTATTAGCCTAAGGGATGCTATACATGGTTTTTTTTTTAAATAATAAGAGGATACAGATATTGCTATAGGTCATATACATAAGGGTTATTATTAAGGACTCATCCTTTAGTTATTAATCATCTACTAAACCATTTACGTTTTAACTAACAAAACTAAGGATGGGGTCAAAGTAGACCAACAATTCATGTTGGCACGAAAAAGACGTAACTACGATAGGGAGAATTAAGCACGAGATAATGAATGGATAGAGAAGAGAAGATGGGCTACCCCAAGGGGCGAGATGGTGATAGGAGGAGAATACTACTACTACTACTCGCGTCATCTATTAGCATTGCGTATATGCCATATGGGTAGAATATCAAAATATCCTCATAACTGCTAAACTACCTTATATATAATTCTACGTCTATTTGTACATCTAAGATCTTGTGTCATAATAGGGTTATGAGTATGCAATGACAAATATAACTAAGAGGTCATACCTGTATCTACGACTTCCTGTGTCTGCTCTCCTATATTTGTCATAATTAGTGCTTGGCCTATGGGGTATATCTGGTACTATCCGTGTATCAACTTATACTAAGCAGGAACGTTCGTCTTTCTAAAATAGGGGAAGATGGAAATCAATAATAAATAATTTCAATGAGGAGATGATAGAATACAAGTACGGGATTCAAAGGGATTAGAGAATTTTGAAAGGGAGTTGCCAAGGCAGTTGTGGATTAAAATCTTATTTTGGTAAATTCCTATACGCATGTTCATATCAGAACCGTTAGGTACCTGACATGATATGCTCTGACCAGTCTAGAGGGCAAGTATATTTGTCTAACAAGTTGAGTCAACTATATCTCAATCCACATAGAGTAGTGATACAAAGAGCGAACCAAGTGCACTATAGTTGATCAGACCATAATACACCGATTCTGATTTAGACAATGTATTAGTGTAGGCCCCCAATAATACATATGTCATGAACAAGCTCAATAAAAGAATAATCTTGCAAAACTAGGCTATAATAGCAGCATAAGTCGATGTAGTAAAAAAAATATAAGTACGCTTGATTATGATAGAGGAAGGTACAGAATAATTTAAGTTCACCAAGAAGGCCGGTATTGTGCCTCTACAGTTGTCATACTAATTTCTTGTCTAAGTCTAAAGTCAAACAAATTAGTGTATGTGCCTCTAAGTTTTACAGTCTAGATAAATACTAAATTTCTATAGTCTAGATAAACATTATCTTCTTATGCAAGCCTATAGTTGGCGTCATTCAATTACACTTTATTAATGGGGCAATAGGACTATGTGTTACAAGGTTATGAGGCATACTATCCAACTTACAATAATTTAACTAATAGTGTTATTGAATACTAAAGGGTATATACCTAGTACAAGTCATCTTTCTAACCCCTATAAAGCACGAGAGAAGATTGACGTTGAGAAGGGATCAAGCAAGATGCAATGCAAGCAATCAAATGAGAGTGCAAAATAAAATCAAGGGAGTGATAAATAAGTGGATGAGATCTTATATTCTAATCCTATGCGCAGGCTTGCTCGGTACAGTAACGTAACCGAGACAATATGCTCTCGACCTGCATGGGCTACCACAAAAATATGTCACGCTCCAGTCCCAAAATACGTAGGACTAGGAACACGTAAGCATGCCAGCCGTATGGATATGGCAACTCTAATATATGGAAACCAAAATCCACATGTATGCTGTAATATGAATATCAATCCATAAGTGGTATACACATATGTCACAAGTCACAGGGTATAATCTAAATCTCATCCACAGAAAATCAATATAAATAAATAACCAGTATCTATGAAACTAGATCTCAATATAAGTATCTAAGGATAATAGTTGGATAGAAACAAATCCACTACCAACTCTAATAGAAAGTACAACACAATAAACACAATATAGGAATACCAGCTAACAATCATGGGGCTCGGAGAGAAGACATCCTCGAAACATATGTAACCATCCGAATCTGCGCTCCTGCAATTACTCAAGAACAGATACACTTGGAAGGGGACCAGGTCCTCAAAGGGACGTAACAAGATACAGAACAATAAGCCAATTTGAATACAGTAAACATGCATAATAGGTAGAAAATATGTAAGTACGCTGTACAAGATAATCTATATGAATGCAAATGAGAACAACTTTTCGACGTATGGGCAAGGGTAGGCTACTCGAGTTAAATCTCACACTCACACACTAGTCAGTGGACATTATCAGCCGACATACCTCGGGGGTAGCGACCCTCGGACTCCATCAATCGACATACCTCGGGGGTAGCGACCATCGGACATGACCACCATAGTGCGTGCTAGTTACTACGGTTTACCAGAGTGGTTAAAAGCCCATACGCCTAATGATTGTCCTCGATGTTACTAAGTGCCATGTGTGTGTCAACATATCTAATACATAGTAATGACTGAAAGAAAACTACACATGAAAGAAATATACAAAAATATAATAAATATACAGAAATATACTAAGCAAGCAAAATACTGTAAGCAATTTGGCAAGATATCTTGCCTGGCCTGAAAAGGATGAAGTTCCAACTCAAGGCGTCGTCCGATCTACCCGTCACATAAATTAAACAAGTTAGGTTACAAAAGTGGGTAAATAGGTTCCTCCATTTAATCTATTTTAATTCTAAATAAAATAACCTAAAATATTATTTTAATCTTATTATAATCTAATTTTATTGTTAAACCCTAATTTTGGTCCAAAGAAAGTTAACTTTACGGATTTGTGATCCATGACACGCAAATCGAGGCAATCCATTGACCAAAAAGTCAACCAACTCAAATCCTGAATTTGTGAATGGAATCCTATAGATTTCAATACTACATGAACACCATATTCGACGGTTTTATAAAATCACAAGTCGGTAAAGAGTTATGTCCAACAGGGCGCACAGATGATAGTTTTTGGTGGTTTTCTATTTACGTCTACGTTGCACAAATTTTACAGTAGAATAAACTTATATTTTAAATTCTGGAAAAATACTTTTCTGGAAGTTCATCATGTCAGCTTTCCGAAACTTTAAATGGTTCATAATTCTGAGTTCGGAATCTCCCGAAATCTCGAAAATATCAAAATGCGTCTGATTTTGAACAGCTGGCACTTTTAGAATTTTCTGGAAAAATAGGTTCTAAAATTATTAAAATAATTTATATATTCAGAAAACTAACCTTGATATAGTTCTAACAAAAAAATTGGAGCACTTTTGGAGCCCGGAGCTAGGAGATATCGTCTTTTTAATTCGTCATAACCAGTAAAAAATGAGGCTGAATTTATGACGAATTTTGACTATTTTTGGACGAAAAAGAGAGGAATTTGGGAAAAAAAATATGAAGGATGAGTTATTTATAATGGTGGACACTACTTAATTAAATACGACTAGGATTGGTTAATTTGGATAGGATTATGATGAATTTAAATAAGGATAGGATATGCATGAAGTTGCTTTCCTAGTAGGTTCAGGATTTGAATTAATTTAAAATAGAGTTTGAATTTATCTCAATAATTTATAATCTTTAATATAATTAAAGATAATACAAATAATTTATAAAATCTTATTAATATCTATTAACACTAAATTAGCATCTATCTAATATTAAGACTATATACATCAAAATAAAAATCTAAATAAATTTCTTAAAATTCTAAATAAATTACAGAAAAATATAATTAAATATTTTAAACCAAAATAAATATTTGGTAGGAACAACATGCAAGTATAGTCGTATAGTAAATCATAGAAGTCCTAGAAATTTATGTTTCCTAAGTTTTAATTACTAACAATTCTAGAAAAATCTCCAAAAATCTAAAATAACCTAAAATAATTCTAAATAAATATTTATATAAGTAAATATATCAAGAAATTTATTTTCTAATTAACTAAGAGAATACTCTAAAGAAATTTAATATCTATAATAAATATAATAATATAAAATACACACAAAATATCTATTTTTGGTGAGGGGTTTACAGCACACACACACACACACACACACAAGAATATAAATACATATCTATAGATACACACACCCATATAATATAACTAGACTTACATATATACCTATATGAACATATTACCAACCTATATATATATACACTCCTACTCATACATACATATATACATATATGTAACTACATATATATATATATATATATATATATATATATATATATATATATATATATATATATATATATATATATATATATATATAATAACCACACTAGTAAAGCATATGAACCCCCTATCTCTCATGGTCATCAACACCTCAAAATAAACATAGAACATACACATAATATATATATACATATATATCATATAACAATGATAAATATAACATTCTAATAGCTATTACCAAGGCAAATTGAATCTAAAATGCAATAAAACAAACACGTGGAGTGCATCGAATCCGTATCACACTAGATCTATGATACGCTTGCCATACAAGTCCACCACATCACCAAACGTACCCCAAAGGACACGAGCAAGTCTAAAATCATAATTATGAACAATACGAAGAGCTAACTATACATCTACGTGTCTGTGTCAAAATGTGACATGCTCAAACCCCGTATCGGAGGAAAACTCTCAAATCAATTCGTATCTCCAAATTGTCGAGATACGGCCTACACGTATCCAATTATGGACACGACACTAGCCACACACAATCAAACATATGCCAATTTGGTCTAATTGACCAATTGATAAACACAAAATGTGTCAATATCAGAATTTTCTCAAAATTGACACAAAATAACACAACTTTCTCCATAGGCCTCCTATGAACCTAATTCTAATTCCTATGGGTAGCCTTAACATATGTGATGATTCCTAATGATTAAAACACAGATTTAGAGTCTAATTAGAGAAAAAAACTGAAATATATCTATTGGGAGATGGATTCCCAATGAAACCTCCAATTTGAGTGAAAAGAGCCTCCAACTTGTAGATCCTTGCTCCTCCTTATAGATTCTTGCTTCCTCCTTGTAGATCATTGCTATAATAGCCTCCAATGATAATTTGGGAAGGAATTGGAAAAAAATTTGGATAAAATTTGATGTGAAAAAGAAGAAATTTGGAACAGAAAATTCTAGATCTAGATTTGAAATAGAAAAATGAAGAGAGAGAAACCCCCCCCCCCCATTTTTATATGGCCGGCCACCATTCTCCCTCTCCAAGCCACTATGTAAAGTCTAAAATACCCCTTGGAGCCTCTCATGAACAAATAATTAAGGAAGGAAAGTTCTAGTCTAATTGGTTTAACTTAATTAATCATCCTCCTAATGAATGGGCTTCTTATTAGGCTCAATTCTAACTAGAATTAAATGTTGGTCCATGGATCTAATCTAAACTAGTTAGGTCCAACAAAATAAGTCCAAAATAATAAACTAAAACCTAACAATAATTAAATAATATAAAAAATAATATACAACATGCACAATATTTAATTAATTATGAAATGACCAAAATATCCTTTCCTAAAAAATGTGGTAGTGACACTAACTAAGGGCTTTTATGGGTTTCATGAGTTTTTTTTGGTTTTGATTTATTAAACATGTATTTTTGAAAACCAGTTTTAGCTACATGATAGAGCTTTAAAATTCAATCATTCTGGCTTTTCGTTCACTTGATTTGTACTTAAAATAAGAATTTTATGGTCAAAATAATTTTTGATTTTTTGAGCTTCGGCCATGGCCGAACCTGTGTTGTAGAAGATGAAGTCTTTATGCGGCCAGCGAGTTATGCGGTTTGGAGAATGCTATGTGGCCTGAGTGCTATGCGGCCTGAGCTCTTTGTCGCATACTGACCAGCATGCGTCCATCTTGATGGATGCATGAATGCCATCACACAAGTGTTCTAAAGATAATCCTTGAACTCCTTGTGTTTTCACTCGCTGAACGAATAAGAAATTTGCTAAGTCCAAAGAGCAATATGAAGCCGAGCGACTTATGCGGTAAGCAGAGCATGCGGCCAGCATTCTTGGACACATGACTCTGAACCATTGGCATATATTTCTATGACTTTGTCATTTTTCTCTGACACACTTTATTGTATGTCATATCAGTCATATCAATCACTTTATGTTACTTCACTGACACTTTATTTATTGCCCGTCACTTCAACACTTGTCCCAAGGAGTAGACTTTAATCCCGACTTCATATGCGGCCAAGTGGTTCATGCGGTCCTGACTCCATATGCGGCCAAGTGGTTCATGCAGTCCTGACTCCATATGCGGCCAAGTGGTTCATGTAGCCCGGACTTTCCATGCGGCCTAGAGACATATGCGGCCAAGACTTCATATGCTGCCTTGATTGTTTTGATTGAATATTTTTATTATTCCTTATGGTTTATAATTGGATTAATGCTTGTGTTATGATTCTAAGGAAGAATGGATTTAGTAACCAGACCTCGTACCAGACATGACCATGAGCTAAGATTGGTTATGAACATGACATGAGTTGACCTGAGATTTCAGTATGAACCAGACTAAGTGGATAGTGACTAAACGGCTATGTGCATGACATAAGCTTCGTGTTACAATATAATCTTGATTCATTTGACCCAATGTATAATCGATAATTGGACTCGAATGCTGTATCTGTGTTGATACAAATTATTGCCTGAAAGTGTATATGATCGGATGTGAGCCGAGGTGCGACATACCGTGTCACGTGTTAAGTGATTTATATTTGGGTTGTATGAGAATACCTCCAAATCTCCTGAATGTGTGATATAATATATATACATACTACTTTTCTCCAGCACAGGCATGATAAGCGAGTTGAATACCAAAGCATAGCTAGGATATTGACTGACTGGATGTTGCACACACGCTCGGGTGAATGCAGATTGAATTCCCATGGATTTGTATCTAGCATGTCCGTACTTTGTATGACATCTTAAGAAAAAAATCTCATGTGACCACGCCTTGAGATTTCGAACACAATATAGGGCTAATTAGATAACTAAAAGTGGTAGTAACATTTGGAGGGAACGGTATCCCGAGATCATGCCAACGAACCTTCCCACAGAGATTCATTCTAAGTGCGCTATGGGCTGGCCACCACAGATATTGTATATCATCTGCTTTAGTAGAGTACAATATCTGACCTATAATAAATAACACCGAGACATTGTCTCCCTATAGGAGCACTTGAACCGCTAATACGATATTTTTAGCTCAGTGGCCCTGCGGGAAACTGGTGCATCATGCAAGTACCTGTATATTCCTTATTTGGCTCGATTAGCTCATATTTGACATTGGCATGATCTGAGGATACCTATTATGTATTATTTCTGAGATAATCTCATACTCCACAAATAGCAAGTCGTACAAGTGATTGGCCGATATAAGAAAATAGACTTGGTTGTGATTGTATTATTCAGTTAGTATCCTAGGAAAATAGACATCAAAGTGTGATGGTTCAAACCTTGTCCTTATTTGGTTGTAGGGTTGGGCCTTTGCGCTAGGATATGCCATGGACCTAAGTTACGACACTGAACCTATGTATTATTATATAATTATTTCTTGGGTTTTTGTTTCTCCATTCCGTGCTTCCTTTGTGGTACTTGCTATTTAGGGTTTAACCCCACTGGTTTTGCATGGCCAGGTCTCGAGCCAGCACCCGAGGATCTAGCGTACTATCCCCCAACTCATGACGTTTATCAAGAACATGATCACAAAGGATAACGAGTCAGTTTTCTTCTTTCCTGCTCGTCATTGTACATTTACTTATTTTGGACGTTTAGCCACCGACACCTATTAGCAGATACGTCTGGACATTTAGTCTCCTTACATGATTATTTTAAATCAGACTGCAGCTAATCACTGTCATGTACTTTTGATACTCTTTCAGCTTCTTATTTTGCACGGCTGGTCTGAGAACATTTTGAGAAAGCGTTTGGAATGCCTTATTGCTTTATCATATATGCTCTATGTTTATTGTTTATTGTTTGAATAATTGATACATAGAAGATCTTGACCATAAGAGACTTGATTGTAGCATGCACCCCTTGTCTTATTACAGTCGTGATCGTCGTACAACGCATAGGACCTTGTACGGGGTAGCTGGCCATGTTCGTCTCCATATTCTGATACTGGAGCGTGACACATAGATACCGACTTGGATTATGATTCATACTACCAGCTAAGGACAACGGGAGAGTACATTCTGTGATTACTTTCAGTACTTGATAGTCTTTATAATGCATGCTTAGTAATGATTACTTGATTCTTGACACACTAGTTACACGGATTAGTAGGATGGATTCTTGTTATGTGATATGTGATTTTTCTAGACTATTGTTATTTTTTCGTGTCTGGTTCTGAATCCATGTTGTACTAGTCGGGAAGAAGAAATACCTATTAGACGTGTGAACCTTTCTATCCCATGGTCTTATTGGAATATTAGCAGCCACGCACTACACGTGTGCTATGGCAAATTTTATCCCTAGCCATTCACATGTCGACGCGGTATTTTAAATCACGCAGAATAGTTTATCCCTATTTGTTTCTTCTATACTTTTTGTCATATGCCATGTTTATCCATGATTACTTATTTTACTCTACTTGCTTTACTCTGATTCTAGTTTTGCTTGATATCATGTATTCCTTACTATTTACTGCATTATAGCTTCTACCATGTGTTTGAACTATTTTACTGTGATATACTCGTTCCATTCCTAACTGGATAAATATTTTAGGTGACTATGATGAGGATGAGATCCCAACTCATTATGGATCGTATGTTGGCGATATAGGTAAGCCTGATCTTTTCCTTCAGGAGGATCAAGGAGAGTTCGCAGCACAAGCAACGGTTGCGACTGAGTAGTTTAGTTTATAGTAGTTTGGTTTAGTTAGTTGATTTGGAATGGATTTGTCTTCGGATTTATTAGACTATTTTAATGATTGCTACTTGGATTTTGTATCACCCTCATATTTTCAATTAAGGGTGGTTTGGTAATTGACACGGGTATTTTATTTTATGAGTGTTGTATTTAATATTGTACATGAGTAATTAGTTATATATTGTATTGTTTATTGTTTGTTTAGATGTAGTATTCATTTTAGACTTGTGTAGTGGACCTAATTAGTTTAGTTAGATGCATGAACCCAATATTTATATGTTAGTTTAGATTGAACCCAAGTTTAGACTCATTCATTAGGAGGATGAATTAATTAGTGAAACCATTAGACTAGAACATTCCCTCCTTAATTATTTTTTCATGAGAGGCCCCAAGGGGTGTTTTGGACATTTCATATTGCTTGGAAGAGGGTTTATGACCAGCTATTAGAGGAGGAGAGAGAGTGTCTCTCATTTTATTTTGTTCATTCCATTTAGATCTATATTTTTCTCCTTATCAAATTCCTTCATTCACTCACCATTCCTCACCAAATTTCTATCCAAATTCAGTCCCTATTCTTCAATAGAGGCTACTACAACAAAAATCTATAAGAAGGAAGCAAGAATCAAGAAGGAGGAGGACAAGATCTACAAGGAGGAGCTACTTTTCAATTTTGGAGATTTTTTTATTAGGAATCCATCTCCCAATAGGTACATTTCAGTTTTTTTCCCTTTTATTAGGTTCTAAATCTGAGATTTAACCATGAAAAACTAACCCACATGCATAGGCTATCCATAGGAATTGGTTTTAGGTTCATCGGAGACCTACGGTGGAAGTTACGTGCATTTTGGTGCCAATTTTGGGAGAATTTCGAGATTGGTACATGTGGTATTTGTCATTTGGTCCAATAGATCAAATTGACATATGATTGATTATTTGTGACTAGTGTCATGTCCACAATTGAATACGTGTAGACCGTATCTCGTCAATTTGATAAAAACGGATTATTTTGGAGATTTTTCCTCCGACACGGGGCCTTGTGTATATCACATTGCTATACGGACACGTAGATACTCTAATTACTATACGTATTATACATAATTAGTATTTTAGACTTTCTTGTGTCCTTCGGGATGCGTTTGGTTGTGTGGTGGAGCTATATCGCAAGTATATCATAGAGTTAGTGTGATACGGGTGCGGTGCACTACATGTGTTTGGTGTTTTGCTCTTAATTCTATTTGTGCATGTGTATATATATATATATATATATATATATATATATATATATATATATATATATATATATATATATATATACATATATATATATATATATGATATTTATGTGATATAATAGTGTATATAATAGTGTATATGAGTTTGTGTATATGCATGTGTGTGTTTATGACTATGTGTGTAAGAGTGTAGGTATATATATATATATATATATATATATATATATATATATATATATATATATATATATATATAGAGAGAGAGAGAGAGAGAGAGAGAGAGAGAGAGAGAGAGGAGTATATATATAGAGAGATTTATATAGATATTGGTATCTATGTATTATGTAAGGGTATATGGTTATATATACATATAAGCATAGATGAGGGTATTGATATAGATAGATGTATATATATATAAGTGTTGGTGGCATGTTGTTGTATGAGTTTATGTGTTTGTATTTGTGTGTGAGTGTATATACATTTATCTATATGAATATATGTGTATGTTTATATATGTACGTGTTTATATGTGAGAGATATAGCTCTTTATGATATGAGTTTTGTGTATTATGTCTATACATATGCATATGAGGATGTATCTATATATATATAGATTGAGATACTTGATAGATATATGTATGTGTATATGTAAATACATAGAGGTGTTTGAATATATGTGTATGTGTCCATATACCTATATGTGAGTGTCTATATATGTATAGTTGAGAGTATATATATATATAAGTTGATATCTATATGTATATATATGTGTGTGTGTGCATAGGTGTTTGTATAAATGTATGTGTGTGTATCTATGTGTCGAGTTGAGGAGTGTTTATATTTATAGGTTGATAGTCTATAGGTGTTTTAGTGTGTGTGTGTGTGTGTGTGTGTATGTATATGTATATGAGTGCACGAGTGTTTGTGTTGTGTGCACGTGTGCAGCGAGCAGCGCTCGTGCAGCAGCAGCAGCAGGCTGCAACTGCAGCAGCAGCGCCGTAGCAGAGCGCGAGCAACGCTGCGAGCAGCAGCAGCAGCAAACTGCAGCAATAGCGCGCGGCTCAGCAGCGGTGCAGCGCAGCAACAGTTTGCTGCAGCAGTGCAGCGTGCGGTATAGTGCGCAGCAGTACGCCACTGTGTAGTTTCAGTTAGTTTTCAGTGAGGTTCAGTTCAGTTTTGAGATATTTGGTTAGCAAGGTATCAATGTAATTGGTTTATAGATAGTTAGCTACTAGTATTGTTAGTTGGGTTTTGGGTTTGGCATGGAGTTTAAGTATTTGGTTTACGGTTATAGTTAGTATATAAATAATTAAGTAGTTAGTATCTATAGTATGTATGTTTGGTATTAGTATATATAACTATTAGTCTAGATAGTAAATAGTAGAATAATGGCCATGTTTAGCATATAATTTAACTATAGATATATGTATATATGTAGGTATATTATATATGGATATATATGCTTGGTATTATAGTTAGTTCTATAATAGTATTGAGATACATTATAGTGTTAGCATGTATTAGTATAATAGTTTTGGGTTTCTATATGCATTAGCTATGTAGAGGTTTTGGATTACCTCAGGATACCAAGGTAACACCAAGGTATTGGGTCGATACCCAAGGTATTGAGTTTGGGTATCGAGATAGGTACGATACACATTGGTGCAAGGCCAAGGTATCCTATTTTATTTGTTTTGTTATAGTATTATAGTTATTGACTTGTATATATATATATATATATATATATATATATATATATATATATATATATAAAATAATGTTTTCATATAAACGAACTTGCGTATCTTAGGATACGGCTCTTTGAGTGCCTTGTTGTATCTTAGTTTAGCTTGTATAGATTAGTTTCATAGTGTATCGACTTAGTGACTTAGTATTAGACTCTTGCAACCTAGATTTTATCGGTTTAACCTGGAAATGGCTTATTGACCTAGAATTGCATCAACTTAATTTATTTTTATTCTTGAACCTTGTATTGATACAACATACCATATATAGGTTGTGTGACACCAGCTTGGGCATCGAGAGACACACATTGCTCAGGACTTCAGGCGATTACATTCTCTGATAGTTTCCATTATTTGATAACTTCTATGATTCTGGTTTATAGTATTATTTTACCTGATTTCTCGACAGTTGGATACACGGATTAGTATTACATTTATTCACTTTCTTGTGACACGTACATTATACTTGTCTGACCTCTACTTCAGGACTCATTACTAGCATCACATCAGGACTCACCTACTGGAATCACCTATTTTATCTAGCTGGACTCATATTTGATTTGCGTGTCAGAATTGGATTCATTTATACTAGTCGAACGAAAAAATACTCGAGTAGACATGTAAACATTCTCAAAATCTGGAATCATCTCCTCTGGTCTAATCTGGAATGATAGCAGCCGCACACCAAGTGTGCGGTGAGCCATACTTACCCCTAGTCGTTTACATGTCAAAAATAGTATTTCAAAACACACTAGTTAGTGCTTTCTTGATGGCTTCACATGATACTTCCTGGACACATATCTTATTTATCTAGTTCATTTCTCATCTATTCACAGTCTTATTTATACTATTTCTTGATTTACCATGCATATCTTGTCTTGCTTCTTACATTAACTGTGACTGTATTTATTCTCTGACTCATTTACTTTCCTTGATCACCATTTATTACTTACTATAACTGTTTATAGTCTTTGTCAATTAATTAGAATTGTTAGCAGATGTGTACTTCACTCCAATCCTGACTATATATATTTTTCCAGATGATTAGTTTATAGGGCAGTATCCCACATTCTACGGGCCGCAGGACGACGTACCTTTAGAGGATACTCTTGTAGACCAGGAGGACTTAGTTGCTGAGCCCGAGGAGGTCTAGTTTATTGTGTTGGATTGTATTAGGCTATTATATTATTGAGATTCACAGTTTGTATTATTATTTCAGATTATGGATTGTATCTTTATTATTTTCTTTATTTTTCTATTTGCGCTTTATCTTCCTTAGTTTGTTTTGTGATTGAGATTAGTTATACTTGTGAGATACCATATTGTTCCTCCGTTTGGAGTTGAGATGATTGACATGTACCATATTATATTGTTGAGATGTTAGATAGTTAGAAATGACCCAAATAGCATTCTACCGCCGATGTTGCGGCGTAGGCTGGACGTACCCACGTACTCGTGCCCGAATATCCGGGTGCGGGTCGTGACATTTACTACTCATTCTTGAAGATTATTTAAGTTTGGTTTAGAGCTATGATTGAGTATTGGTGTGGATATAATATGTATGAGTTATAGAATATGTGTTGTGGCTTATTGTACAACGTTCTATCGCCGACATTACGGCGTAGGCTGGGCGTGCTAATGACTTATGCCCAAATGAAGGGTGCGGGTCATGACACATTTTTATGGGGGCCCATGCAGGTCAGACATCGTAACTAGTATGATATCGTAGTGGTACTTAAGAATAGAGTACTACTACGAGCCTACAATGGGATATATGATACTAGGAATATGATGATACTCAATCACAATTAGGAATTCCACTCTGCTTTTAATTGTTAATTTCTATTACACCCCGAGTAATCTGATGCCTTCGTGATTACTGATCTTCTTGAATAATACATTATTTTGTACCTCATAGTTGACTTCTTTTATTTTTTTTAACCTTACAGAATGCCACCTAAGACTAGAGTGCATAATTCTAGAGCGAATGGAGATCTTCTCATACCTCCCACATCTCAGGAGGCCTCATCAGCTCCATTTGAGAACCTTCCTCCTCCACCAACTTAGGGAGGAGTGCCCGCTAATGGGGCACAATTGCATCAGTTCTTTAGAGGCATGATGGAGGCACAGAGGGCACATACAGAGGCCTAGAGGCAGCAGACTGAGAAGATGAGGACAGGCGTGGAAAATTTCCAATGCGTTACCTTAGCAGCAATGGAGAGGGTTGCCCTGCAGCAACCGCAGCAACCTACTCAGCCGAGGGTGGATAACATCTTGGACTTCAAGAAGATCGACCCATGAGAGTTTAAGGAAACTGAGGGAATCCTCTATGCTGATGAATACCACAAAGACATCGAGCGGATTATGAGGGTTTCTCGAATTCCAGAGGACCTGAAGATTGAGGTTGTTGGCTTGCAGCTTCACGACATTGCCCGCACTTGGTTCAGGAATGAACCTAGACTTGCATATCCAGATCTGACCTGGGAGCAATTCAATGACCTCTTTAAGAGGAAGTTCTTTCTTGTGGTAGCCAAGGGTGTTCTGGAGAAGCAATTCCAGAACTAGAGCAAGGTAGCTTGACTGTAGATAAGTACTCCGCAGAGTTGTAGATAGGGTAGAAAGTGGTAGGAGAAGAATGATTAATAACACAAGTCAAGTACATAAGAAAAATAAAGAGGACTAAAAGCATGTAATTACATCAATTAAAGAGAAATAAAGAGAAAAACAATTTCTTTTAGGGACGAAACATACACTCTCTTTTTTCACTTATAGGGCTCGACTAGGCTCAAATACGACTTGGAAACAACTCGGCTCGTCCCTAAAAGAATTTGTTATAGAGTTGTACAACCAGATTTAGGGTTTTTTTTTTGTAGAGGCTCATGAGCATACTAGAGCCTGTTGGCACAAGCGTGTCACGGCCAACTTGATTTTGACAATCGTTTAAACCCTGACTCGATATAGCAAGTAAAAACTGAAGATTGCTACGTACAAAATTGGATACTGCAACAATACAAGATTGACGGAGACTGCAATTAGTAGAGTTTATTTTTGGTCTATGTAATTTTATATTTTATTTGAGTCAAGGAATTATGTAAATTGAGTCGCACTAGCATAAGGAAGCAAGCATATACCCGTATCCAGTCCACTCAAAATCTGACTCAAACCCATTCATTCGCACCACAAATACAAGTCCACAAAAGAGCCAAAAACTAGTCAAATTGGAACTGATCTGACCTGACCAGAGTAGGACAGAGTTCGGACCGAACTTGGGTAGAACTCGATCACCCCAGATTTGGTCATCCTGGAAAGTCTCGGTCATCCACAAGTTCAGGTGCAACGTTTAAAATTCTGAACGTTGGGGCTTTCGAACTCGGTTCATAAAAATACTATAAATAGAGAAGAGTTTTATCATTCCAAATCACTCATTCACTCTTCATCTCTTCTCTCTTTGAGCTTAGACATTTCCGATTCCTAAGAGCAACTCAAAGCCTTTAAGTGCCAAGTATGATTTCGATTAGAAGTTAGTTCAAGTTGTACAAGCTTGAAATTCGGCTACGAAATTCTCAAGTTAAGAAGTATTCGTTCTCTTCGTATCAAAGCACGTGAGTCTGAAGTTGACGAGTACTTCGGATCAAAATCTAGTGAGTCTGTAAGAAGTCTGTAAGCCTTCAGATCAAATCTTGTGATGTACGCTATTTCACAAATAGTGAATTAACTCCGAGCAAGAGTTCTCGGACCTGGACTAGTCCTCCACAAAGAAAATCAGGATAAAATCTTGATATCTGCGTTTGCTTTCTAAACTTTACTAACATATACACTTGAGATATTAATTACTGCTTTCCATACATATTTCTGCATTTATTTTCAAGTTGGTTATTTGTCTTATTTAAAATTGGATTATTGTTACACACACTCTATTCACCCCCTCTAGAGTAACTATAGCTGCCCCTTCAATTGCTATCAGAGCAAGGAATCTTGATCAGGATTAACATCTTTGAGTAGATCCATGGCAACCACTAGATCCATTTACACCAACAAAGGTGAAGGCCAATCTACAAATAGGCCACCCATATTTGATGGTATCTGTAGAAGCATGAAAAATACGCCGGATGACTATACACGGCATATTGGTGCAGAGCAGCGTAAGCAGAAGCCTTCAGAGCCATCAAGCGTGCAACAGAGCTCTTTCCGCTAAAACACAGCGTGAAATATGAAAGCTCAAAGGACCATCCGCGTAAGGCAGTACGTCCAAGCTGCTTCAGCGTAAATAGGGTGCTTGATCGCCTCCAGGGCGTAAAACTCATCCTCTTTCAGACGCAGCATTGAGGTGTACAAGAGATGCTTCATATTCTCCGAAGTGAACCTGTCAGACCCTGCAATGAAGATCCTGCAATGAACCTGACGTCTGGACTTCTGATAAAGGGATACGGCTCGACTACCCAGACGACGGCTATAATGATGGCACAGCACTGCGACCTAGGCCGTCAAATACTGCCATCCCCTTTGCGTAAACTGCTTTTACAAGCACGAAGGGATACGCTGCCTTGTTTTACACAGGCAGACACGAGCTGCTTACGTTCTGCAGTAGACAAGCCGCCTGCCACGTCAAAAGGTGCACTCCGTACGGGGTTGAGGCACGTCTCTACGTCTAATGCACAGAGCGGTGACAGTTTCTCAAGGCACGTCTCTGCGACTGATGCGCAGAAGGGGTTGCAGACCTTCAAAGATACGCCTCCACATTTAATGCGCAGGATGGTGGCAAATCTCGACATTTAATGCAAGAGATTTGATTATATCTTCAAAAGCCATAATTCCAGCTAAGACGTCCCCATCAGCACTCTGTCACGGTACGCAGCGGCTTCTACGCCCATCCAGCTCCTACGCCTGCTCGGCCTCTATGACTATTCGGCTTCTACGCCTGCTCGGTCTCTACGACCATTCGGCTTCTACGTCTGCTCGGCCTCTACGACCATTCGGCTTCTACGCCTGCTCGGCCTCTATGACCATTCGGCTTCTACGCCTGCTCGGCCTCTATGACCATTCGCCTTCTACGCCTGCTCGACCTCTACGACCATTCGACTTCTACGCCTGCTCGGCCTCTACGACCATTCGGCTTCTACGCCTGCTCGGCCTCTATGACCATTCGGCTTCTACGCCTGCTCGGCCTCTATGACCACTCGGCTTCTACGCCTATTCGACTTTTACGCCTATTCAGCTTCTATACCGGTTTGATAACTATTTGGCTTCTATGCCATGGTGACAGATATTTGGCTTCTATGCCAACCTCTTCTACACAATGGATACCTACCTACGTGGCTTCTACGTCGTGATCTTCGTAGCAATTATACGCATTTTGTCCCTTAGTTGGACCCGCGTCACACGCTCATTCAAAGGATCATCTATACGCAGGCATTGGTTACTTTAATCGTTGTGTAAAATGGTGCTATACTTTCCACTCCTCGGTTTCTACACCGACAGAGTGGTCACTGTCACTAAAACTCTATAAATAGAGACCTCTATCAATGAGGAAAAAAAGGAGGAAGGAGGTCGACGAATTGGAAAGGTCGAAAAATTGGTCAAGAAACCAATATCAGATCCAAGGTCGAACTTCCAAGAAAGATCGAACCAGAGGTCAAGAGAGAGAGAGAGAGAGAGAGAATCCGGAGCTCAGGCAGAGAGTAGGGATCGATGACTTTGGCATCGTGCATCCACCCTCTTTTGCAACCTTCGAAGCTGCTTCCTGTCTTCTACGGCACTTCTTCAACATCGTGTGGTCCAAGGGCTAAAGTAATCGAATGCAGATCAGACACCTATAGCAATATTTACCCAGATTAAATAAATTGTACTCCCATATCCTCGTATAGGATCAAATTATACAAGTTTGTTTGTAAACCAAAGAAGGCGGGTTTCGTATAAACCCCATCCTGAATACATTTTTCATTCTTTCGTTTAATACCACAAACAAGATGGCGACTCTGCTGGGGACATCTTTCTCTTCTGATGAGGAAGTAATTGCTCAACACGATGCGGTATCTACAGGAACCGTAAAGAAGATACTGGTCGTCCAATTCGACCAGTCTGCCCACGAAGACATGCTTCGAACCGGGGGTAGCTCTCACCCTCTCTCCGTCCAAGACAACAGGAAGCTGCGCAAGGTCTGGATGCCCAAGACATCCTCTACCATTCCTGTGGACTCTTCGATCTCTCCGATCTCTCCGACCTCTCCGACCAATGAGGTTGTAGCATTGCTCCCTCCGTGCCCTGTACGTAAAATTCAGTCTCCCGCTACGCGCGGTACAGACAAAACTTTGGGCAAAGCCTCAGTGCTAACCCAGAAGTATCCACTGCGCTCTACGCGTAGGAACCAGTCTCCCGCTACGCGCGGTACAGACGAAACTTCGGGCAAAGCCTCAGCGCTAACCCAGAAGTATCTACTGCGCTATACGCGTAGAAACCAGTCTCCCGCTACACGCGGTACAGACCAAATTTTTGATGATGCCTCAGCGCCAAATCGGAAGTACAAATCACTTTCCATGTGCAAGACAACATCTAACCTCTACGGGGAACCAGATGGGGGCTGTGATTTCCGCAAGGGGAAGCAAGCGGTAGAGTACTCAACTTCTCGGCCGTTACGCCAGCGAAGAAGCAATCTGCCTACCCTCCGGATTACGTGGGAAGCCGACGGCCGACTGAGGACCTCTTCAGCTTTACACCATTCTGAGCAAATCTCCAAATTATGCCAGGCGAAGTCCCACGACGTAAAGCAAGCTCAGGTTGCAGAAAGGCACCCTCCCCGGGGATTATCCGCCACCCAGATGGCCAACCTGTTGTACACAGGTGGCGTAGGGAAAACCATGGTGCCCAATCTCTGCATACCGACTAAGGGGAACAGAAGGAACAAGCCGTCGTTTTCTTCCTCTACTCCTCCTGACTTGCGCGAATATCTAATCCAGAAGTGTAAGGAGAGGGGACCTTCCAACATGTCTATTACGCCTTCTAGCGAGCGATGTTGTAATAGTCATAAAATTGTGATTGACTGCTGCTGTTTTAAAGCAAAACGGTCGGTTTTCGACCGATTGAGCTACTCTCAGTCTTTCCAAGAAAAAGAGCCCGTGCATGCATCCGTGAACATGGCTTGACACATACCTAGAGGAGGGCCGAGCTCAAGACGTCATCCCTCTAGGCCTCCGAGCCGAAGGAGATTCGAAGACCTCCTCAGGAACACTGAAGCTGGGGTATTCCAAAACACCCGTGCAAGGTCACAGCAACCAGCTTCGTACTCGTCTGATTCCGACGCTGGGGGTCGCCAATCTCCCAGATCAGACGCTGAGAGTATAGAGTCGACTTCTACAGTGACCTATACTAATCCTTCGATAACGCCCAGGGAAATGGGAGTTTACGCCGTTGAAGATGAACGCGAGGAAGCTTCGCCGTCAGGAAACGCGGAACAACGCATCACTGTGCTGGAGACATCTCTGAAACAAATGCAATCCATGATGGAGAACATGCACCAAATAATGCTAACTCAGCATGCAGCTGCCATGGCTCAAGCGTCGGTCCCACCAACTCAGATACGTGTGGGGGTGGACTTACCACCATCCAACCCGAGCCAAGAGCCTGCTCTAGATCAAGAGTCAGCAGTTCCTCCGCTTCCTCACTCGGAGAATATATTACCTCCCGTTGGAGTCACGATGCAACCAACTCCACGCTATACCGTAGTCCCGCTTCCAACTAAAAATTTGATGCAGGCAGTACGGGAGTTGAAAGCCCAGTTCAACGCCTTGAAGCACAAAGATCAGCTCAAGAAACTGAAAATTAACTAGCCTTACCCAGCTATCTGGGAAGAAGTCCCTTTCCCTCCGAGGTACAAACCTCATACTATGGCTCTGTTCGAGGGAAAAACATCACCAAGTCAGTACATGAACTATTTCAGTATGATGACGGTGTTGCTACAAGGGAACGATGCCCTCCTCACTCGGGTGTTCAAAGGCTGCCTCTCAGGAGTAGCCTATCAGTGGTACCGTAGCTTGGCGGACAACTACATTACTTCCTTCGAGGACTTCAAAGCTTTATTCTTCACGCGATTCTACGAGGGTGGAATGGACATGTCTATGTCCTCTCTCATCGAAGTCAAGCAGAGGGAAAAGGAGGACGTTCGCACCTTCGTCGAACGTTTTCATCAGGCCTCCTTACAGATGCCTCCAGGAGTTCCAGACTCTGCGTTAGTAGACATTTGCAGGAAGAACCTCCTTCCCGTAGTCTCGGTGTTTACAGGACCATATCAGTTCCATGATTGGCCCTCGTTCATCATCTCGGCAGTAGCCGCCGAAGACAACAGTCGCAAGGCGCGCGACAATGGCATTATGATCTCCGTCTCTGATAGAGGCAAGAGGTCATCTCCCAGCAGCGACCATCATCGCAGCTCCAAGGGAAAAGAAGCTCTGGCGGTCAATACTTCCAGACAAAAGACTGCGGCGACCACGCAGACGAGACTCGGGACTTCTAGGCCTGTCGAAGTCTACTCTTTTGACGACGATGATATCCCAAGTATATTCGAGTGTCTCGTCAAGAGTGGCAAGATCACCCTTTCGGAGCTAAGGCGGCCCCAAGAAGTCGGCAGTACTGACGACCCCAAATACTGCATCTTCCATAGATACGTACACCACCCAACGAAGGCGTGTTACATACTGAAAAAGAAGATCCAGGGGTTAATCGATGCTAAGGCCATCACTCTGCACAATACCGAGAAGACGGTCACGGCCAACATGATCTCTTTGCGGTTTGGCGATCTGCCTTCCCAAAAGGTCTCGGATGGCGTCACACCCATTTTTCGGACCACGATGAACATCATCAATCTTCCTCCAGCTAGGGGTCAAAATCATGACCTGGTACCCCTAACCACCCGGCAGGGCGAGATTATGTGGGTTCACCCGGATTTGGTGTCAGAGCTCGAGGAGGAGACTAAAGCTACCAAGGCTACATATAGAAAGAGCTCCAAATGCAAACTATGCCATATGGTCACAACTTCTTCGCCATCAGACGAAGATGAGGTATTCGTTGCAACCCGTTCGGGAAAGGCCCACCTCAACGACTACGGAGCAAGTCAGAAAGATGCACCGGCGGACGCCTCGGCTGCCAAACCTTCAGGACCAGGCCCCGTCGTACCAGATGCCAGCCCTTCGAAATCGACTCCAGCGGACAAGGAAAAGCAAAGAGAAGTGCGCTTTGAAAAACCTGTGAAAAATATTCCAAACAAAGGTTTTGAGAAGCCCTACAACTTTGACATCCTGGCCCAACTAGCTAATACACCAGCCAGGCTCTCCATCTTTGAGCTACTCAGGCTCTCCCAAGACACTCGTCTAGCCCTGAGTGAAGCACTGATGCAGGCGGAGGCATGCTTGACCCAGCTCAAGTCCCCTGGCGAAGAACCAGTGGCGTGTCCTCAATGCCACAGTGTGATGGAGGTGGTCCCAAATATCACTTTCACCCAAGACGACATACTGTTAAAGCATAACAAGCATGACAGGCCCCTCTATTACACTGGGTACGTCGGTTCCATGGAGGTCGATCGGATTCACATAGATCCGGGATCGTCGATCAGCATCATCCCTCACAGTCTGCTCAGACCATTGAGGATTCCTACCAGCGAATTGGCTTATACCTCCACTACAATCGTGGATTTCAACGCCGGAAGAAGTAAGCCGTTGGGGAAAATTTGCCTGAGAATCCAGATTGGCAACCTCAGATCGGTGGCCACGTATTACGTCATCGATTCAGAGGTGTCCTACAATATTTTGCTGGTGTTTGTGGTATTAAACGAAAGAATAAAAAATATATTCAGGATAGGGTTTATACGAAACCCGCCTTCTTTGGTTTACAAACAAACTTGTACAATTTGTTCCTATACGAGGATATGGGAGTACAATTTATTTAATCTGGGTAAATATTGCTATAGGTGTCTGATCTGCAGTGGATCACTTTAGCCCTTGGACCACACGATGTTGAAGAAGTGTCATAGAAGACAGGAAGCAGCTTCGAAGGTTGCAAAAGAGGGTGGATGCACGATGCCAAAGTTGTCGATCCCTACTCTCTGCCTGAGCTCCGGATTCTCTCTCTCTTTCTCTCTCTCTCTCTCTCTCTTGACCTCTGGTTCGATCTTTCTTGGAAGTTCGACCTTGGATCTAATATTGGTTTCTTGACCAATTTTTTCGACCTTTCCCCCTGGATCTGATATTGGTTTCTTGACCAATTTTTCCCCGACCCTTTCCTCATTGATAGAGGTCTCTATTTATAAAGTTTTAGTGACAGTGACCACTCCGTCGGTGTAGAAACCGAGGAGTGGAAAGTACTGCACCCTTTTACACAACGGTTAAAGTAACCAATGCCTGCGTATAGATGATCCTTTGAATGAGCGTGTGACGCGGGTCCAACTAAGGGACAAAATGCGTATAATTGCTACGAAGATCACGGTGTAGAAGCCACGTAGGTAGGTATCCATTGTGTAGAAGAGGTTGGCATAAAAGCCAAATGTCTGTCACCATGGCATAGAAGCCAAATGGTTATCAAACCGGCATAGAAGCCGAATAGGCGTAGAAGCCGAACAGGCGTAGAAGCCGAGTGGTCATAGAGGCCGAGCAGGCGTAGAAGTCGAGCGGTCATAGAGGCCGAGCAGGCGTAGAAGCCGAATGGTCATAGAGGCCGAGCAGGCGTAGAAGCCGAATGGTCGTAGAGGCCGAGCAGGCGTAGAAGCCGAATGGTCATAGAGGCCGAGCAGGCGTAGGAGCTGGATGGGCGTAGAAGCCGCTGCGTACCGTGCCAGAGTGCTGATAGGGACGTCTTAGCCGAAATTACGGCTTTTGAAGATATAATCAAATCTCTTGCATTAAATGCCGAGATTTGCCACCATCCTGCGCATTAAATATGGAGGCGTATCTTTGAAGGTCTGCAACCCCTTCTGCGCATCAGTCGCAGAGACGTGCCTTGAAAAACTGTCACCGCTCTGTGCATTAGACGTAGAGACGTGCCTCGACCCCGTACGGAGTGCACCTTTTGACGTGGCAGGCAGTTTATCTACTGCAGAACGTAAAACAGCTCGTGTCTGCCTATGTAAAATAAGACAGCGTATCCCTTCGTGCTTGTAAAAGCAGTTTACGCAAAGGGGATGGCGGTATTTGATGGCCTGGGTCGCAGTGCTGTGCCATCATTATAGCCGTCGTCTGGGTAGTCGAGCCGTATCCCTTTGTCAGAAGTCCAGACGTCAGGTTCATTGCAGGATCTTCATTGCAGGGTCTGACAGGTTCACCTCGGAGAATACGAAGCGTCTCTTGTACACCTCAATGCTGTATCTGAAAGGGGATAAGTTTTACGCCCTGGAGGCGATGGCGCACCCTTTTTACGCTGAAGCGGCTTGGACGTACTGCCTTACGCGGATGGTCCTTTGAGCTTTCATATTTCATGCTGTATTTTAGCGGAAAGAGCTCTGTTGCATGCTTGATGGCTCTGAAGGCTTCTGCTTACGCTGCTCTGCACCAATATGTCGCGTATAGTCATCCGGCGTATTTTTCATGCTTCTACAAGACCCCCTTCAAAGCTTTCAAATTCCTCAGAATTTGGAACGCTTTGAATGAAGCATGAACCGCTCCTCATGACTCGAAACGTTTCTGTCACTACCACATTTTTTAGGAAAGGGTATTTTAGTAATTTCCTATTTAAATAAATATTGTGCATGGTAAATAATTATTTGTTGTATTATTTAATTGTTGTTAGTTATTATTAAATTATTTTAGACTTATTTTAGTGGACCCAACTAGTTTAGTTTGGACCCATGGACCAACATGAATTAATTAGTTAGACTTGGCCCATTTAGAAAGCCCATAGTTAAGGAGATGGATTAAATTAATTAAATGATTAGACTAGAAGCTTCCTTCCTTAATTATTTCTTCATGAGAGGCCCCAAGGGGTACATTGGACATTTTACAATTGCTTGGGGGAGGGGCTATGGCCGGCCTATTAAAGAGGGGGGGGAATTTCTCTCTCCTCTCATCTCATTCCAAATCTAGATCTAGAATTCTCCCACTACCAAATTCCCTCCATTCCCAATCCAATTCCCTACCAAATTTATTCCAAATTCTTCCCAATTCACCATTAGAGAAGGAGAAAGCAAGGATCTAGAAGAAGGAAGCAAGGATCTACAAAGAGGAGCAAGGATCTACATTTTGGAAGCAAGTTCATCTCAATTGGAGGTTTCATTGGGAATCCATCTCCCAATAGATATAATTCAGATTTTCCCATTTAAATAGCTTCTAAATCTGAGATTTAATTATGTAAAATCAACCTATATGTATGTAGTACCCATAGGACTTTGTTTTGTGTTCATAGGAGACCCATGGAGAAAGTTATGGTGCTTTTTGTGTCAATTTTGTTGGAATTCCGAATTTATATTTTGTTGTGTGTGTCAATTGATCCTATAGATCAATTGAACATGAGATTTGTGTTTGAGGCTAGTGTCGTGTCCATATTGGGATACTTGTGGTTCGTATCCCAACTATTTGGTGATACGTGTCATTTGGGGGTTTTCCTCCGACACGGGGCTTTGAACATGTCGTATTTTGACACGGACACATAGATCTACTTTTGACGCTTTGATTTGTTCATAAATATTATTTGTGATTTGTTTGTGTCCTTCGGGGTGCATTTGGTTGTGTGTTGGACTCGTGTCGCATGCGTATCCTAGATCTAGTGGGATACGGTGAGATACTCTCCAATTGTGTGTATTTTTGCATAGATCTAATTAATTGTGGTTCAATTCTTCAATTTATAATTAGTAAATATATATGGATATTAAATATTTATTTTGTGTATTTATTATAGTAATTATTGTAGCATAGATCTATATTTTGGGTGTGCTAATATAATGTACAATATAATATGTAGCTTTCTTGCATGCAAATATATATGTTACTACTTGTTAAATAATATAATTTATACATAAAATATTTTATAAAATATATTTGTATGTTTAATTGTGTAATTATATTATTTATAATTATTATGTAATTATTTGGATATTAAATATTTTAGGTGTGCTTCTAGCCATGTAAATTATATGTTCTTTGTTAAATATTTGAAGGTATAAGTTTATGTGTATATTAATATATATATGTACATTTTTGTATTAATGGTTTATATATATATATATATATATACTGTTTTATATATTCTGTATATATATATATATATATATATTATTTATATATTCTATTTTTATATATATAATTATATATATACAACTTGTTATAGTGACAGTGAATTAATGACAGTAAAAACTGTCATTAATTAGCCGACTAATAGCAGCCGCTGTAGCCTTCGGGCAATTAATGACAAACCTGTCATTAATTGCAGCAGCAAAAAATAGCAGCTTTTCTGCGACGCTTTTCCGCGACAGTTTAACTGTCAGCGAAAACCAAAGCAGTGGCAGTTTATTATTTGGGTTTCGGTGACAGTCCTTCGGTGACAGTCCCGACTGTCACTATTTAAACTATTTTGATTTAATCCTATTTTATTCACTGTTTTTCAATGACGCTTTGACAGATTTAATGTATATATTATATATTATAATTGTATATATATATATGTATATATATATGTGTTTTGTGAGGAATCATAATTGTAATAATATATTATGTTATTTATATAAATGTTGGGTTGTATATATATTATTTTAGGGTATATATTAATTATATTATTAGTATACTTTGTGTGAGTTCTTTTTGAATCTAATTTGATTCCTAAATTATTGTAGTTTATCTCTATATTATTTTATAGATGTCTTGTGAGGTTGACTTTGGGTTTGACCATGTTTGACTTTAGTGGACTTTAGAGTTGACCATAGTTGACTTTTTACCTTAGAATTGACTTATTGACCTAGAAATTGCCTAGTTTGACTTGTTCTCTTTCCGGGACCTTGTATTAATGTGGTATTCCATATCTAGGTCTTCGAGGCACCGAGTCAGACATTTGTGAGACTGTTCATTGGACTTCAGGTGAGTACATTCTCTGATAGTTTCTCATTTATGATATCCTCTATGTTTGTTGTATCTAGTGTAGATATACATGTTCTCTTGACACTATGGTTACACGGATTGGTATATCCGGATCTCGTCATAAGATATTATTCCTTGGTATATGGTGTATATGGTGCAAGTATTATTTCATTGGTTATCTTGTACATGTACAGACACCGATTCTCGGGGAGACTAGCTATCTTCTTGGAGAATCTAGTGCCATAACGTACCGTGGTTGGATCTATTATACCAGTCGGGGTGGGGAGTATTTTAGTGTAGATATGTGATCATACCCTCCTTGTGCATGTCTTGTTCCTTGTGAGTGTTGATCATACACCGCACGTATAATCAGCCAGGCCATTATACTCTTGTGCAAGTTCCTAAGCCGATCACATGTTAAAGCTAGTACTCACACACTTAGTCATTAGTATTCTTGTTCCATCAGCATATTGTTCATTATTGTATTTCTTTCCAGTATTTCCTTATTGTCTATACATTATTGTATCTATTTATGCATCTTGTTTATCCACAACTATTTACTGTTACATAGTTTTTATCATTATTTGAGAACTGCTGTTAGGGTTGTACTCTGCTCCTTTCCTGACTGGATATATTTTTCCAGATGACACTGAGGAGTACCCTACCTATTATGGACCCCAGGATGTTGTGGGTTTAGATTCTGAGACCCTGGCTCAAGAGGGACTTATCCCAACTGAGACAGTTGACCCTGGAGTTGTAGCTTTATAGTTTTGTAGTATTCTTTTGTACTGGATTTGTCTCCAGCATATTTCTGTATTTTTCTTCAGACTCATTGATGTATTATTTTAGACTCATGAGTTGTATTGTGACTATTCTATTCTTATCTGATTCGTGTTCATTCTATCTTAGTTCTGTGATTGAGTACACTATCTTTTGGTGGTTCATTATATTAGATAGACTTTCTAGACAGCGTTCTACCGCCGATTCTGCGGCGTAGGCTGGGAGTTGTTTCCGACTAGTACCCTTACCCCAGGTGCGGGTCGTGATACGTTTTTGGTGGTGGCCCATGCAGGTCTAGCTTCACAAGTATGTGATGTCGTGGTAGTGCGACAACTTAGTTGTACTACTGCGAGCCTGCGATAGGATATAGGATATAGGCTGAGATACTCAATTACATCTAGGAAAATTCTTTTGATTCAACTATTCTCCTTTGACGTTGATACTTGATCTCTTAAACTGTCCTTTCCTTGAGTGTCGTATATCATGTGCCATATTGATTCCTTATTTCATCTTTTTATGAGACATACTCGGAGATACTTGCGGAGGTACGCAAGGTTAAGCGGGATCTGGGTTTGAAGACCAAGAGAGACCGTGATTCTTTTCTGGGGGCCAACGGCAGTGCAGTATCTGCCAAACGTCCTCATTTCCAGTCCAGACCTTTCCAGCAGCCACAGCAGAACCAGACTCCAGCTAGAGCGCCTTTTCACCAGGCACCTCAGCAGCAGAGGCAGTTACAGCAAGCTCTATGCAACTTCTGCAAGAAGCCCGGCCACATCTGGGAAGTTTGCAGAAAGAGGCTAGGAGTTTGTTTGTATTGTGGTACTGAAGGGCATCAATTGAGGGAGTGTCCTCGTCGTGCAGTTCAGGGAGCAGCTCCAGCTCCGAGGGCACAGACGAGACCACCTGCAGCACAACCGAGGGGACCGCTTCCGACACAGCAGCAGCGTTTTGTCCAGCATCAGCAGCAGGGAGGTGCTCGGCAGGGACGAGTGTTTGCTATGACAGTCGAAGAGGAGGAACCCACCGGAGATGTCATCGCAGGTTCTATTCTTCTTGATTCCATTCCAGCTTTAGCTTTGTTTGATAGTGGTGCTTCCCATAGTTTTGTATCTGTTTCTTTTGCTCTAAAGCATGGTTTGGTAGCTGAGTCTTTGCTTAGGACTTGCAAGATCATGACCGGGGGAGGCATTATCCTGGTTAATGATATTTGCAAAGATCGGAGAGTTACTCTGGGAGGCCGGGAGTTGAGTGCGTGTCTACTTGTAATGCCACTTCCGAGCTACGACATTGTACTCGGGATGGATTGGTTGAGTAGGCACCGTGCTAGCATAGATTGTAGAGGAGGTAGAGTTTTGTTTGGTCCGCCAGGAGAGCCAGAGTTCGAGTTTGCTAGAGGAGCTGCGGAGCAGGAAGAAGGCATTATTTGTGGAGCTATGGTGGAAGACAAGGAGTTGCCACATCCGTTGATAGCAGAATTTTTGGATGTGTTTCCTGAAGAATTGCCAGGATTGCCGCCAGATCGAGATGTTGAATTTTCTATAGACTTGGTGCCAGGTGCAGAACCGATTTCACAATATGTCTATAGAGTAAACAACAGCGAGCTGGTCGAGTTGAAGAAGCAAGTGGACGAATTACAGGATAAGGGGTTTATCAGATCGAGTTCTTCACCATGGGGAGCCCCGGTATTGTTTGTACCGAAGAAGGATGGATCGGTGCGTATGTGCATTGATTACAGGGCTTTGAATAATCTCACTATCAAGAATAAGTATCCTTTGCCATGGATTGATGATCTGTTTGATCAGTTGAGTGGTGCGAAGGTGTTTTCTAAGATAGATTTGAGATCAGGCTACCATCAGGTGAAGGTGAAGCCGGAGGACATACCGAAGACTGCTTTTAGAACTCGGTATGGTCAGTTCGAGTTTATGGTGATGCCGTTTGGTTTGACTAATGCACCGGCGGTATTTATGAACTTGATGAACAAGGTGTTCCACCAGTAACTTGACAAGTTCGTGGTGGTGTTCATCGACGACATACTCATATACTCGAGGACACCGGAGGAGCATGAGGAGCATTTGAGGATTGTGTTGGATGTGCTGAGGAAGGAGAAGCTGTATGGAAAGTTGTCCAAATATGAGTTTTTCTTGGACAAAGTAGAATTCTTGGGGCATGTTGTGACTGGTGATGGTATTTCAGTGGATCCGAAGAAGATTTCAGCAGTGGAATCTTGGAAGACTCCGAGTTCGGTAGCAGAGATCAGGAGTTTCTTGGGATTGGCAGGCTACTACAGAAAGTTTGTGCAAGATTTTTCGAGGATTGCCGAGCCGATGACCAGACTCACAAGGAAGGATGTGGAGTTTGTTTGGACGGAAGATTGCCAGGCCGCTTTTGAGGAGTTGAAGAAGAGGTTGACGTCTGCTCCTATTTTGACATTGCCATCAGGGTCCGGAGGTTTCACTATTTATAGTGATGCATCGGAAAAGGGTTTAGGTTGTGTTCTTCAGCAGCATGGGAAAGTGATTGCCTATGCATCCAGGCAATTGCGTCCTCATGAAAAGAACTATCCTACCCATGATTTGGAGTTGGCAGCTGTCATATTCGCCCTGAAGTTGTGGAAATATTATTTGTACGGAGAGCGTGTGGAGATCTTCACAGACCACAAAAGCTTGAAGTACGTTTTCACGCAGAAGGAGTTGAACATGAGGCAGCGTCGGTGGTTGGAACTGATGAAGGATTTTGATATCTCTTTGCAATATCATCCTGGGAAGGCCAATGTAGTTGCCGATGCTTTGAGCAGGTATCCGGTAGCTATGTTCTTGACGCAGGATCGATATTTGTTGGAGGACTTGGAGAGCTTGGGCATTGAGGTGATTATTCCGGGTGGTGCTATGCAGATGTGGGGATTGCAGATACATTCAGATTTGATGGATAGGATCAAGGCAGCACAGTATGATGACGTATCTTTGAGGAGTATCAGAGCTCATATGAGAGCAGGATTGGAGGATGATTTCACTATTGCAGAGGATGGATCTTTGAGGCATGGAGTTAGATTGTGTGTGCCTAGTGGGGAGTTGCGAGAGGAGATATTGCAGGAAGCGCATCGCTCTCAGTATTCCATACATCCAGGTGCTAACAAGATGTATCGGGATATACGAGAGAGTGTGTGGTGGTATGGCATGAAGAGGGAAGTGGCACAGTTTGTATCCAGATGCTTAGTGTGCCAGCAGGTGAAAGCCGAGAGGCAGAGGCCAGGAGGTTTACTTCAGCCATTACCCATTCCAGAGTGGAAGTGGGAACACATTACTATGGATTTTGTGTCCGGACTACCACGATCTCCAGGAGGGAAAGACGCGATTTGGGTCATTGTTGATAGATTGACCAAGTCGGCCCACTTTTTGCCTTTCAAGGTGGGTTTATCTACGGAGAAGCTGGCAGAGATGTATGTAAGGCAGATCGTTAGGATACATGGAGTTCCCGTCAGCATAGTCTCGGATCGGGATAGTCGTTTCACTTCTTATTTCTGGAGGAGTTTGCAGGAGAGTTTGGGCACTCAACTCAAGTTCAGTACTGCATATCATCCCCAGACAGATGGGCAGTCAGAGAGGACTATTCAGACTCTCGAGGATATGTTGCGCACTTATGTACTAGATTTCGGGGGTTCTTGGGAGAACCATCTCCATTTGGTAGAGTTTGCTTACAACAACAGTTACCAGGCCAGTATAGAGATGTCACCTTTTGAAGCTCTATATGGTCGGAGGTATCGTACTCCTTTGTCTTGGGACGATGTTGGAGAGAGAGTTTTGCTTGGGCCAGAGATGGTTGTGGATGCAGCAGAGAAGGTTCAGTTGATCAGAGACAGACTTCGAGTGGCACAGGACAGACAACGGCATTGGGCCGATAGCCATCGGAGACCCTTGGAGTTTGAGGTATAGTTTAGATTTTATTTTGTGTGCTTGTTCTTGGTTGTTTGTTATAGATAAGTTCTTAAGGTGGTGTTTTGTTCTAGGTGGGTGGTTTGGTATTTCTGAGGATTTTTCCGACACGAGGTACGATTCGCTTCGGTGGAGGCGGAAAGCTTAGTCCGCGATTCATTGGACCTTTCACTATTCTAGAGAGGGTCGGTGCAGTTGCTTATAGACTAGACTTGCCACCTGCATTGGAGGGAGTGCACAACGTGTTTCATGTGTCGCAGTTGAGACGATACGTGGCAGATCCTAGTCATGTATTGGATCACTCAGAGATAGAGGTGGGCCCTACTCTTAGCTATCCAGAGCAGCCAGTTAGAATTTTGGATCGGAGAGAGAAGGTGCTGAGGAACCAGACTATTCCTTTGGTGCGCGTCGCATGGAGGCATCACTCTCCGGGGGAGTCTACCTGGGAGAGAGAGGATGACATGCGAGAGCGTTATCCATATTTGTTTGTACCTTGAGGTATGTTATTTCTAGTTATGTTCTGTTCATTGTTATGTTCTGTTCATTAGTTAGTTGTGATTCTTTAGTTCTGTTCTGTGATTTTCTGGGGGTAGTTTTCATCTTTGAATTTCGAGGACGAAATTATTTTAAGGAGGGTAGACTTGTCACTACCACATTTTCTAGGAAAGGGTATTTTAGTAATTTCCTATTTAAATAAATATTGTGCATGGTAAATAATTATTTGTTGTATTATTTAATTGTTGTTAGTTATTATTAAATTATTTTAGACTTATTTTAGTGGACCCAACTAGTTTAGTTTGGACCCATGGACCAACATGAATTAATTAGTTAGACTTGGCCCATTTAGAAAGCCCATAGTTAAGGAGATGGATTAAATTAATTAAATGATTAGACTAGAAGCTTCCTTCCATAATTATTTCTTCATGAGAGGCCCCAAGGGGTACATTGGACATTTTACAATTGCTTGGGGGAGGGGCTATGGCCGGCCTATTAAAGAGGGGGGGAAATTTCTCTCTCCTCTCATCTCATTCCAAATCTAGATCTAGAATTCTCCCACTACCAAATTCCCTCCATTCCCAATCCAATTTCCTACCAAATTCATTCCAAATTCTTCCCAATTCACCATTAGAGAAGGAGAAAGCAAGGATCTAGAAGAAGGAAGCAAGGATCTACAAAGAGGAGCAAGGATCTACATTTTGGAAGCAAGTTCATCTCAATTGGAGGTTTCATTGGGAATCCATCTCCCAATAGGTATAATTCAGATTTTCCCATTTAAATAGCTTCTAAATCTGAGATTTAATCATGTAAAATCAACCTATATGTATGTAGTACCCATAGGACTTTGTTTTGTGTTCATAGGAGACCCATGGAGAAAGTTATGGTGCTTTTTGTGTCAATTTTGTTGGAATTCCGAATTTATATTTTGTTGTGTGTGTCAATTGATCCTATAGATCAATTGAACATGAGATTTGTGTTTGAGGCTAGTGTCGTGTCCATATTGGGATACTTGTGGTTCGTATCCCAACTATTTGGTGATACGTGTCATTTTGGGGTTTTCCTCCGACACGGGGCTTTAAACATGTCGTATTTTAACACGGACACATAGATCTACTTTTGACGCTTTGATTTGTTCATAAATATTATTTGTGATTTGTTTGTGTCCTTCGGGATGCATTTGGTTGTGTGTTGGACTCGTGTCGCATGCGTATCCTAGATCTAGTGGGATACGGTGAGATACTCTCCAATTGTGTGTATTTTTGCATAGATCTAATTAATTGTGGTTCAATTCTTCAATTTATAATTAGTAAATATATATGGATATTAAATATTTATTTTGTGTATTTATTATAGTAATTATTGTAGCATAGATCTATATTTTGGGTGTGCTAATATAATGTACAATATAATATGTAGCTTTCTTGCATGCAAATATATATGTTACTACTTGTTAAATAATATAATTTATACATAAAATATTTTATAAAATATATTTTTATGTTTAATTGTGTAATTATATTATTTATAATTATTATGTAATTATTTGGATATTAAATATTTTAGGTGTGTTTCTAGCCATGTAAATTATATGTTCTTTGTTAAATATTTGAAGGTATAAGTTTATGTGTATATTAATATATATATGTACATTTTTGTATTAATGGTTTATATATATATATATATATATACTGTTTTATATATTCTGTATATATATATATATATATATATATATATATTGTTTATATATTCTGTTTTTATATATATAATTATATATATACAACTTGTTTTAGTGACAGTGAATTAATGACAGTAAAAACTGTCATTAATTAGCCGACTAATAGCAGCCGCTGTAGCCTTCGGGCAATTAATGACAAACCTGTCATTAATTGCAGCAGCGGGAAACAGCAGCTTTTCTGCGACGCTTTTCCGCGACAGTTTAACTGTCAGCGAAAACCAAAGAAGTGGCAGTTTATTATTTGGGTTTCGGTGACAGTCCTTCGGTGACAGTCCCGACTGTCACTATTTAAACTGTTTTGATTTTAATCCTATTTTATTCACTGTTTTTCAATGACGCTTTGACAGATTTAATGTATATATTATATATTATAATTGTATATATATATATGTATATATATATGTGTTTTGTGAGGAATAATAATTGTAATAATATATTATGTTATTTATATAAATGTTGGGTTGTATATATATTATTTTAGGGTATATATTAATTATATTATTAGTATACTTTGTGTGAGTTCTTTTTGAATCTAATTTGATTCCTAAATTATTGTAGTTTATCTCTATATTATTTTATAGATGTCTTGTGAGGTTGACTTTGGGTTTGACCATGTTTGACTTTAGTGGACTTTAGAGTTGACCATAGTTGACTTTTTACCTTAGAATTGACTTATTGACCTAGAAATTGCCTAGTTTGACTTGTTCTCTTTTCGGGACCTTGTATTAATGTGGTATTCCATATCTAGGTCTTCGAGGCACCGAGTCAGACATTTGTGAGACTGTTCATTGGACTTCAGGTGAGTACATTCTCTGATAGTTTCTCATTTATGATATCCTCTATGTTCGTTGTATCTAGTGTAGATATACATGTTCTCTTGACACTATGGTTACACGGATTGGTATATCCGGATCTCGTCATGAGATGTTATTCCTTGGTATATGGTGTATATGGTGCAAGTATTGTTTCATTGGTTATCTTGTACATGTACAGACACCGATTCTCGGGGAGACTAGCTATCTTCTTGGGGAATCTAGTGCCATAACGTACCGTGGTTGGATCTATTATACCAGTCGGGGTGGGGAATATTTTAGTGTAGATATGTGATCATACCCTCCTTGTGCATGTCTTGTTCCTTGTGAGTGTTGATCATACACCGCACGTATAATCAGCCAGGCCATTATACTCTTGTGCAAGTTCCTAAGCCGATCACATGTTAAAGCTAGTACTCACACACTTAGTCATTAGTATTCTTGTTCCATCAGCATATTGTTCATTATTGTATTTCTTTCCAGTATTTCCTTATTGTCTATACATTCTTGTATCTATTTATGCATCTTGTTTATCCACAACTATTTACTGTTACATAGTTTTTATCATTATTTGAGAACTGCTGTTAGGGTTGTACTCTGCTCCTTTCCTGACTGGATATATTTTTCCAGATGATACTGAGGAGTACCCTACCTATTATGGACCCCAGGATATTGTGGGTTTAGATTCTGAGACCCTGGCTCAAGAGGGACTTATCCCAACTGAGACAGTTGACCCTGGAGTTGTAGCTTTATAGTTTTGTAGTATTCTTTTGTATTGGATTTGTCTCCAGCATATTTCTGTATTTTTCTTCAGACTCATTGATGTATTATTTTAGACTCATGAGTTGTATTGTGACTATTCTATTCTTATCTGATTCGTGTTCATTCTATCTTAGTTCTGTGATTAAGTACACTATCTTTTGGTGGTTCATTATATTAGATAGACTTTCTAGACAGCGTTCTACCGCCGATTCTGCGGCGTAGGCTGGGCGTTGTTTCCGACTAGTACCCTTACCCCAGGTGCGGGTCGTGACAGTTTCTGAATAGAGTGTTGAAACGGTCGATGCTGACTTTATGGCGGATTTATTGGGGACCGGTGTGACCTCTTTCTCCTATAAAAAGGCTTGGGGAGTTAACCTGTTCTCCCCACATTCCCATCACCACGCAGAGATGATCGCCGGAGTTCGTCGGGTCGATCTGAGGAAGAAGGAGATCATGTTCTTCCAGCGTGTAAGGAGCCGAAAAAGACGGCATCTTCGAGCAAGTGTCCACTGCAACGATGGATCATGGAAGGATATCTTAGCCTCCCTTGCTCGGGATAATCAGCAACTTTGTATGGTGGTTCTTTCAGGAGAAGGGAAGGGTCGTATTAGACCACACTGCTTGCAAATGGCGCCTTCTCCAGTTACCTTCGGGACTGAAAGCAACAACTAGCTCTGACCTCGGGCATTGAGTTGGGTGGAATATATCAACTCAATTTGTCACGGCACATGGAACATGGGATCTGCATAATTTATGCAAGCCCCAACTCTGTATTCTTCCGCCGTTGATCATTGCCATGTCAGTCAGTTTGCTGGAACTGACTGACTGCTGGAGAAGACGGATGAAGAATTATGCCCATGCGATAACCTGTCAGAACAGCTTCTGGGCGATCTTCAGACGACGATGGAGAAATCCTTTGTAGACGGACTTTCCCTTATATATAACCATGAAAAATAAAGAAAAAAAACTTGTAGACAGGATTTCCCTCATATGTAATCATGATTTTGATTTTAATAAAATCGTCTTTCTTCTCCGCATATGATCGTTTTGCCATACGTTGCTGTGAAGTCTGAATATGTGTAGCTTCAACACGTCTGATTCTTTATGCCAACTCTGTTAAAAGAGTGCTAGGTCCTGTCCTTTTGCGCATAGCGAATAGTCCATAGAATGCTGTTGAGCATTTTGAACATTTAGAACTGTCATGTTGCTAGGACTGAGGAACCGCGTAGAGCTCTGAACTGTTGTTTTTACTTCTGATGAATAGAATTTTTGTTCAGACTTCGTCTTCAAGAATGATTTCTCAAAAATCCCTTGGAACAGGGTCGAGAAATGGCTGTCAAACTGAGTTGCCATCTTGATAGACGAGATATTCAGACTGAAGTCTGGATGATCCTCCAATTCGACCCGAGAAGAGTTATTTCTCAATGCTTGAACTCTGTATGCTTCGGGTACTTGGGATATGTTGAGGTCAAGAAGGAGTATCTTCTGTGTGAACTCCTGTAATCGACCGCCTTGCTATTTCGGATATGCGGAAAGTCAGAGATCCGTAGTGTAGATGAGCTGAGAATCCTGAGTTCGTAGTCTATTGAGCGTAGAAAGCCACCGAGCGTGAGATCGTAGATTCGGAGCTGCTGAGCGTAAAGTCGTAGGTTTGTAGCCTCTCGAGCATAAAAGCTACCGAGCACAAAGGCATCCGGGCATAAAACCATAGACTGATAGCTTGCGAGCGTAAAACCGTAGATCTGTTGCTGTCGAGCGTAGAAAGCTCCTTAGCGTAGAACTGTAGATTTGTAGCTTATGAAAAAGAAATCTTCCGAGCGTAAGGTTGTGGATCTGTTGCCTCCGAGCGTAAACTAAACGCCATCGAGCGCGAGATCATCGATTTGGTATCTGCTGAGCGTAAAGTCATAGGTTTGTAGCCTCTCGAGCATAAAAGCTACTGAGCACAAAGGCATCCGGGCATAAAACCATAGACTGATAGCTTGCGAGCGTAAAACCGTAGATCTGTTGCTGTCGAGCGTAGAAAGCTCTTTAGCATAGGAACCGATGACCTGCTTTTGCACGAAAAACTCTTCGAATTTGCTGACTGTCCGTCTTTCGAGAGTAGTGGGCTGACGTAGTACCCAATCATAACCAAATATTTAATTTGTGAGATTTGGTTGGGGTTTCGAGGAGCCCATCTGAGGATTCGAGGAGTCGACCCGAACTCTATATATATCCCAAGCTTTTGAGAGAAAAACTTTTTATCCGTCTTCTGTGAAAGAGAGCCTTCAACTGTTTGAGTTTTTCCCCTCGTTTTTTCTCCGAGCACCCCGAGTTTTCAGAAATGGCGCCGAAACAAACCCCCTCCACCAAGGGAAAGAGCACAGGCTCTTATTCTCGTTCTTTTGCCCCGGCGAGAGAGTCTTCGGTCGGGCAAGGTGAACTTCCTTCTGAGCGAAGCATCCTGCCGACGAGTAGCGCACCCGGCCTTAGAGGTATAGCCTTTGGGATGACAAAGAACGACGAAAAATCCTTCGCACACGTTGAACGTGACCGCGCTAGGTCGTCTCCTGTGCTGATAGCCTCTTTGAGGAAGATGACGCACGGAGACGTTTTCATCTTTTACGTCCACATTTCTAATGTGCCAGCGTAAAAAACTCCATGTTTTCGCAGTTTTGAGCGTAAAAGCTCTGACTGCCAAAAACTTGGTGTATACTATAAAATTTTAGTTTTACGCTTTGGATGGGACCTCCGGCGTAATAACTAGAATTTTGACAGTCTGGCTTAAAGCGCGGACCGTATACCGCCGATTACGCTTCAGGATGTGACTTCCGACGTAAAAATTAGCAAATTTTGTACAGTCTTGGCGTAAAGCACAGACTGTCGTTTCTTGGTCTTTGTGTTGCAAGATTTGTAATGACGTATTTTCCTTGCACTTTCACAGTTAACTTGCATGAGTCTCCACTGGCCGAGGTGATGGGTTCCGCTGTCGGGATGCTGTACTTGAACTACTTGGAGGATCTGTCGCACGTGATATTTCCTATCTCCGGACCCCAATATCCTGAAGGGAGGGGGATCTTGGTATCGGCTCAGGGCGAGCGGACATTGCTGAACATGATTAACGGAGAGCCCCTGACGTACATAGACAGGGACCAGTACATCAAGCCGGCCTTTCTCTTTGGGGATAAGATAGACAAACAGTCCCAGACGAAGCCCAAGAGAGAACCCTGGGTTTTCCCCGCCGAGAGTGTGGTATTGTATCTGCCCACGATACCGAGAGATTATCCCATCTCGGCTTTCTTCCATGCCACACATCCCAGGAGGATGTCGTGGACGCTGACTCCCGATCTTCACGGCAAGCCGGGGAAGATATTTCATCTGAAAGGAGCTGACTAGGGGTCGTTTGTCAGCCGCCCTTCTGGCGTTGTGACGTTGTTCAGGGGACTGTGCCCGGGCAGCATTCCGAGTGAAGATAGTTCAGTGATCCAGCCGGTCCAATTGCCGACTTTCTGCAACGACTTCATGGTGCGAGGGGGATATACCCCAAGAAGAACCCTCGGTGCAACGGGTGGATCACCCTAGCAAACCTCCGATGGACTTGCCTAGTTGACTAGGCTCTGAAGCATTTTCGGAGAGAGCTGGAGGTCATAGGACTGTATGCTGCCGTGAGCGCGACGAGTGTTGGGTTGCCTCCCAACCCTAACCTATTTTTGGCACTGATGGAGCGATACATTTCGCTCACCGGGACCTTCGCCACTCCACTGGGGGAGTTGGGGTTGGCCCTCCACGAAATGGCAGCGATCTCGAGACTGCCGATGGGGGATACCCCGTATGAAGAGTATGTTCCCACCAACCGGGAGTTGGAGGACTCGGACCCTCGGGTTGTAGAGGTGTATCAGGAGCTGATGTGCCACTATTTTGCGTGTACTGCTTTTTATAATGAGCCTTCTGATTTGGCTCACACCACTAAGTGGATGTCCTACCTCTTTTTCTACCGGGCCAGGGCTGTCAAGTCGGAGAAAGTTTCGGTGGGCAAGAATGAGCCCGTGAACTGTTTGGGCGTGCTCAGTGCCCAGGTCATCGAGGATCTTATGGAGGAGGCTAAAGCTCTAGATCAGTTTCTCAATGACGGGGTAGGAAAGTACCCTGAAGGCACTAAGGCCTATAGTTACTTGAGGCGCTGCCGCAGGCCTTTGTCTGAGGAAGCCAAGCTGGCTGGCTTTCTCTCCCTATGGCTGCGTCGAGTAGTGGTGCCCGGTATCGCGTCTGCGGACCGCATTCACCAGAACATCCTGTGGCCCGCCGTTCGTCTGGTGTTCGGGGCAAGACTGGGCTTGCTCCCTGCCATGGTGTGTCGCATACAGGCTGGCCTGAGAGCCATGACTGACGGACTGCTCGTCGATGAAGCTCGACGTGATAGCTTTCCCCGGGTAGAGTTACCATACCTGTACTTGATGGGATGGTTAATCCTCCACAACCCCCGGGTGATGTCTTCCTGCCCGGGTAGCAGCACGGGGGGTAGTTTCTTGCTGAACTACAAGGACTCCCTCTGGAACGTGAATACAGTCTTAGACTGTCGGCTGGCGCTGAGCCTCGGTCACTGCTGGAAGCTCCTCTGCACTGTCCCCTCTGTACATCGTAATCAGTCAGGGATTAGGCTTGAGGATTTAGGTGGAGAAAAGACCAATCTTTCTCCGGAAGCATTTAATTGGTTGGTCTGCATCAGACCCTCCCATCTGCTATACAGAAGTGAAGATCATTGCTTCTTTGAGCCTTACTTGCCCAGTCGGTTCGCCAGGCAGTTTGGGTACGATCAGCTGCACGTGGGCAATGCCATCACCAGCTACAGGTCCAGGGGCGAACTCATTGATGGAGCCAGGGGATGACGGTATTTCATCATGGGCTGCACGGGAGCAATCTTTATCTTGACGGTCGCAACCCTTTCCACGGACCTGCGCATCCTCCATTCGTACGCTCAGTTCTACGTGGCGATCAACACCTTCCATCGCGATTTTCACATTCATGGAAGCTTTAGGGTGCCTTCTCCCAAGCCTGGGGGAAGAATCGAAGTCCCCTCGGTTTCATCTGACGAGGGTGAGGAGTCCGTCACTCCGGATGAGCCTCTGGTATCGGTGCCGAGGTATGAAGTACCTCCGCCTGCGGGGGCTTTGGCGGTCTCTGGGAAGCGAAGGGCTCCTGCTTCGAAGCAGACTTTCCCTCGCAAGAGGAAGAAGAAGACGATTAATCGCCCTCTCCGGATTCCTGGCATTGAGGCTCCTAGAGAGGAACCTACAGTCTCTCCTGTTGGGGATGTCTCTTTGACTGGAGGTTCCCCGCCTCTCGGAGAGGGACCCTCAGTTTCGGCTGGCGGCGCCGGAGAACTCCTGCTTGAGGCTGCCGTTGTTGCCACTGCCTCCGGTAGTGGAATGAAATTGCCTGCGTGGCCGAAGCAAATGGGAGAATCTTTCCCTAGATCGGCAACGGATGAAACTCCTGCCACATCCGTGAGCATGACCAGCGAGGTTCCAGCTGACGAACCCCGACCGCGTCTTGGTGAAGGCTTGGTAGAGCTTCTAGCGATGTCGGTTGGCCCACCTCCTTCTCCAGGTATGACAGTTCGTATTGTGTCATTAAGGCATGATATAGCTACATCGGCTGCAGACCCGGCATATATACCGTTGGCTACGGGTAAAGGTCATCTTTATGTCTCCTCTTGGAAAGATTACTATCATATTGATATCAACTTTTTTGTCCTCTTCTCAGGGGATGGCGTCCACGGGAAGTATGGCGCTGAAGCGTCTTCTGGCTCTGCTCGGGCTCCTGACGATGATATAGAGGCGTTCGACTTCGAGGAGGAAATACCTTCGGGGGCCAGCTCGCCCGGAGTAGTTTCTTCACCTCAAGAGGAGGACGAACCTGTCATCGTCACCTCGCCTCTAGTGAGTATGCCGATGACTTCGACCGTCGTTGTCGCACCTTCTTCGGCTGTGGCCACCTCGTCTGCAATCATTCCTGGAGGGGAACTCGCCAATATCGTGGCCACTCCTGGCGTCCAACCAGATCTGGTTGCGCTGACCGAGCTGTATACCAGCCTCTTTTACACCAGTTTGAACACGCTGATATCAATGGTGTTGGCGAAGAACCTGAATTTTGATCGTCTGAAGAAGGCTTCCCAGTTTTTGATTGGGGCGGTCAGGGAGTTTGGCGATTCTGGCGTAGCTGACGCCCTGGAGGCGATGGTTAATGGGTTGGAGCGACCTATTAACGAATACTTGCAGCTGACTCGGGGCAGTTTTGAAGCTGAGGTCCAGGCCAGATACGACTTCATGACTGCGCGGCTTACCAAACAGCTGGAGAGCCTAGATAACTCCATCAAAGCACATAAGCTGGAGATGGATAAAAGAAAAGCTGTCGTGGAGGAGGCTCTTGCTCTTCAGACGAAGTGCCAATCCGAGCACGAAGGGAATGCAGCGAGGGCTCGCAAATTGAAGGAGAAACTCGCTCAGGCAGAGGAGTGGGCTTCTCAGTCGTTGGCAGGTCTAGACGTAGCGACTAGTCGACTGAGCACAGCGCGACGGGACCTGGAGAGTGCAGAAGCTGCCCGAGCTGGCTCTCTTCGGGCAAGGGCCGAACTGTCCTTTACGAAAAATCCTGAGGCACGGCTGGAACAGGCCCGCGCTGATGCCTTGGTTTCCAGGGACGAGAGGGTGGCTGCACTGGCGAAGCTGATTCGCGATCTGACCGCTCCCCCATAATGATGTGCCCATTCTTCTTTTTGCTTCCCCAATGTAATTATACTCTTTTCGGGAATAAATAAAGCGAATCTTTTCTGACTTTGTGGACCCATCATTTCGGAATGTAAATGACAGGTTTGGGCGAGAGTGATATCAGAGGTAGTATGAACATGATAGACTCTCGATAAACTTTTAGCAGGACATATCTATTCAGAGGTCACACGGACATGATAGAATATGACCTAACTAGTTTCGTTCTGGAAGTAGTTTGGTCAGACTTTGAGATTCTTGCTATATTCTACTTGAGCAGAGGAGGTTAAGCATAGTACCTCTTCAGGGATTTACCGTTGATAGGAGCCATTAATATGTCTCCATTAGGCTGGGCTAACCTATAAGCGCCGTTCGAGAACGTTGTCTCGATCACATAAGGGCCTTCCCACTTGGGCTGAAATTTCCCTTTACTCCTGTTAGTAAGAATCATCGGCCTTCTTTCGGCTAAAACTAGCTCGCCGACTTTGAACACTCTTTCCTTTACTTTATGATTGAAAGCTCTAAAAATGCGTGTTTGGTAGAGCGCGATGCGCTGTTGAGCTTGGAGGCATTTCTCTTCTAATCCTTTTAGCTCTTGAAGCCTTAGCAGGTCATTCTTTTCTTAGGTCAGCTCATTAGTCACGGCTATCCTGAGCGACGGGATCTGGATTTCAATGGAAAGAACTGCCTCGCTCCCGTAGACCAGTGAAAATGGGGTACAACCTGTCGGTGTCCATACCATTGTGCGGTATGCCCGAAGATATTCGCCCAGTTTCTCATTCTAGTCTCTTTTGTTTGAAGAGACGAACTTCTTCAAGAGTTTGATAATGGTTTTGTTGAAAGCTTTCGCCAAACCATTAGCAGCTGGATAAGATGTCGTAGAGGCAATATTATGTATCCGATTTTTATCACAAATCGATAAAATGCTTGGCTGATGAACTGAGGCCCATTGTCATGGATTATCCTTCGGAGAATCCCAAAGCGATAAATGACGTGATGCTTGATGAAGTTGATTACGTCAGATGCTTTTACCTCAGTGAGAGGGATCGTCTCTGCCCATTTGGAGAAGTAATCTGTGATGGCCAGTATGAACCGGTGACCTCTGGAAGAAGAAGGATGAATAGGACCAATGATATCCATACCCCATGCTTCGAAAGGCCAGGATGCAACCGTAGGATGTAGATATTCAGACGGTTGATGTATGAAGTCTGCATGAACCTGACAGGCTCTGCATTGCCTTGCATAGTTGATCGCGTCTGTGATCATAGTGGGCCAGTAATAGCCCATTCTCCTGATACGATCCTGTAGCATAGGACCGGGCTGATGCGCTCCGCATACACCGTCGTGAGCTTCCCGGATAATCTGTTGTGCTTCGTCGTCAGAGAGATATCTTAATAGCAGTCTGTCGTAGGTTCGGCAATATAGGTATTGTGAAGATGCGTCGAAGTAGAAGCGTAATGATCGTCTTTTGACGGATACTGCTTCTTTGGGGTCCTCCGGCAAGATTCCGTATGCGACAAAATCTATGAAGGGACTTCTCCAGTCTCTTCTAGGGGGATCCGTTTTCACATCGTAGCTGCGCTCTATGTGAAATTTGTTCTTCATGCAGAATAAATCTCTGTTAAGAAGAATTAATGAATCCTGCCTTTTTATAGGAGTGGCTAAATCCGCAGCTAGACTGGCTAGGGCATCAGCTTCCAGGTTCTGAGATCGAGGTACATGCTCTAATAAGAACCCTTTGAATGTCATGGCTATCTCGACCGTTGTTTGGTGATAGGGGATGAGATCTGGATTCTGGACTTCATATATTCCCCTGACTTGATTGACGATAAGCAGAGAATCCCCGAAAGCTTCCAGGGACTCGACCCCCAGCTCTTTAGCGACTTGGAGCCTGATTAACAGAGCGTTATATTCTGCCACATTGTTGGAACATGGTTCGTTAAGAGAATATGCTTGGTAGATGACGAGTTTATCAGGAGTGACCAGGATGATTCCTACCCCTGAAACCACGTTTTCCTGGGGACCAGTCCTGGAGGCGCCGTCGAAGAACAGTTGCCATACGTCACTTTCCATTGCGGAATTACATTCTGCAACTTCGTCGGGAATGTCTTCGTATAATTTGGAGGCCTCCGGGATTGGATGAGAAGCTAGGAAGTCGGCCAGCGCTTGGCCTTTGATGGACTTCTGCGGGACGTATACCATATCATATGGTGTTAACAGCATCGCCCAAGTTGCGAGCCGGGAATTAAGAACACTTGGCTTGCTCATCAGTACTCGAAGAGGGTTGATCCTGGAGATGATATGGATAGTCTGGCCGGTGATATAGTGCCGCGTCTTCTGGATAGCGAACATCAGAGCCAAGCATTCCTTCTCCACTGGGTTGTACCGGTGTTCGGCTCCGACTATCATCCTGCTGAGGTAGTAGATAGCCTGTTCATGCCCCACATCGTTCTTCTGCGTGAGAAGAGCTCCTAGCGAATGATCCATTGCTTGAACGTACAGCAAGAATGGTCTTCCCATGATGGGAGGCACCAGAACCGGCGGACTGGTGAGGTAGCGTTTGATATCCCCGAATGCTTGCTGACAGGTTTCATCCCATACGAAGGATACACCTTTCTTCATGAGATGCGAAAAGGGCTGACATCTTCCCGAGAGGTTGGATATGAACCTCCGGATATAAGCCAGAAGGCCTTGAAATCCCTGGAGTTCCCTCAGATTGCGGGGCGGTCGCATTTCTACGATGGCCTGGACTTTGTCAGGGTCCACTTGGATGTCTTTGGCAATAATGACAAATCCCAGGAACTTGCCACTAGATACACCCAGAAAGGACTTCGTAGGGTTCATCTTGAGTTAATGTTGGCGTATTAACTCAAATACCGTCTTCAAGTCTTAAATGTGATCATTTTTGAGGCGGCTCTTGACGGCTATGTCGTCCACGTAACATTCTACTGTTTTGCGTAAATACTCATGGAATATGCTACTCATGGCCCGTTGGTATGTAGCCCCGGTGTTCTTCAATCCGAAGGGCATGACCGTATAGCAATATACTCCCAACGGTGTCCGGAAGGCAGTGTGCTTCTCGTCTTCAGGATGCATCTTGATCTGATTGTATCCTGAGAATCCGTCCATGAAAGACATACGTTCAAAACCGCAGGTGTTGTCGATCATGATGTCCGTGATGGGAAGAGGGAACTCATCCTTGGGGTAGGCTGCATTCAGATCTCGGTAATCGATGCAGATACGTATTTTCCTATTTTTCTTCATGACTGGGACAACGTTGGCGACCCAGTCGGTATATTGTTCTTCCCGGATGAAACCACAGGCTATCAATTTCTTGACTTCAGCTTCGATGGCGTCTATCATGTCTGGGCGAAACCGGCATTGATGCTGCTTCATAGGCTTCGAGTCGGTCAGTATATTGAGTTTATGAGTAGCCACCTTCGGGTCAAGGCCCGGCATGTCCTCATAATTCCACGCAAAGACGTCGATATATTCTTTTATCAGCTGGATAACTTCTTCCCGTTCAGCCGGAGAAAGATTGTTACTGATGAATATCAGTTTTGGCGAGAGTTCACCCCCAACATCAACCTGGATAACTTCGTCTTTGGTGGGAGGTTCCCTCTTTGCTCGAAGCAGAATTCCCACTGCGTATCCATTTGTTGGGCCCAAGAGTCATTCTCAAACGGCTCAGGATCCTGTTCATCTGCTTCAAAGGGATCTGCCACTACCATATTCACTGATAGTGATTGTTCGAGATCATCAGGTGAGTCGGAGGGCGACGAGCCATTCTGGGAGAAGGAAAAGATATCCTCGTCTGACTTAGAAGTCGTAAGGGAGGTGGCATACCCTAACCCGAAACGGGTTTACTGGTAGCGGGGGTCGCCGCGCAGCGGCGTTCGTCTGCCTCTTCCGTAGTTGAGGCCTAGCTTCCGCTCCAAGTCATAGCCCATATTTTGCATGATCCTCAACGCTTGCGGGCTGTATCGGTGAACCTGCATTTTTCCAGTATCGTCATCGAAAGGATCTTCCTGGATAGCCGGTTGATTGCGCATGCGGCCGAAGACTATTGAACGCCGGCTGCTGCCGGTAGGCGGGACAATGAAGATAGAATCCTCCTGTGGTCCATATTTTGTGACGACGTTGGATGATGATGCTACTTCCCAGACATACGGACGGTAGGAGTTCATAACTTCCAAGAATTTTTGTGCTATGGGTTCTACCTCGTCACGTGGAGTGGATTCCTAATTTGGAATTTGAGCGTTTAACGTACTGGAAAAGAGGATGTTTATTATCATCTGGAACTCCGTTCCTGGTCGCATTTACATCGGTCGGCTGCCCGTTGCGCCGAAGGTTGATGACCAAAGGTGGAGGCTTCTGGTTCGTAGTGACCACTAGAGGATCGCTCCCTTTTCCTGACCTGGATTTGTTCAGGTGAATAGCCATAGGCTCCATGGCTTCTGGACGAGTAGTTCGCCCTTTCACTCTGATTGACAGTGGTAGTGCGGCAGAGGGTTCTCCTGGCTCCCGGTGGGATTCCTTCTCCGTCTCGCCCGACACTTCTTCCGTGTGGTCTTGAGAGTATAACACGGCATCGGAATAGTAGGATTCTACTCCTTTAAACGGGTTTAGGTCGCTAAACTCCATTTGTACCATTCCTTGGGGGTCTACATATTTAAGACATTGATGTAGAATTGAAGGAACGATGTTGTGGTCGTGGATCCACGGTCTTCCCGGCAAAATGTTGTAGGACACCTCTGAATCAATGACGTAACACGTGGCCACCGATCTGAGGTTGTCAATCTGGATCCTCAGGCGAATATTCCCCAACGGCTTACTTCTTCCGGCGTTGAAACCCACGATTGTAGTGGAGGTGTAAGCCAGTTCGCTGGTAGGAATCCTCAATGGTCTGAGCAGACTGTGAGGGATGATGCTGATCGACGATCCCGGATCTATGTAAATCCGATCGACCTCCATGGAACCGACGTACCCGGTGTAATAGAGGGGCCTGTCATGCTTGTTATGTTTTAACAGCATGTCGTCTTGGGTGAAAGTGATATTTGGGACCACTTCCATCACACTGTGGCATTGAGGACATGCAACTGGTTCTTCGTCGGGGAACTTGAGCTGGGTCAAGCATGCCTCCGCCTGTATCAGCGCTTCACTCAGGGCTAGACGAGTATCTTGGGAGAGCCTGAGTAGCTCAAAGATGGAGAGCCTGGCTGGTGTATTAGCTAGTTGGGCCAGGATATCGAAGTTGTACGGCTTCTCAAAACCTTTGTTTGGAATGTTTTTTACAGGTTTATCAAAACGCACTTCTCTTTGCTTCCCTTTGTCCGCCGGCGTCGGTTTTGAAGGGCTGGCATCTGGTACGACGGGGCCTGGTCCTGAAGGTTTGGCAGCCGAAGCGTCTGCCGGCGCATCTTCCTGACTTGCTCCGTAGTCGTTGAGGTAGGCTTTCCCTGAACGGGTTACAGCAAATACCTCGTCTTCGTCTGATGGCGAAGGAGTTGCGACCATATGGCATGGTTTGCATTTGGAGCTTTTTCTAGACGTAGCTTTAGTAGCTTTAGTCTCCTCCTCGAGCTCTGACACCAAATCCGGGTGAACCCACATAATCTCGCCCTGCCGGGTGGTTAGGGGTACCAGGTCATGATTTTGACCCCTAGCTGGAGGGAGATTGATGATGTTCATCGTGGTCCGGGAAATGGGCGTGACGCCGTCTGAGACCTTTTAGGAAGGCAGATCGCCAAACCGCAGAGAGATCATGTTGGCCGTGACCGTCTTCTCGGTGTTGTGCAGAGTGATGGCCTTAGCATCGATTAACCCCTGGATCTTCCTTTTCAGTATGTAACACACCTTCATTGGGTGGTGTACGTATCTGTGGAAGATGCAGTATTTGGGATCGTCAGTACTGCCGACTTCTTGGGGCTGCCTCAGCTCCGGAAGGGTGATCTTGCCACTTTTGACGAGACACTCGAATATACTAGGGATATCGTCGTCGTCGAAAGAGTAGACTTCGACGGGCCTGGAAGTCCCGGGTCTTGTCTGCGTGGTCGCCGCAGTCTTTTGTCTGGACGTATTGACCGCCAGAGCTTGTTTTCCCTTAGAGCTGCGAGGATGGTCGCTACTGGGAGATAACCTCTTGCCTTTATCAGAGGCGAAGATCATAATGCCATTGTCGCGTGCCTTGCGACTGTTGTCTTCGGCAGCCACTGCCGAGATGATGAACGAGGGCCAATCATGGAACTAATATGGTCCTGTAAACATCGAGACTACGGGAAGGAGGTTCTTCCTGCAAATGTCTACTAACGCAGAGTCTGAAACTCCTGGAGGCATCTGTAAGGTGGCCTGACGAAAATGTTCGACGAAGGTGCGAACGTCTTCCTTTTCCCTCTGTTTGAATTCGATGAGAGAGGACATAGACATGTCCATTCCACCCTCGTAGAATCGCATGAAGAATAAAGCTTTGAAGTCCTCGAAGGAAGTAATGCAGTTGTCCGCCAAGCTACGGTACCACTGATAGGCTACTCCTGAGAGGCAGCCTTTGAACACCCGAGTGAGGAGGGCGTCGTTCCCTTGTAGCAACACCGTCATCATACTGAAATAGTTCATGTACTAACTTGGTGATATTTTTCCCTCGAACAGAGCCATAGTCTGAGGTTTGTACCTCGGAGGGAAAGGGACTTCTTCCCAGATAGCTGGGTAAGGCTGGTTAATTCCCAATTTCTTGAGCTGATCTTTGTGCTTCAAGGCGTCGAACTGGGCTTTCAACTCCCGTACTGCCTGCATCAGATTTTCAGTTGGAAGCGGGACTACGGTGTAGCGCAGAGTTGGTTGCATCGTGACTCCAATGGGAGGTAATATATTCTCCGAGTGAGGAAGCGGAGGAACTGCTGACTCTTGATCTAGAACAGGCTCTTGGCTCGGGTTGGATGGTGGTAAGTCCACCCCCACACGTATCTGAGTTGGCGGGACCGACGTTTAAGCCATGGCAGCTGCGTGCTGAGTTAGCATCATTTGGTGCATGTTCTCCATCATGGATTGCATTTGTTTCAGAGATGTCTTCAGCACAGTGATGCGTTGTTCCGCGTTTCCTGACGGCGAAGGTTCCTCGCGTTCATCTTCAACGGCGTAAACTCCCATTTCCCTGGGCGTCATCGAAGGATTAGTACAGGTCGCTGTAGAAGTCGACTCTATACTCTTAGCGTCTGATCTGGGAGATTGGCGACCCCCAGCGTCGGAATTAGACGAGTACGAAGCTGGTTGCTGTGACCTTGCACGGGTGTTTTGGAATACCCCAGCTTCAGTGTTCCTGAGGAGGTCTTCGAATCTCCTTCGGCTCAGAGGCCTAGAGGGATGACGTCTTGAGCTCGGCCCTCCTCTAGGTATGTGTGAAGCCATGTTCACGGATGCATGCGCGGGCTCTTCTTCCCTGAAAGACTAAGAGTAGCTCAATCGGTCGAAAACCGACCATTTTGCTTTAAAACAGCAGCAGTCAATCACAATTTTATGACTATTACAACATCGCTCGCTAGGGAGCATAATAGACATGTTGGAAGGTCCCCTCTCCTTACGCTTCTGGATTAGATATTCGTGCAAGTCAGGAGGAGTAGAGGAAGAAGACGACGGCTTGTTCCTTCTGTTTCCATCAGTGGGCATACGGAGATTGGGTACCATGGTTTTCCCTACACCACCTGTGTACAACAGGTTGGCCATCTGGGTGGCGAATAATCCCCGTAGAGGGTGCCTTCCCGCAACCTGAGCTTGCTTTACGTCGTGGGACTCCGCCTGGCGTAATTTGGAGATTTGCTCAGACTGGCGTAAAGCTGAAGAGGTCCTCAGTCGGCCGTCGACTTCCCGCGTAATCCGGAGGGTAGGCAGATTGCTTCTTCGCTAGCGTAACGGCCGAAAAGTTGAGTACTCTGCTACTTGCTTTCCCTTGCGGAAATCACAGCGCTCATCTGGTTCCCCGTAGAGGTCAGATGTTGTCTTGCGCATGGAGAGTGATTTGTACTTTCGATTTGGCGCTGAGGCATCATCGGAAGTTTGGTCTGTACCGCGCGTAGCGGGAGACTGGTTTCTACGCGTATAGCGCAGTGGATACTTCTGGGTTAGCGCTGAGGCTTTGCCCGAAGTTTCGTCTGTACCGCGCGTAGCGGGAGACTAGTTCCTACGTGTAGAGCGCAGTGGATACTTCTGGGTTAGCGCTGAGGCTTTGCCCGAAGTTCCGTCTGTACCGCGCGTAGCGGAAGACTGAATTTTACGTGCAGGGCACGGAGGGAGCAATGCTACAACCTCATTGGTCGGAGAGGTCGAAGAGATCGGAGAGTCCACAGGAATGGTAGAGGATGTCTTGGGCATCCAGGCCTTGCGCAGCTTTCTGTCATCTTGGACGGAGAGAGGGTGAGAGCTACCCCCGGTTCGAAGCATGTCTTCGTTGGCAGACTGGTCGAACTGGACAACCAATGTCTTCTTCACGGTTCCATAGATACCGCATCGTGTTGAGCAATTGCTTCCTCATCAGAAAAGAAAGATTTACCCAGCAGAGTCGCCATCTTGTTTGTGGTATTAAACGAAAGAATAAAAAATGTATTCAGGATGGGGTTTATACGAAACCCGCCTTCTTTGGTTTACAAAAAAACTTGTACAATTTGATCCTATACGAGGATATGGGAGTACAATTTATTTAATCTGGATAAATATTGCTATAGGTGTCTGATCTGCAGTCGATCACTTTAGCCCTTGGACCACACGATGTCTGGGAAGTAGCATCATCATTCAACGTCGTCATGATATATGGACCACAGGAGGATTCTTTCTTTATTGTCCCGCCTACCGGCAGCAGCCAGCGTTCAATAGTCTTCGGCCGCATGCGCAATCAACCGGCTATCTAGGAAGATCCTTTCGATGACGATACTGGAAAAATGCAGGTTCACCGATACAGCCCGCAAGCGTTGAGGATCATGCAAAATATGGGCTATGACTTGGAGCGAAGCCAGGCCTCAACTACGAAAGAGGCAGACGAACGCCGCTGTGCGGCGACCCTCGCTATCAGCAAACCCGTTTCGGGTTAGGATATGCCACCTCCCTTACGACTTCTAAGTCAGACGAGGATATCTTTTCCTCCTCCCAGAACGGCTCGTCGCCCTCTGACTCAACTGATGATCTTGAACAAACACTATCAGTGAATATGGTAGTGACAGGTCCCTTTAAAACAGATGAACAGGATCCTGAGCCATTTGAGAATGACTCTTGGGCCCAACAAATGGATACGCAGTGGGAATTCCGCTTCGAGCAAAGAGAACCTCCCACCAAAGACGAAGTTATCCAGGTTGATGTTGGGGGTAAACTTTCGCCAAAGCCGATATTCATCAGTAACAATCTTTCCCCAGCTGAAAGGGAAGAAGTTATCCGGCTGATAAAAGAATATATCGACATCTTTGCGTAGAATTATGAGGACATGCCGGGCCTTGAACCGAAGGTGGCTACTCATAAACTCAATATATTGACCGACTCGAAGCCTATGAAGCAGCACCAACGCCGGTTACGCCCAGACATGATGGACGCCATCGAAGCTGAAGTCAAGAAATTGATAGCCTACGGTTTCATCCAGGAAGAACAACATCCTGACTGGGTCGCCAACGTTGTCCCAGTCATGAAGAAAAATGGGAAAATACGTATCTGCATCGATTACCGAGATCTGAATGCAGCCTGCCCCAAGGATGAGTTTTCTCTTCCCATCACGGACATCATGATTGACAACACCTGTAGTTTTGAATGCATATCTTTTATGGATGGATTCTCAGGATACAATCAGATCAAGATGCATCCTGAAGACGAGAAGCACACTGCCTTCCGGACACCGTTGGGAGTATATTGCTATACGGTCATGCCCTTCGGATTGAAGAACGCCGGGGCTACATACCAACGGGCCATGAGTAGCATATTCCATGAGCATTTACGCAAAACAGTAGAATGTTACATGGACGACATAGCCATCAAGAGCCACCTCAAAAATGATCACATTCAAGACTTGAAGACGGTATTTGAGTTAATGCGCCAACATCAACTCAAGATGAAACCTACGAAGTCCTTCCTGGGCGTATCTAGTGGCAAATTCCTGGGATTTGTCATTACCGCCAAAGGCATCCAAGTGAACCCTGACAAAGTCCAGGCCATCGTAGAAATGCGACTGCCCCGCAATCTGAGGGAACTCCGGGCATTTCAAGGTCATCTGGCTTATATCCGGAGGTTCATATCCAACCTCTCGGGAAGATGTCAACCCTTTTCGCATCTCATAAAGAAAGGTATATCCTTCGTATGGGACGAAACCTGTCAGCAAGCATTTGGGGAAATCAAATGCTACCTCACCAGTCCGCCGGTTCTGGTGCCTCCCATCATGGAAAGACCATTCTTGCTGTACGTTCGAGCAATGGATCATTCGCTAGGAGCTCTTCTCGCGTAGAAGAACGATGTGGGCATGAACAAGCTATCTACTACCTCAGCAGGATGATGGTCGGAGCCGAACACCGGTACAACCCAGTGGAGAAGGAATGCTTGGCTCTGATGTTCGCTATCCAGAAGATGCGGCACTATGTCACCGGCCAGACTATCCATATCATCTCCAGGATCAACCCTCTTCGAGTACTGATGAGCAAGCCAAGTGTTCTTAATTCCCGGCTCGCAACTTGGGCGATGTTGTTAACACCATATGACATGGTATACGTCCCGCAGAAGTCCATCAAAGGCCAAGCGCTGGCCGACTTCCTAGCTGCTCATCCGATCCCGGAGGCCTCCAAATTATACGAAGATATTCCCGACGAAGTTGCAGAATATAATTCCGCAATAAAAAGTAACGTATGGCAACTGTTCTTCGACGGCGCCTCCAGGACTGGTCCCCAGGGAAACGTAGTTTCAGGGGTAGGAATCGTCCTGGTCACTCCTGATAAACTCGTCATCTACCGATCATATTCTCTTAACGAACCATGTTCCAACAATGTGGCGGAATATAACGCTCTGTTAATCGGGCTCCAAGTCGCTAAAGAGCTGGGGGTCGAGTCCCTGGAAGCTTTCGGTGATTCTCTGCTTATCGTCAATCAAGTTAGGGGAATATATAAAGTCCGGAATCTAGACCTCATCCCCTATCACCAAACAACGGTCGAGATAGCCATGCCATTCAAAGGGTTCTTCCTAGAGCATGTACCTCGATCTCAGAACCTGGAAGCTAATACCCTAGCCAGTCTAGCTGCGGATTTAGCCACTCCTATAAAAAGGCAGGATTCGGTAATCCTTCTTAACAGAGATTTATTCTACGTGAAGAACAATTTTCACATAGAACGCAGCTACGCTGTGAACACAGATCCCCCTAGAAGAGACTGGAGAAGTCCCTTCATAGATTTTGTCGCATACGGAATCTTGCCGGAGGACCCCAAAGAAGCAGTATCCGTCAAAAGACGATCATTACGCTTCTACTTCGACGCATCTTCACAATGTCTATATCGCCGGACCTACGACGGACTGCTATTAAGATGTCTCTCTGACGACGAAGCAGAGCAGATTATCCGGGAAGCTCACGACGGTGTATGCGGAGCGCATCAGCCCGGTCCTAAGCTACAGGATCGTATCAGGAGAATGGGCTATTACTGGCCCACTATGATCACCGACGCGATCAACTATGCAAGACAATGCAGAGCCTGTCAGGTTCATGCAGACTTCATACATCAACCGTCTGAATATCTACATCCTACGGTTGCATCCTGGCCTTTCGAAGCATGGGGTATGGATATCATTGGTCCTATTCACCCGTCTTCTTCTAGAGGTCACCGGTTCATACTGGCCATTACAGATTACTTCTCCAAATGGGCAGAGGCGATCCCTCTTGCTGAGGTAAAGGCGTCTGACATAATCAGCTTCATCAAGCATCACGTCATTTATCGCTTTGGGATTCCCCGAAGGATAATCCATGACAATGGGCCTCAGTTCATCAGCCAAGCATTTCATCGATTTTGTGATAAAAATCGAATACATAATATTGCCTCTACGACATCTTATTCAGCTGCTAAGGGTTTGGCGAAAGCTTTCAACAAAACCATTATCAAACTCTTGAAGAAGTTCGTCTCTTCAAACAAAAGAGACTGGAATGAGAAGCTGGTCGAATGTCTCTGGGCATACCGCACAACGGTACGGACACCGACAGGTTGTACCCTATTTTCACTGGTCTACGGGAGCGAAGCAGTTCTTCCCATTGAAATCCAGATCCCATCGCTCAGGATAGCCGTGACTAATAAGCTGACCCAAGAAAAGAATGACCTGTTAAGGCTTCAAGAGCTAGAAGGATTAGACGAGAAACGTCTCCAAGCTCAACAGCGCATAGCGCTCTACCAAGCACGCATTTTCAGAGCTTTCAATCATAAAGTAAAGGAAAGAGTGTTCAAAGTCGGCGAGCTAGTTTTAGCCGTAAGAAGGCCGATGATTCTTACTCACAGGAGTAAAGGCAAATTCCAGCCCAAGTGGGAAGGCCCTTATGTGATCGAGAAAACGTTCTCGAACGGCGCTTACAGGTTAGCCCAGCCTAATGGAGACATGTTAATAGCTCCTATCAACGGTAAATTTCTGAAGAGGTACTATGCTTAACCCCCTCTGCTCAAGAGGAATATAGCGAGAATCTCAAAGTCTGACCAAACTACTTCCAGAACGAAACTCGTTAGGTCATATTCTATTATGTCCGTATGACCTCTGAATAGATATGTCCTGCTAAAAGTTTATCGATAGTCTATCACGTCCATACTACCTCTGATATCACTCTCGCCCAAACCTGTCATTTACATTCCGAAATGATGAGTCCACAAAGTCAGAAAAGATTCACTTTATTTATTCCCGAAAAGAGCAGAATTATATTGGGGAAGCAAAAAGAAGAAAGGGCACATCATTGTGGGGGAGTGGTCAGATCGCGAATCAGCTTCACCAGTGCAGCCACCCTCTCGTCCCTGGAAACCAAGACATCAGCGCGGGCCTGTTCCAGCCGTGCCTCGGGATTGTTCGTAAAGGACAGTTCTGCCCTTGCCCGAAGAGAGCCAGCTCGGGCAGCTTCTGCACGCTCCAAGTCCCGTCGCGCTGTGCTCAGTCGACTAGTCGCTACGTCTAGACCGCCAACGACTGAGAAGCCTACTCCTCTGCCTGAGCGAGTTTCTCCTTCAACTTGCGAGCCCTCGCTGCATTCCCTTCATGCTTGGATTGGCACTTCATCTGAAGAGCAAGAGCCTCCTCCACGACAGCTTTTCTTTTATCCATCTCCAGCTTATGTGCTTTGATAGAGTTATCTAGGCTCTCCAGCTGTTTGGTAAGCCGCGCAGTCATGAAGTCGTATCTGGCCTGGACCTCAGCTTCAAAACTGCCCCGAGTCAGCTGCAAGTATTCGTTAATAGGTCGCTCTAACCCATTAACCATCGCCTCCAGGGCGTCAGCTACCCCAGAATCGCCAAACTCCCTGACCGCCCCAATCGAAAACTGGGAAGCCTTCTTCAGACGCTCAAAATCCAGATTCTTAGCCAACACCATGGATATCAGCGTTTGCAAACTAGTGTAAAAGAGGCTGGTATACAGCTCGGTCAGCGCAACCAGATCTGGTTGAACGCCAGGGGTGGCCGTGATGTTGGCGAGTTCCCCTCTAGGAGTGAATGCAGACGAGGTGATCACAGCCGTCGCCTCGACGGGTGGTGCGACCGAAAAAGGTGCGACAACGACGGTCGAAGTCATCGGCATACTCGCAAGAGGCGAGGTCACGATAACGGGTTCGTCCTCCTCTGGAGGTGACGAAACTACTCCAGGCGAGCTAGCCCCCGAAGGTATTTCCTCCTCGAAGTCGAACGCCTCTGTATCATCGTCAGGAGCCCGAGCAGAGCGAGAAGGCGCTTCAGCGCCATACTTTCCGTGGACGCCATCCCTTGAGAAGAGTACAAGAAAGTTGATATCAATATGATAGTAATCTTTCTAAGAGGAGACATAAAGATGACCTTTACCCGTAGCCAACGATATATATGTCGCGTCTGCAGCCGATGTAGCTATATCACGCCTTAATGACGCAATACGAACTGTCATACCTGAAGAATGAGGTGGGCCAACCGACATCGCCAGGAGCTCTACCATGCCTTCACCAAGACGCGGTCGAGGTTCGTCAGCTGGAACCTCGCTGGTCATGCTCACGGACGCGACAGGAGTTTCATCCGTTGCCGGTCTAGGGAAAGATTCTCCCATTTGCCTTGGCCACGCAGGTGATTTTATTCCACTACCGGAGGCAGTGGCAACAACGGCAGCCTCAAGCAGGAGTTCTCCGGCGCCGCCAACCGAAACTGAGGGTCCCTCTCTGAGAGGCGGGGAACCTCCAGTCAAAGAGACATCCCCAACAAGAGAGACAGCAGGTTCCTCTCTAGGAGCCTCAATGCCAGGAATCCGGAGAGGGCGATTAACCGTCTTCTTCTTCCTCTTGCGAGGGGAAGTCTGCTTCGAAGTAGGAGCCCTTCGCTTCTCAGAGACCGCCAAAGCCCCAGCAGGCAGAGGCACTTCACACCTTGGCACCGACACCAGAGGCTCATCCGGAGTGACGGACTCCACACCCTCGTCAGATGAATTCGAGGGGACTTCGATTCTTCCCCCAGGCTTGGGAGAAGGCACCCTAAAGCTTCCATGCATGTCAAAATTGCGATGGAAGGTGTTGATCGCCACGTAAAACTGAGCGTACGAATGGAGGATCCGCAGCTCCGTGGAGAGGGAGACGACCGGCACGGTAAAGATTGCTCTCGTGCAGCCCATGATAAAATACCGCCATCCTCTGGCCCCATCAATGAGTCCGTCCCTGGACCTGAAGCTGGTGATGGCATTGCCCACGTGCAGCTGATCGTACCCAAACTGCCTGGCGAACCGACTGGCAAGTAAGGCTCGAAGAAGCAATAATCTTCGCTTCTGTACAGCAAATGGGAGGGTCTGATGCAGACCAGCCAATTAAAAGCTTTCGGAGAAAGATTGGTCTTCTCTCCACCTAAATCCTCAAGCCTAATCCCCGACTGATTGTAATGCACAGAGGGGACAGTGCAGAGGAGCTTTCAGCAAAGACCGAGGCTCAGCACCAGCCGACAGTCTAAGACTGTGTTCATATTCCAGAGGGAGTCCTTGTAGTTCAGCAAGAAACAACCCCCCGCGCTACTACCAGGGCCGGGAGACATCACCCTGGGGTTGTGGAGGATTAACCATCCCATCAAGTACAGGTATGGTAACTCTACCCGGGGAAAGCTATCACGCTGAGCTTCATCAACGAGCAGTCCGTCAGTCATGGCTCTCAGGCCAGCCTGTATGCGGCACACCATGGCAGGGAGTAAGCCCAGTCTTGCCCCGAACACCAGACGAACGGCGGGCCACAAGATATTCCGGTGAATGCGGTCCGCGGACGCGATGCCGGGCACCACTACTCGACGCAGCCATAGGGAGAGAAAGCCAGCCAGCTTGGCTTCCTCAGACAAAGGCCTGCGACAGTGCCTCAAGTAACTATAGGCCTTAGTGCCTTCAGGGTACTTTCCTACCCCGTCATTGAGAAACTAATCTGGAGCTTTAGCCTCCTCCATAAGATCCTCGACGACCTGGGCACTGAGCACGCCCAAACAGTTCATGGGCTCATTCTTGTCCCCCGAAACTTTCTCCGACTTGACGGCCCTGGCCCGGTGGAAGAAGAGGTAGGACATCCACTTAGTGGTGTGAGCCAAATCAGAAGGCTCATTATAAAAAGCAGTACACGCAAAATAGTGGTACATCAGCTCCTGATACACCTCTACAACCCGAGGGTCCGAGTCCTCCAACTCCCGGTTGGTGGGAACATACTCTTCATACGGGGTATCCCCCATCGGCAGTCTCGAGATCGCTGCCATTTCGTGGAGGGCCAACCCCAACTCCCCCAGTGGAGTGGCGAAGGTCCCGGTGAGCGAAATGTATTGCTCCATCAGTGCCAGAAACAGGTTAGGATTGTGAGGCAACCCAACACTCGTCGCGCTCACGGCAGCATACAGTCCTATGACCTCCAGCTCTCTCCGAAAATACTTCAAAGCCCAGTCAACTAGGCAAGTCCATCGGAGGTTTGCTGGGGTGATCCACCCGTTGCACCGAGGGTTCTCCTTGGGGTATACCCCCCCTCGCACCATGAAGTCATTGCAGAAAGTTGGCAATTGGACCGGCTGGATCACTGAACTATCTTCACTCAGAACGCTGCTCGGGCACAGTCCCCTGAACAACGTCACGACGCCAGAAGGGCGGCTGACAAACGACCCCTGGTCAGCTCCTTTCAGATGAAAGATCTTTCCCGGCTTGCCGTGAAGATCGGGAGTCAACGTCCACGACATCCTCCTGGGATGTGTGGTATGGAAGAAAGTCGAGATGGGATAATCTTTCGACATCGTGGGCAGATACAAGACCACACTCTCGGCGGGGAAAACCCAGGGTTCTCTCTTGGGCTTCGTCTGGGACTGTTTGTCTATTATATCCCCAAAGAGAAAGGCCGGCTTGATGTACTGGTCCCCGTCTATGTAAGTCAGGGGCTCTCCGTTAATCATGTTCAGCAATGTCCACTCGCCCTGAGCCGATATCAAGATCCCCCTCCCTTCAGGATACTGGGGTCCGGAGATAGGAAATGTCACGTGCGACAGATCCTCCAGGTAGTTCGAGTGCAGCATCCCGGCAGCGGAACCCATCACCTCGGCCAGTGGAGACTCATGCAAGTTAACTGCGAAAGTGCAAGGAAAACACGTCATTACAAATCTTGCAACACAAAGACCAAGAAACGACAGTCTGTGCTTTACGCCAAGACTAAAAAATTTGGTCATTTTATGCCGAAAGTCACATCCTGAAGCATAATTGGCGGTATACAGTCCGTGCTTTACGCCAGACTGCCAAAATTCTAGTTATTACGCCGGAGGTCCCATCCAAAGAGTAAAACTAAAATTTTATAGTATACACCAAGTTTTCGGCAGTCAGAGCTTTTACACTCAAAACTGCGAAAACATGAAGTTTTTTACGCTGGCACATTAGAAATGTGGGCGTAAAAGATGAAAACATCTCCGTGCGTCATCTTCCTCAAAGAGGCTATCAGCACAGGAGACGACCTAACGCGGTCACGTTCAACATGTGTGAAGGATTTTTCGTCGTTCTTTATCATCCCAAAGGCTATACCTCTAAGGCCGGGTGCGCTACTCGTCGGCAGGATGCTTCGCTCAGAAGGAAGTTCACCTTGCCCGACCGAAGACTCTCTCGCCGGGGCAGAAGAACGAGAAGAAGAGCCTGTGCTCTTTCCCTTAGTGGAGAAGGTTTGTTTCGACGCTATTTCTGAAAATTCGGAGTGCTCGGAGAAAGAACAAGGGAAAAAACTCAAACAATCGAAGGCTCTATTTCGCAGAAGACGGATAAAAAGTTTTTCTCCCAAAAAGCTTGGGATATATATAGAGTTCGGGTCGACTCCTCGAATCCTCAGATGGGCTCCTCGAAACCCCAACCAAATCTCACAAATTAAATATTTGGTTATGATTGGGTGCTACGTCAGTCCACTACTCTCGAAAGACAGACAGTCAGCAAATTCGAAGAGTTTTTCGTGCAAAAGCAGGTCAGTGGTTCCTATGCTAAAGAGCTTTCTACGCTCGACAGCAACAGATCTACGGTTTTACGCTCGCAAGCTATCAGTCTATGGTTTTATACCCGGATGCCTTTGTGCTCAGTAGCTTTTATGCTCGAGAGGCTACAAACCTACGACTTTACGCTCAGCAGATACCAAATCGATGATCTCACGCTCGATGGCGTTTAGTTTACGCTCGGAGGCAACAGATTCGCAACCTTACGCTCGGAAGATTTCTTTTTCATAGGCTACAAATCTACAGTTCTACGCTAAGGAGCTTTCTACGCTCGACAGCAACAGATCTACGGTTTTACGCTCGCAAGCTATCAGTCTATGGTTTTATGCCCGAATGCCTTTGTGCTCGATAGCTTTTACGCTCGAGAGGCTACAAACCTACGACTTCAGCTCAGCAGTTCCGAATCTACGATCTCACGCTCGGTGGCTTTTTACGCTCAATAGACTAAGAACTCAGGATTCTCAGCTCATCTACACTACGGATCTCTGACTTTCCGCATATCCGAACAGCAAGGCGGTCGATTACAGGAGTTCACACAAAAGATACTCCTTCTTGACCTCAACATATCCCGAGTACCCGAAGCATACAGAGTTCAAGCATTGAAAAATAACTCTTCTCGGGTCGAATTGGAGGATCATCCAGACTCCAGTCTGAATATCTCGTCTATCAAGATGGAAACTCAGTTTGACAGCTATTTCTTGACCCTGTTCCAAGGGATTTTTGAGAAATCATTCTTGAAGACGAAGTCTGAACAAAAATTCTACGCGGTTCCTCAGTCCTAGCAACAGGACAGTTCTAAATGTTCAAAATGCTCAACAGCGTTCTATGGACTATTTGCTATACGCAAAAGGACAGGACCTAGCACTCTTTAAATGGAGTCGGCATAAAGAATCAGACGTGTCGAAGCTACACATATTCAGACTTCACAGCAACGTATGGCAAAACGATCATATGCACGGAAGCAAGACAATTTTATTAAAGATTAAAGTCATGATTACATATGAGGAAAATCCAATCTACAAGGGTTTTTCTTCATTTTCATGATTACAACTGAGGGAAACTCCGTCGACAGGAGGGCTTCCTCATCATCGTCTGAAGATCGCACCAAGAAGCTGTTTTGACAGGTTCTCGCGTTGGTGACGGTCTTCCTCTTCTTCGAAGAAGATGATCAGTGGCAGGAGGATACAAAACTGCGCATATGACCCATCCTCCAACAGAAGGAAAGCAGGGTAATTCTACTTTCCTACAGACCACCGCCACTCTAGCCGGTCTGTCTGCCTCTCGTCACCAGTGGTAACTGGAGAAGGCGCCACTTGCAAGCAGCGTGGTGAAATACGATTCTTCGTCTCTCCCGAATAACCACCATACAAAGTTGCTAATTATCCCGAGCAAGGGAGGCTAAGGTATCCTTCCATGATCCATCGTTGCAGTGGACACTTGCTCGAAGACGCCGTCTTTTTTGGCTTCTTACACGCTGGAAGAACATGATCTCCTTCTTCCTCAGATTGACCCGACGAACTCCGGCGATCATCTCTGCGTGGTGATGGGAATATGGGGAGAACAGGTTAACTCTCCCAGCCTTTTTATAGGCGAAAGAGGTCACACCGGTCCCCAATAAATTCGTCATAAAGTCAGCATCGACCGTTTCAATGCTCCATTCAGAAACGTTTCGAGTTACGAGGAGCGGTTCATGCTTCATTCAAAGCGTTCCAAATTCCGAGGAATTTGAAAGCTTTGAAGGGGGTCTTGTAGAAGCATGAAAAATACGTCGGATGACTATACGCGGCATATTGGTGCAGAGCAGCGTAAGCAGAAGCCTTCAGAGCCATCAAGCGTGCAATAGAGCTCTTTTTGCTAAAACGCAGCGTAAAATATGAAAGCTCAAAGGACCATCCGCGTAAGGCAGTACATCCAAGCCGCTTCAGCGTAAACAGGGTGCTTGATCGCCTCCAGGGCGTAAAACTCATCCTCTTTCAGACGCAGCATTGAGGTGTACAAGAGACGCTTCGTATTCTCCGAAGTGAACCTGTCAGACCCTGCAATGTAGATCCTGCAATGAACCTGACGTCTGGACTTCTGACAAAGGGATACGGCTCGACTACACAGACGACGGCTATAATGATGGCACAGCACTATGACCCAGGCCGTCAAATACCGCCATCCCCTTTGCGTAAACTGCTTTTACAAGCACGAAGGGATACGCTGCCTTGTTTTACACAGGCAGACACGAGCTGCTTACGTTCTGCAGTAGACAAGCCGCCTGCCACGTCAAAAGGTGCACTCTGTACGGGGTCGAGGCACGTCTCTACGTCTAATGTACAGAGCGGTGACAGTTTCTCAAGGCACGTCTCTGCGACTGATGCGCAGAAGGGGTTGCAGACCTTCAAAGACACGCCTCCATATTTAATGCGCAGGATGGTGGCAAATCTCGGCATTTAATGCAAGAGATTTGATTATATCTTCAAAAGCCATAATTTCGGCTAAGACGTCCCCATCAGCACTCTGGCATGGTACGCAGCGGCTTCTACGCCCATCCAGCTCCTACGCCTGCTCGGCCTCTATGACCATTCGGCTTCTACGCCTGCTCGGCCTCTACGACCATTCGGCTTCTACTCCTGCTCGGCCTCTACGACCATTCAGCTCCTACGCTTGTTCGGCCTCTACGACCATTCGGCTTCTACGCCTGCTCGACCTCTATGACCATTCGGCTTCTACGCCTGCTCGGCCTCTATGACCACTCGGCTTCTACGCGTATTCGGCTTCTACGTCTATTTGGCTTCTATGCCGGTTTGATAACTATTTGGCTTCTATGCCATGGTGACAGACATTTGGCTTCTATGCCAACCTCTTCTACACAATGGATACCTACCTACGTGACTTCTACGCCGTGATCTTCGTAGCAATTATACGCATTTTGTCCCTTAGTTGGACCCGCGTCACACGCTCATTCAAAGGATCATCTATACGCAGGCATTGGTTACTTTAACCGTTGTGTAAAAGGGTGCTGTACTTTCCATTCCTCGGTTTCTATACCGACGGAGTGGTCACTGTCACTAAAACTCTATAAATAGAGACCTCTATCAATGAGGAAAAAAAGGAGGAAGGATGTCGACGAATTGGAAAGGTCGAAAAATTGGTCAAGAAATCAATATCAGATCCAAGGTCGAACTTCCAAGAAAGATCGAACCAGAGGTCAAGAGAGAGAGAGAGAGAGAGAGAGAGAGAGAGAGAGAATTCGGAGCTCAGGCAGAGAGTAGGGATCGACGATTTTGGCATCGTGCATCCACCCTCTTTTGCAACCTTCGAAGCTGCTTCCTGTCTTCTACGGCACTTCTTCAACATCGTGTGGTCCAAGGGCTAAAGTGATCGACTGCAGATCAGACACCTATAGCAATATTTACCCAGATTAAATAAATTGTACTCCCATATCCTCGTATAGGATCAAATTGTACAAGTTTGTTTGTAAACCAAAGAAGGCGGGTTTCGTATAAACCCCATCCTGAATACATTTTTCATTCTTTCGTTTAATACCACAAACAGTATCAACTACACATACTAGAAAATGCGTATGAGTTTCTATTTGAAGTCTCTTAATTTTGACTTATGGACCATGGTTATAGATGGATATAAGAAGCCTACTAGAATTGTTGTTAAAGGTAATCTGGTTGAGAAACCCAATGATAAATATACTGATCTGGAGAAGAAACAAGCTAGTCTTGTTACTATAGCTATTAATGCTTTATTTTGTGCTGTAAACAAGACTGCATTCAACAGGATATCCATTTGTACCACTTCACACGAGGTTTGGAAGCTCCTTGAGAAAACTCATGAAGGAACCACTCAATTGAGGAGTCCAAAATCAACAGACTGAAGCAAGAGTACGAGACATTCAAGATGAAGCCAAATGAAATTATCCCTCTAATGTTCATAAGATTTTTTGACATCATCAACCCTCTGTCCTCACTTGGTAAGGAATATGTCAACCATAAAAAGATCCACAAAGTGCTTTGAAGACTGACCAAGAATTGGAACCCTAAAACAATAACGATTATTGAAGTAAACGATCTCACCACAATTTCAATTGAGACACTCATGGTAAGATGTTGACACATGAGTTGGATCTCAAAGACTTTGAGGAGACAGCTCCAAAAGAGAAGTCAATCTCCTTCAAAGATCATCACAAGAAAGTACAAGAAGATGATACTGAAGATGAAGAATCAAACGACAAGGATCTAGCCCCCATATCCAGGAACTTCAAAAAATTCTTGAAGTTTGAGAAATCAAACCGAAAAAAGAAACAGTACGATAAAAAGAACCTATCTGTTACAACTGCAAGAAAGTCGGTCACATCAAGAAAGACTGTCCAACAAGCAAGAAGGGATGTCGCTATGAACAGTTAAGCATGAAAATGACTTCATCAAGAAATTATGCAAACACAAGCATATGGTGCGAGAGCGAAGCAAGTGATTCCAAAGAAGAAGAGAACAATCAACACAATATAAATGTATGTCTAATGGAATTAGAAGACAAGGTAATTTCAAACACTCCATATGAAAATTTTACTTTTGATGAATTATCTGATGCCTTTACTGATTTGCTAAAAGACCATAGAAAGATAAGGAATAAGTATAAGCAAATTAGGAAAGACCTAAAGACTGAGTACATTAAACTGTTCCAATTATTAGATGAGGTTAAATCCACTACTAGTGACACGAATGAGATAACTTCTTAAAGTTAAGTTTGCATAATGCTCTTGAAAGTGTTGAAAAGACTACACAAGAGAATGCAAAACTTAACGAGCTTTATGAAGAAGAAAAGAAGAAGTATAACTTAGCTTCACAAAGAATAGATGCACTCACTGCTAAGTATAATGAAGTCTATGACACCTCTAAAAAGTTAGAGATTAAATTGAAAAAATAGGTAGTACAACCTATAAGCCAGTTTAACATGAGATACGTGACAAAACATAAGGTCACTCATCATCAGACACAAGCAAGCAAAGCTGAAGCTTCAAGTAATCATGCATTTTACTACAAGTATCCACGAAAAACACATTATACCATTACACACACTAGTATATACGCACGTGTGTTGCATGTATTTCATATTACTTGAAAAAATAATAGTTTATTAAAAGAACAAACGATACAATTTCTTAATTTTATTATAGGTGGAAATATAATAGGCATGAGCTTGAAAGTTGGGAGAAATTAAATGACGGGAATAGGAAAGGTTTCTTTTATCACTTGGGCTCATGTGCCTACTTTGCATGCATACTTTATTAACTTTTGCTTTATTCTCCAAACTACCTACTTTGCATGCATGCATATCTTTGTTTTATTAACTATCATTTCCCAAGTTGCCTCCTTTGCATGCAATCATGCATACATACATTTAATACGTATTTAATTACTGTTTTTAATTACTTAGATATCCTTATCAACGTTAATACATATTGAAATGTAGTGAAGGGTATTTTTGGAACGAAAAACTTTCACGTTGAAGCCTAGTTTGCATTATATAGTAGAATAGATTCACAAAGTCACACCTAGCCTAATTTCGTAAGCCCATGTTCCAAAAATTCTAATTTTTTTCAAATTATTGAATTCATAATTCAACTAGGCCTTGTGCTACCAAATAATTATCTAAATTTGAGTTTTTTTTTTATGAAGTTGTATGCAACATAACTTAGTACACACAAATATATATACCTAGATATAAATAAATAAATACGATATATTTAATATTATCAAAAGAGAAATTAGAGAATTAACTAGAAATAAAATATTTGTAATCCCTATATATATATATATATATATATATATATATATATATATAGAAGAGAATATTTAGATCCTAAATAAATACATTGGATACATCAATAAATTAATTATAAGCACAAAAATTTCCCTTCTCATCCTATCAAATCTGGATGAACCCAAAAATATTACAGTCATCTCTACGTGTTTTAGAGCTCGACTCCCCCCCTCGTAGCATCAAATTTGAACCCAACTAAAATCATGGACACAAAATTAAGCCTAATCTATGTAATTTAAATCTAACCGAGATATGTTTAGAGGTATATATATATAAAACCATTCCTTTCAATAAAAGGAGCTCGTTATTGCCATTGTCAAAATCCTCCCCCTCAACCTCTTCCGCGCGCGAACAGACCCGCACGACCTAACCAAGGACAGGTGCCAGGTCAGTCGGCCGACTCCTAGCCGCTTCCATCTCGTCGTCATGATTGGCCACGCCGTTTCGCACGTGCGCGACTAGCCAGGCCCCAACCTCCTATGGCCGAGGCCGACGCCTCAGCATTAGCCAAGCATCACACGAGTCATGCTCCGACCACACCGCTGATGTCGACGAAGCCGAGCATGCCGCTGGCTTTCCCCTTTGCGAGTCCGACGGCGGACAACGACAACTGTCCATGCACGACGCCGGAGCCAACTTTGCTTCTGTTGTTTTATTGCTTTGTAGCGTCAGTGCCTATTAATAGTAAGGTAACTTATCAGTTAACCCTCTTTCTTTCCATAATTGCAAACAAGGAAAAGTCATACATAAGTATTAGTATAAGATAAAGACAAGTATAGTAAAATAATGGAGAATATATAGACATGGAAGAAGCTTTCTGCTTCAGGTATTCATTAAAGCTAACTTTTTCACAAAACCCCCTCCTTTTTGTTATTTACAAACCCCTATTGTATTAGGCCTGTTATATATATATATATATATATATATATATATATATATATATATATATAATTTGTATCTTATAATGAAGATTAATTATAGGAAAATATACAACTGAATTCGATAACTAATAAATAGTGAATAATAACTAGCGGCTCTATAAATTGCTAGATAATATTTGTAAGCAGACAAATTAGAACTTAAAGAATATATGTATATAAACTAAAGAGTAATTAACTAATAATCTCCTTGATTATTTTGGCGTGAGATTTTATCGGTATATTGACTTCAACGCAGTGGATTTGGACGTATCCAGACAAGTATACATTGTTCGAATTGTACAGTATTGCACGCTTTTTCTTTTTCGTAGTTATTTTCTTGTCATGTATAATTTTTTATTGTTGTTTGTCATATTTAATTAGTCACTTACTATTCTAGTCTTACTTTCTCGTTTTACGTGCACGTACTTTATTTATTTTTTATGTTTCCCTGTTTGCTCATGGTCATATTGTGATGGTCTGCTTAGCTATACGTGTTCGTTTCCTTGACTTGACTCGTACCACTTATGAGAGATTGAGTTCTAGTTATTGGTCTATGTTTCTCTATAACCGAGGGTGTCCCATGGCATTGCGGTAGTAGAGATTGTCTTCCGTCTCTAGGACTGGGAGTGTCCCATGGCATTACGGTATTAGAGACTTGTGATTTCATCGGTATTAGAAATTGTAGTTCCATCTCAAGATTGGGAGCGTCCCATGACGTTACGGTATTGAGATATTATCGTACCAGGTGCATCCTATGGTGTGATGGTATATTGATTTCCTTATTGATTGTACGTCTCTCTTTCTATATGATTTATTGTACTTTTTGCATGTTTCTATTTATCTTGTAACGTCCCACTGAGGCCTGGTTCCTTTCCAGGTTATTGCTGAGCTCCGTTAAGACTGTAGGATTGTGTAATGGCTTATTCATGCAAGATTCAGGTATCGCTAGAGATACTTTTATCGTTCTTCCGTCTTCTATATTTTATGATGCCGTCTTCTGTTGTATAGTCTAGTTTTGCAAGCTTTATTCTTGCCATGAGCTTGTTTAGACAAATTTATTAACGTCTGTCCAACTTTATTACATACTATCTATCTTGGTATTTGTATTCATGTGGCATCGGTGTATTATTGTTTGATCAGATTAATGCACTTTGTTCCCACGTGAGATTATATTTTGTGGAATAAGATATAGTTTGACTTGCCGTAATAGAAATTATACTCTATTATAGACATCTTATATGTATTTGATAGTATGTCAGCTACAGTCTGAATAATTACAGTCATGTAAGGAAATAATGTCCAGACTTTTCGACTAACAAGTGTCAGTGGCTAAACGCCCAAAAGATATGAATGTACAATGGGGTAGAATAAAATCCACTCTTGTCCCTCAGCGGCCATCCGTCTGGTGCGCGACATATGTCAAGAAAAGATAGGTTGGATCCTCGGACACTGGCTCTAAATATGGTCATACAAAACTAGTGGGGTTAGACCCCAAGTAGCAAGTAGTACAAGGAAGCACGAATGAAGAAACAAAATCCAGATCTAGCATATAATACATGAGCCAAGAATTTTTGTGCGTTCCCTATCTTCGAGATAATACGACACTCCTACACCAAATAAGAACAAGAAGTGTTATATCACACCGAAATAGAGTACGTCCCCTAATTTTGGTCAAGCTAAAGTCTATGTATCGTAGTTTTGGTTCATAACCTATCGCAGCACAATAGTCCAACCCCACAACCAAACAAGGACAAGGGTTGAACCACCACACTACGATAGTCCACGGCCCTATACTACTAGCAGAAGATACATTACACAAACAAGTTTATCCTATGATCGGTCAAACAATTCTACGGCTTACTAGATGAAGTCTGGTTATCCAGAGAAATGCATAATATAGGAATCCTCATATCGTGCTATGATCGAGCAGGGCTAGCCGAGCTAATAATAACACGTACCACATAGGAATGCACCGGTCTCCCGTAGGGCCACCATGTTAAACATGTCATTAGCAGTTCCAAACCTCCTATAGGGAGATGTTGGCTCGGCAAAAATAAAAATCAGATACTGCACTCCACTCAGTGCGGATGATATACAATATATGTGGTGGCTAGCCTAGCACACCTCGATAAGTATCGAAGGGCAACCGTCATGCACGATCTCGGGATAATGTTCCCTCCCCATGCTCTACAAGCTTTTAGTTGTCTAGTTAACCCTATTATTAACTGGAATCTCATGTCGTGGCCACATGATTATTCCTCCTAAATGTCGTATTTCGTACGAGCATTCTTGCACGAATCCACATTGTTACTCAAGAGATCAATCTAGATTCACCCTAGTGTGATGCAACAAATCAATAATCTCCTAGCCACGGTAAGGTTACTGGCCAACTACCAAATCCATGCAAGGGAGGGTAATCACGTAAAATATAACAAATAGCACATAACAGGATCAAGTGGCACATCGGCACACAAGTAAATCAAGAAGCACTCGGTGCATTCATGTGTATCAGCATGGATACAAGTAGTCAGGTCAGGTACGCATAGTAGGCCCAATCAGGTCTTATATCTCTTATAATCATGTAAATCTTGTCAGGCATATAGTCAATGCTATGATGGCCAATTATCACATGGTCTAGTTGTACTGTATATTTTATCAGGGTATCTCAGGTACTGGTCACTTGTTCATGAAATCATGTCATTCTAATCATCAAGCTCATTGGTCATTCACAACTTACTAGGGCCAAGGCAAGCATTAAAATTAATCATGAGTAAACAATAATTCCTAACAATTCAACAAAAAATACGCCTAGGATTAAAAATAAGCACATAAAACAATCAAGCAAGGGCCACGCACAATCGGCCAAAAAATAAAAACAAGCCGCAAATTTTATGCAAGGGTGCGCCTCTTGGGAAAGTACATGCACAAACGCAGAATAGATCAGGCGTATAATCGTAAGACAGAAAATCAAAGTGAGCGCACTTTTTATGTCAGGAAGAAATTTGTTGAAAAAGTACACGAGCAAAGATAATAGGCGCCCAAGTAAGTACGTGGACGGGAATAGTATGCTAAAAGACAAAACACAAAAACCAAGAATAGCACAATAATCGAAAAGACAAACCGAGAACACGCAAACCGAGAACACGCAAATCAAAAAGCACAAAAGTTAAAGCTCATTTACCAAGAAAAATACAAGAACCAGAAATATAAGCCAACTGAAAGCTTCAGCACACTTTTTTGGTGAAGGGAAATTCTCTACAAAAAGTACGCTCATAAGAAGACTCCAGCACACTTTTGCAGAGAAGGACTGTGCAAAATTTATGCACCAAAGGTACGCCCAAGAGTTTTCTTTGAAAAGTGTGCACCGGGAATACTCAGAGAGCCTAGCGTACTTTTGCAAGGAAAAAAAATGTTGTACAAAATGTACGCATGAGGGTTCTGCACAAAAGTGCGCCTAGATTAGGGATACGTGTATTTCACGCAAGGGAAAGTTCTCATGCACACTTTTTGCAGACATTGTTCTTCTTCTTGGGTCATCACCCATCATGAGTTTATAAAATATTATAACTCATAAAATCCATATTAAAACTCCAAATCAAATAAAACAAAGGCCAAAGTCAGGTAAATCTAATTCTTTATAGCATAAGCCAAATCGTTTTCAAAAATACTAAGTTTTGGGAGATCATTCCCTAAGAAATATCAAATAAAATCAATAGTTATAAAAACTTAGATCTACTCATTTCTAGCCATCAAAATCGAAATTACCAAGTTCTAAAGATGTAAATGAACACAACGCGCACATAATAGACTAATAATATACGAGAAATAACAAGAACACAAATAAACATGATCTATGTTTCTTCATGAGAGCAATATGTATATATAGGGTTAGGGGTGAATAAGCATGATCTATGTTGCATGATCTATGTTGCCTATGAAGAAAGAAAGAAAGAGAGAGAATAAATGAGAAAAAAGAAATAAGAAGAATATACATATATATAGGGTTAGGGGTGCAATACTATCCATCAGATCAAGTCATGATCAATCCTAGCCACACAATTAAACCCATGAACCCAACTCAACCAAAGAACATGGGTCGGATCTGGATCACATGGAGGTCTAGCCAGCAAGCGAGACCGAATATCGTCATTGCGCTCCTACGTCAACTCCCCCAAAGAGTAATGAACCCAAACGACACGGACAAGACGGATAGTCTGTTTCTTGAGTACATTCTCTCTCTGGTCCAAAATGGGTACAGGATGTTCCTCGTAAGACAAGTCGGTACCAACGACTAGCTCAAAATGATAGAAGATATGGCTTAGATCTGGAACATACCTACGCAACTGAGATACATGATATACATCATGCACTTTACTAGAAAAAATTTAGGACAAATATGCACGGAATGTACGACGGGAATAGGGAGTGACATCTCTACCCACCTTTGAAAATTTTCGTCCTCGGAATTCAGTCCAAGGCAACAGAAATATCAGGACAAGTACTACACTAACTACAATCAAATCTACACATACAACAAACAATCATAAAATAAAGAAAAATAACATCACACTACATGTGTGATCGACGATCACGGAATCTAAGATACGACGGTATAAGAAAGAATATACCTCACGAGTCAAACAGGTGCGGATACCGAGACCGAATATCGTCCTTGCGCTCCTACGTTGACTCCCCCAAAGAGTGATGACCCCAAGCGACACGGACAAGACGGATAGTCCATTTCTTGAGTACCTTCACTCTCCGGTCAAAAATGGATACATGATGTTCCTCGTAAGACAAGTCGGTACCAACGACTAGCTCGAAATGATCGAGGATATGGCTTGGATCTGGGACATACCTACGCAACTGAGATACATCATGATATACACCATGCACTTCACGAAGCGAAGGCGGAAGGACAAGGCGATAAGCAACATCACCTACCGCTCGAGAATGTCGAACGGCCAGACGTATCACGGACTAAGCTTTCTGCTGGCACCAAATATACTGACTCCATGGGTAGGAGAAATCCGTAAACATACGTGATCGTCGATGCAAAACTCTAAAGGCCTACGATGTTGATCTGTCCAATGACGGTGCCTATCCTGCACAATCCGAAGCCGCTCTCTGATCCTTTTGACAACCTCTACTGTCTGAGTGATCATTTCTTGTCCTAATATTGTTTGCTCACCATGTCATCTCATGCCAAAGGTGACCTGCACTTTCTTTCGTATAATGCCTTATTGGCCTGATCATTGTTATTATACGAGAACTCCACTAAATGAAGATGATCTTCCCAAGACCCACCAAAATCTAAAGTGCAAACCCGTAGCATTTCTTTCAAGGTCTTAATAGTCCTCTATGACTATCCAACTATCTGCGGATGGTAGGTTGTACAGAACCTCAAGCTGGTGTCTAATCTTTCATGCAAGCTTTGCCAGAAACGAGAAGTAAACTGGGTGCCTCGATCTGATACTATACTTGCAGGGACAATGTGCTGCCTTACTATCTATTGCATGTACATCTCTACCAACTTCTTTGTGGATTATCCTACCCTAAAAGGAAGAAAATGAGCTACATTTGTGAGTCGATCTACTATCACCCAAATCGCATCTCGGCCAGTCGGGGATCTAGGTAAACCGGTTACAAAATCCATAGTGATATGCTTACATTTCCACTCCGGAATAGGCAGCGGCTGCAATAATCATATCGGTCTCTACTACTCAGCCTTCACTTGTTGACATACCAAACATCGCGAGACAAACCGTGCTCTCTCTCTTTATCATGTTCCACCAGAAATGCTTCTTGACATCATGGTACATCTTCGTGCCTCCTAGATGAATGAAATATTGAGAACTGTGCGATTAGTCATTACTTCATATCGAATAACTCAGCTTGGCACACAAAGACGGTTCCCAAATCTAAGTGTTCCATCTTCATGAATTGTTAATTCATTTCTAAAACTAGACTCGTACCTGGCCCGAAGCTTCTGAATTTGCAGATCTTCTGCCTGAGCTGCCATGATCCTATCCACCAAGGTAGATTGTATCTGTAAACTAGCCAAAATTCTCGTATCTTACGGAAGTACCATCTCGATGTCCATCTCCTGAAGATCATGCAAAATATGCCTCTGCGTTGTCAACACAAATGCACTACATCTTCTGCTAAGAGCATCTGCTACTACGTTTGTCATGCCTGGGTGATACTGGAGCTCCACATCATAGTCACCTAACAACTCTAACCATTGCCTCATGGTTAGGTCCTTTTGGGTGAAGATGTATTTCAAGCTCTTATAATCCGTAAATATCTTCACCCGATCACCGCAGAAGTAGTGCTTCCATAACTTAAGTGCAAAAACTACCGCTGTCAACTCCAAATCGTGAGTCGAGTAGTTCTTCTCATTATCTCGAAGCTGCCGAGATGCATAGGCTATCACCCTTCCATGTTGCATCAAAACACATCCAAGTTATTTTTCAGATGCATCACAATATACCATAAACCCTGTGGATCCTACTTGTATTGTAAGGATCGGTGCAGTAATCAATTTCTTCTTCAAAATCTCAAACGCTGCCTGACACTCTGCTGACCAAACAAACTTGACCTCCTTATTTGTCAAGCGAGTTATCGGTGCTGAAATCCTCGCAAAGTCCACCATGAACTTTCGATAATACCATGTCAATCTCAGAAAACTCTGTACATCTTACTATCTTCGGAACTGGCCAACTCTCTACTGCCTCAACCTTCTTCGAATCTACCGTCACTCATGCTCCTAAGATGATGTGCCCCAAGGATGACACATGATCCAATAAGAACTCACACTTACTAAGCTTCACATATAACTGGTGTTCTCTTAGAAACTATAAGACATTCCGAAGGTGCTCTTCATGCTCCTCTTCACTACTAGAATAGACAAGAATGTCGTCTATGAATACCACTACAAATTGATCTAGGTATGGCATGAAGATATAGTTCATCAAATCCATACCGTGTTACATTGGTCAGCCCAAATGGCATCACTAGAAACTCATAATGTCCATACCGTGTTCTGAACGTTGTCTTGGGTATATCCTACTCCCAGACTCTCATCTAATGATACCCATGTAGAAGCATGAAAAATACGCTGGGAGGAGCTACGCAGCATACTGATGCAGAGCAGCGTAAACAGAGGCCTTCAGAGCCATCAAGAGTACAAGCTCAAAGGACCATCAGCGTAAGTGCAGTACGTCCAGGCCGCTCCAGCGTAAACAGGGTTCTTCATCGCCTCCATGGCGTAAAACTCATCCGCTCTCAAAGTAGCGTTAAAGCGTACGAGGAACGCTTTGTCTTCCCCAAAATGAACCTGTCAAGTCACGCAGTGAACCTGACCTCTGACTCCTGACAAAAAGTGCTGCACGGCTACCCAGACGATGGCTGGAAACGAGGACAGACCCCTCGGGACGAGCACCACAGTATGATGGCGGATCTCTGCATTTAATGCAGAGGATTTGGTTAAGATATCGCCGAACCGTCGTTTACTGACGTCCCCTCAGCATAAACTGCTCTTTCACGTACAAGGGGATATGCTGCCTTGTTTTACACAGGCAAACATGAGCTGTTTTACGCTCCGCAGTAGACAAACCGCCTGCCACGTCAAAAGCTGCACTTCGTACGGGGCTCGAGGCACGTCTCTACGTCTAAATTGCACAGAGCGGTGACAGTTTCTCTGGAGGCACGTCTCTGCGATAGTTGCACAGAAGGGCTGCAGACCTTCAAAATACGTATCCGCATTAAATGCACAAGATGGTGGCAAATCTCTGCAAGAGATTTGATTATATCTTCAAAAGCCGTAATTTCGGCTAAAGACGTCCACATCAGCACTCTGGCACGGTACGCAGCGGCTTCTACGCCTATTCAAGATCTGTGCTCATTCGGCTTCAAACGCCCACTCAGTCTCTACGACCGTTCGGCTTCAAACGCCCACTCAGTCTCTACGACCATTCGGCTTCAAACGCCCACTCAGTCTCTACGACCATTTGGCTTCTACGCCCATTCGACTTCTACGCCTGTTCGGCTTCTACGCCTATTCGGCTTCTATGCCAATCCGGCTTCTATGCCTATCCGGCTTCTACGCCAGGGTGACAGTCATTTGGCTTCTACGCCAACCTCTTCTACACAAGGGATACCTACCTACGTGGCTTCTACGCCGTGATCTTCGCAGCAGATATACGAGTTTTGTCCCCTTAGTTGGACACGCGTCACATGCTCACTCAAAAGGTCATCTATACGCAGGCATTGGTTATTTTAACCGTTGTGTAAAAGGGTACTGTACTTTCCACTCAGTTTTTATACCGACAGAGTGGTCACTGTCACCAAAACTCTATAAATAGAGACCCCTATCAATGGGGAACAAGGTCGAAAAACTTTAAACTTGAAGATCGAACAAGGTCGAAAAACTTCAAACAGGAAGATCGAACAAGGTCGAACTTCCCAGAAAGATCGAACCGGAGGTCAAGAGAGAGGGAGAGAAAGAGAGAGTCCGGGGCTCAGGCAAAGAGCAGGGATCGACGACTTTGGCATCGTGCACCCACCCTCTTCTGCAACCTTCGAAGCTGCTACCTGTCTTCTACGGCACTTCTTCAACATCGTGTGGTCCAAGGGCTAAAGTGATCGACTGCAGATCAGACACCTATAGCAATTTATACCCAGATTAAATAAATTGTACTCCCACATCCTCATATAGGATTAAATTGTACAAGTTTGTTTGTAAACCAAAGGGCGCGGGTTTCGTATAAACCCCGTCATTGAAATACACTTTCATTCTTTCGTTTAATACCACAAACAAGATGGCGACTCTGCTGGGGAGATCTTTCTCTTCTGATGAGGAAGCGATTGCTCAACACGATGCGGTATCCGTGGGATCCGTGAAGAAGACACTGGTCGTCCAGTTCGACCAGTCTGCCTACGAAGACATGCTTCGAATCGGGGGTAGCTCTCACTCTTTCTCCGTCCAAGACAACAGGAAGCTGCGCAAGGTCTGGATGCCCAAGACATCCTCTACCATTCCTGTGGACTCTCCGATCTCTCCGACCTCTCCGACCAATGAGGTTGTAGCATTGCTCCCTCCGTGCCCCACACGTAAAATTCAGTCTTCCGCTACGCGCGGTACAGACAAAACTTCGAGCAAAGCCTTAGCGCTAACCCAGAAGTATCCACTACGCTCTACGCGTAGAAACCAGTCTCCCGCTACGCGCGGTACAGACAAAACTTTGGGGAAAGCCTCAGCGCTAACCCAGAAGTATCCACTGCGCTCTACGTGTAGAAACCAGTCTCCCGCTACGCACAGTACAGACAAAACTTCGGGCGAAGCCTCAGCGCTAACCCAGAAGTATCCACTGTGTTCTACGCGTAGAAACCAGTCTCCCGCTACACGCGGTACAGACAAAACTTCTGATGATGCCTCAGCGCCAAATTGGAAGTACAAATCACGCTTCGTGCGCAAGACAACATCTAACCTCTACGGGGAACCAGATGAGCGTTGTAATCTCCGCAAGTGCAACGACAAGTCTGGGGGTAGTCTCCCTCGACAAAACCGAGCAACATCCAAAGCTGGGGGTAGAATTCCCTCAGAATCCGAAGATGATGCAACGATGACGATCTTCCCAGAAGACCATAGAACTCAAGCATCAGGAGCCCGAAGGCCAAAAGGGACTTTCTCCTTCAATGAAGATGACATCAGTGAAATCTTCAATACGTTGATGAAGGAAAACAAACTTCAGCTACCCAACATCAGATACCCTGAGAGGGATGGCAAAGACGATGACCCAGATTATTGTCTCTTTCATCAGTACATTCATCATCCTACAAAGACGTGCTATGTACTAAAGAGGAGAATTCAGGAGTTGATCGATGCCAAGGTCATCACTTTGCATCTATAAACGAGGGGACGATCACTGCAAATTGGTTTCACTTTAACGTGACAATCTGCTCCCTCAAAAAAATACCAGATGATGAATCTCTAAAAAGTTTCCCCAGTGGATTCTTCAGGACCAACCCAGGGATTTTGTCATGTTCATATTACCTCTGAACAAACCTTCCTAAAATCGGCTATCAATTATCACCTCTGATATCGATTATCATCTCAACTTAACACCCATATTTAACTCTAAGTACGCCAGTGGTGTTGAGTCCACAAAAACTGTCATGTCTATATTACCTCTGAGCAGATGTATGCCTCTATCCCCGATAGAGTCACAACCCAGAGAGTTTGTCATGTTCATATTACCTCTGAACAAACCTTCCTAAAATCGACTATCGATTATCACCTCTGATATCGATTGTCATCTCAACTTAACACCCGTACTTAACTCTAAGTACGCCAGTGGTGTTGAGTCCACAAAAACTGCCATGTCCATATTACCTCTGAGCAGATGTATGCCTCTATCCCCGATAGAGTCATAACCCAGGGAGTTTGTTATGTTCCTATTAACTCTGAACAAACCATTCTGGTCCGGCCAACGATTATCATGTCCATATTACCTCTGATATCGATTGTCATCTCAACTTAGCACCCGTACTTAACTCTAAGTACGCCAGTGGTGTTGAGTCCATAAAAACTGCCATGTCCATATTACCTCTGAGCAGATGTATGCCTCTATCCTCGATAGAGTCACAACCCAGGGAGTTTGTCATGTTAATATTACCTCTGAACAAACCTTCCTAAAATCGGCTATCGATTATCACCTCTGATATCGATTGTCATCTCAACTTAACACCCGTACTTAACTCTAAGTACGCCAGTGGTGTTGAGTCCACAAAAACTGCCATGTCCATATTACCTCTGAGCAGATGTATGCCTCCATCCCCGATGGAGTCACAACCCAGGGAGTTTGTCATGTTCATATTACCTCTGAACAAACCTTCCTAAAATTGGCTATCGATTATCATGTTCATATTACCTCTGATATCGATTGTCATCTCAACTTAACACCCGTACTTAACTCTAAGTACGCCAGTGGTGTTGAGTCCACAAAAACTGCCATGTCCATATTACCTCTGAGCAGATGTATGCCTCCATCCCCGATGGAGTCACAACCCAGGGAGTTTGTCATGTTCATATTACCTCTGAACAAACCTTCCTAAAATCGGCTATCGATTATCATGTTCATATTACCTCTGATATCGATTGTCATCTCAACTTAACACCCGTACTTAACTCTAAGTACGCCAGTGGTATTGAGTCCACAAAAACTGCCATGTTCATATTACCTCTGAGCAGATGTATGCCTCCATCCCCGATAGAGTCACAACCCAGGGAGTTTGTCATGTTCATATTACCTCTGAAGAAACCTTCCTAAAATCGGCTATCGATTATCACCTCTGATATCGATTGTCATCTCAACTTAACACCCGTACTTAACTCTAAGTACGCCAGTGGTGTTGAGTCCACAAAAACTGCCATGTCTATATTACCTCTGAGCAGATGTATGCCTCCATCCCCGATGGAGTCACAACCCAGAGAGTTTGTCATGATCATATTACCTCTGAACAAACCTTCCTAAATTCGGCTATCGATTATCATGTTCATATTACCTCTGATATCGATTGTCATCTCAACTTAACACCCGTACTTAACTCTAAGTACGCCAGTGGTGTTGAGTCCACAAAAACTGCCATGTCTATATTACCTCTGAGCAGATTTATGCCTCTATCCCCGATAGAGTCACAACCCAGGGAGTTTGTCATGTTCATATTACCTCTGAACAAACCTTCCTAAAATCGGCTATCGATTATCATGTTCATATTACCTCTGATATCGATTGTCATCTCGGCTATCGATTATCACCTCTGATATCGATTGTCATCTCAACTTAGCACCCGTACTTAACTCTAAGTACGCCAGTGGTGTTGAGTCCACAAAAACTGCCATGTCCATATTACCTCTGAGCAGATGTATGCCTCTATTCCCGATAGAGTCACAACCCAGGGAGTTTGACATGTTCATATTACCTCTGAACAAACCTTCCTAAAGTCCGGCTATCGATTATCATGTCCATATTACCTCTGATATCGGTTGTCATCTCAACTTAGCACCCGTACTTAACTCTAAGTACGCCAGTAGTGTTGAGTCCACAAAAACTGTCATGTCCATATTACCTCTGAGCAGATGTATGCCTCTATCCCCGATAGAGTCACAACCCAGGGAGTTTGTCATGTTCATATTACCTCTGAACAAACCTTCCTAAAGTCCGGCTATCGATTATCATGTCCATATTACCTCTGATATCGGTTGTCATCTCAACTTAGCACCCGTACTTAACTCTAAGTACGCCAGTGGTGTTGAGTCCACAAAAACTGCCATGTCCATATTACCTCTGAGCAGATGTATGCCTCTATCCCCGATAGAGTCACAACCCAGGAAGTTTGTCATGTTCATATTACCTCTGAACAAACCTTCCTAAAGTCCGGCTATCGATTATCATGTCCATATTACCTCTGATATCGGTTGTCATCTCAACTTAGCACCCGTACTGAACTCTAAGTACGCCAGTGGTGTTGAGTCCACAAAAACTGCCATGTCCATATTACCTCTGAGCAGATGTATGCCTCTATCCCCGATAGAGTCACAACCCAGGGAGTTTGTCATGTTCATATCATCTCTGAACAAACCTTCCTAAAGTCCGGCTATCGATTATCATGTCCATATTACCTCTGATATCGGTTGTCATCTCAACTTAGCACCCGTACTTAACTCTAAGTACGCCAGTGGTGTTGAGTCCACAAAAACTGCCATGTCCATATTACCTCTGAGCAGATGTATGCCTCTATCCCCGATAGAGTCACAACCCAGGGAGTTTGTCATGTTCATATTACCTCTGAACAAACCTTCCTAAAGTCCGGCTATCGATTATCATGTCCATATTACCTCTGATATCGGTTGTCATCTCAACTTAGCACCCGTACTTAACTCTAAGTACGCCAGTGGTGTTGAGTCCACAAAAACTGCCATGTCCATATTACCTCTGAGCAGATGTATGCCTCTATCCCCGATAGAGTCACAACCCAGGGAGTTTGTTATGTTCATATTACCTCTGAACGAACCATTCTGGTCCGGCTATCGATTATCATGTCCATATTACCTCTGATATCGGTTGTCATCTCAACTCAGCACCCGTACTTAAACTCTAAGTACGCCAGTGGTGTTAAGTCCACAATACCTATCACGTCCATACTACCTCTGATAGGGTTTATTTCGAACTTATTATTTGCACTTAATGTGCGCAACAAATAATAGGTCCATTAAAAATCCCCAGTGGGATGTCCTCAACAAATACGGTATCGTACTACGTCAGCCTATTATTCAGAGAAGGCGGACAGTCAGCGAATTCAAAAAGATTCTTCGCGCAAAGCAGTTCAGCGGTTCCTACGCTAAAGGAGCTTTCTACGCTCGACAGCAACAGATCTACGGTTTTACGCTCGCAAGCTATAAGTCTATGGTTTTTTCGCCCAGATGCCTTTGTGCTCGGTAGCTTTTATGCTCGAGAGGCAACAAACCTACGACTTTACGTTCAGCAGATACCAAATCGATGATCTCACGCTCGGTGGTGCTCAGTTTACGCTCAGAAGCAACAGATCCGCAAACTTCACGCTCGGAGAAATTTTCTTTTCAGGAGCTACAAATCTACAGTTCTACGCTAAAGGAGCTTTCTATGCTCGACAGCTACGAATCTACGACTTTACGTTCGACAGCTAAAAGTCTATGGTTTTACGCCCGGATGCCTTTGTGCTCGGTAGCTTTTATGCTCGAGAGGCTACAAACCTACGACTTCACGCTCAGGAACCACAAGTCTACGATTTCACGCTCGATGGTGTTCTACGCTCACAGGCTACAGATCTCCAGTCCTACGCTAAAGGAGCTTTCTACGCTCGACAGCTACGAATCTACGGCTTTACGTTCGACAGCTATAAGTCTATGGTTTTACGCCCGGATGCCTTTGTGCTCGGTAGCTTTTATGCTTGAGAGGCTACAAACCTACGACTTCACGCTCAGGAACCACAAGTCTATGATTTCACGCTCGATGGTGTTTTACGCCCAGAGGCTACAGACTGATGATTTCACGCTCCACGACTTTTCGCATATCCGAACAGTCCCCGAAGTGGTCAATTGCAAAGAGTTCACACAAAAGATACTCGTTCTTGACCCCAAAGTATCCCAAGTACCCGAAACACACAGAGTTCAAACATTAAGAAATTACTCTTCTCGGGTCCAAAATTAGAGGTTCATCCAGACTCCAGTCTGAATATCTCGTCTGTCAAGATGGCAACTCAATTTGACAGCCATTTCTTGACCCTGTTCCAAGGGAGTTTCGAGAGATCATTCTTGAAGACGAAGTCTGAACAAAATTTATGCTCATCAGAAGCAGCAGTTCAGAGCTCTACGCGGTCCCTCAGTCCTAGCACCAAAACAGTTCTAAAGGTTCAACAGGCTTAAACAGCGTTCTATGGACTATTCGCTACACGTAAAGGACAGGGCCTAATACTCTTCTTATCAGAGTTGGCGTAAAGAATCAGACGTGTCGAAGCTACACATATTCAGACTTCACAGCAACGTATGGCAAGACGATCATATGCAGAGAAGAAAGACGATTTTATTAAAGATTAAAGTCATATGAGGGAAATCATGTCTACAAAGGGTTTTTCTTCATTTCTTTTGACTACATATGAGGGAAATCCCGTCTACAAAGGGCTTCCTCATCATCGTCGTCGGAAGATCGCCCCCAGAATCCGTTCTACCGGGTTCTCGCATCGGTGCAGGTCTTCCTCTTCTTCTATGGCAGTTCATCGACCACCACAGTCATGAACAAGAAGATCGCTGGCGGGAGGATACAGAACTGGGCCTGCATAAATGATGCAGATCCCATGCTTCGTGCGCCGCTCAAGCCGGGACAGAGCAAGTCTGTCTGACTCTCATCACCGGAGGCAACGGGAGATGACACCGCTTGCAAGCCGTGTGGTCAAGTACGACCCTTCCCTTCTCCTGGAAGAACTGCCATACAAAGTTGCTGATTATCCCGAGCAAGGGAGGCTAAGATATCCTTCCATGATCCATCGTTGCAGTGGACACTTGCTCGAAGACGCCGTCTTTTTCGGCTCCCTACATGCTGGAAGAACATGATCTCCTTCTTCCTCAGGTCGACCCGACGAACTCCGGCGATCATCTCTGCATGGTGAGGGAAATGTGGAGAGAACAGGTTAACTCCCCCAGCCTTTTTATAGGCGAAAGAGATCACAGCGGTCCCCAATAAATCCGCCATAAAGTCCGCATCGACCGTTTTAACGCTCCATTCAGAAACGTTTCGAGTTACGAGGGGTCGTTCATGCTTCATTCAAAGCGTTTCAAATTCCGAGAAATTTAAAAGCTTTGAAGGGGGTCTTGTAGAAGCATAAAAAATACGCTGGGAGGAGCTACGCAGCATACTGATGCAGAGCAGCGTAAACAGAGGCCTTCAGAGCCATCAAGAGTACAAGCTCAAAGGACCATCCGCGTAAGTGCAGTACGTCCAGGCCGCTCCAGCGTAAACAGGGTTCTTCATCGCCTCCATGGCGTAAAACTCATCCGCTCTCAAAGCAGGGTTAAAGCGTACGAGGAACGCTTCGTCTTCCCCGAAATGAACCTGTCAAGTCACGCAGTGAACCTGACCTCTGACTCCTGAAAAAAGTACTGCACGGCTACCCAGACGACGGCTGGAAACGAGGACAGACCCCTCGGGACGCGCACCACAGTATGATGGCGGATCTCTGCATTTAATGCAGAGAATTTGGTTAAGATATCGCCGAACCGTCGTTTACTGACGTTCCCTCAGCATAAACTGCTCTTTCGCGTACAAGGGGATATGGTGCCTTGTTTTACACAGGCAAACATGAGCTGTTTTACGCTCCACAGTAGACAAACTGCCTGCCACGTCAAAAGCTACACTTCGTACGGGGCTCGAGGCACGTCTCTACGTCTAAATTGCACAGAGCGGTGACAGTTTCTCTGGAGGCACGTCTCTGCGACAGTTGCACAGAAGGGCTGCAGACCTTCAAAACACGCTTCCGCATTTAATGCACAAGATGGTGGCAAATCTCTGCAAGAGATTTGATTATATCTTCAAAAGCCGTAATTCCGGCTAAAGACGTCCACATCAGCACTCTGGCACGGTACGCAGCGGCTTCTACGCCCATTCAAGATCTGTGCTCATTCGGCTTCAAACGCCCACTCAGTCTCTACGACCGTTCGGCTTCAAGCGCCCACTCAGTCTCTACGACCATTCGGCTTCAAACGCCCACTCAGTCTCTACGACCATTTGGCTTCTACGCCCATTCGACTTCTACGCCTGTTCGGCTTCTACGCCTATTCGGCTTCTATGCCTATCCGGCTTCTACGCCAGGGTGACAGTCATTTGGCTTCTACGCCAACCTCTTCTACACAAGGGATACCTACCTACGTGGCTTCTACGCCGTGATCTTCGCAGCAGATATACGCGTTGTCCCCTTAGTTGGACACGCGTCACATGCTCACTCAAAAGGTCATCTATACACAGGCATTGGTTATTTTAATCGTTGTGTAAAAGGGTGTTGTGTCACGCCCCGAGGCGTCCCCCGAGTCGTGACCGCCGTGCGGGCCTGGAGTTGCGCCCGCACAAGGCTTTAATGATTTGCATAGCAAGCACATATTCAGAGTACGCAGATAAATTGAAACACAGATTTGATACATAGAAAAGTTCTCTTTATTGATAATGAACATCTATTACAAACTCTTGAACGAGTTAGCTAATATGCCGAACGGCTTACAAAAGGGTTAACTCAAAATGAGATAGCAGTCCTGTACATTACATCCTTTTTATAAACTCAAAACGATAAGGACCTCCAGGCTGGAGGACGGCTTTGCCACGGAGCTGCATTTTGTGTATGAAGAGTTGCAGGCTCCTGACTTCAAAAGGCTTTGAGGCGCGGTGAAGATTGCGCTAACAGCTGGACTGGATCGGGAAGACGACTTCGGCTCCTCGCTCGGTTCGCCTTAGTGCGGAGAACCTGTTTCAACGAGGGTCAGCATATCGAAACATGCTGGTGAAGGCGAGCTAGCCTGACTATACCAATCAACACGTTATTTAGTGAAGCATGCATATTTTGTGGGTTTCTATCTTGCCTTAGTTCATTTACAGTTAAGCAGCATATTGAATTTACTGAAATGAACATGCCACCGTTAGGTGGATTTTACCTGCCCGTCTGAATGACCTGCACAATACTTACCATGCCTTCCCTGCCACGGAGACACAAGTTAGTATGCAACAGGTTTAAATATACACGATACACGCACGATGCACTGCAAGCCATATTCACACGATAAACACACGAGGCGTTGCAAGCATATACACACGAGGATCACTGGCTTGTTGCCATTTGGACTAGTCAAGGACAAGGATAGCATGCAACGAGGAAACACGAGGAGCTCAGAAAACACGATGCGTTGCAAGTTATCCCGTCCGCACACGATTGACTATAAACACGAAGTCTGCCCAGGTCGGATCGGTGCCAGTGCCCCAGCGACCGTCCGCAGAACTTATATCCTTGTGCACAAGTTGTCCGTGATCGAACACACGATGTTTAGTTAAATTATCACTTCACGCAGTTGAGGCAACACGAGTAATGCATGCTTTATTTTGTATAGCCTCTAGGAACAGTTATGCGTATGATAAATATTCCGAACGAACAAGCATGCAAGTAAGTAACCGTTCACGAAGTTTATTGACAAGCATATAACCAAGTCTATTTTCTTTTATCTTGGTTTCTTTTATTATTACTTGGTATCGTTTGATCGGGGCAAGGGAGTGAAGCTGGAAGCAGAGCTAGCTAATCGGGTTGGTAGCCACTCACTTAGATTTTGGAAAGAAGAAGGAAAGAGGCGCTTCACGACTCCGTTCGCAAGCCGCCTACTGCTCGTTCACCTACACACGAACAGCTCGATTAATACTTCTTCCTCTCTTTCCATTCTCGGAATAGAAGTGCAAGTCTATGAACAAAAACAATAAAAACCATCGAAACCGTTCAAGGAAAACAAGCAAATCCCAAAACCAACTCAAAGCACGAAAGCAACAAGCGACATCGAAAACCGAGGCAATAAAAGATAGCAGCGGAGAGGTCCCTCCTGACTCTGCCGCTAAGCCGATCCCGGGGGCGCAGTCCACTGAATATGGGAATCGATTCCGAAGAAACAAATCCATAACGAGGACGAGTTCTTAATTCAATCTATCCCGATCGAACGATACCGTCTTGTGTTTCTTAGCCGCGCTCTCCGCATCGGGAGAACGGGGCGCTACATCCTACCCAACCAATTGGAAGTTTCATCCCGAAACTTAAGAATAATGCTTACCGTTAGGGGTTATTACGTTGCGGGCGATGAACAGGAAGATTCGGGCAGGAATTAATGGCATGGCCTAGATTGCCACAAGCGAGACATAACCCAAGTCTCTTACGACACTGACTGAAGGAGTGCCCACGTTTGTTGCAGTATTGGCATACTTGGTTGGGATTTGTTTTGTGCTGACCACCGTTGTTTCGGCGCTTTGCAGCAGTGTTTCCTCCATCGTTGCCTTGGCGTTTGTGATTGTAGGTATGCACAGCGCCGGTGGAAACGTGAGGATACTGTGGTTCAAGCGATAGGGCGTGATTCATGACTTCACGCATTGTTCCGTACTGATTATTGACTACGTGCGAATGGGTGGCAGGGCGTAGTCCACCTTCAAACCTTCTAGCTAGACTCGCTGCATCAGGTAAATAGGCCCTAGCGAACTTCGAGAGTCGGTTGAACTCGGCGGAGTATTGCTTAACTGTCATACTGCCCTGCCTCAGCTGCACGAAGTCATTTTCCATTTTACGTTGTACTGGAGGCGGTATAAACTCCTCTTCGAACGCGGCACGAAAGGTCGTCCACGAGATCGCCTCCTCTCCGTGATCAAATTGGAGAGATCGTCGATGCACGTCCCACCAATCGTGTGCGTTGAGGCGGAGCTGCAGTTGCGCGCAGGCGACGCGCTTATCTTCGGGGACCTCTAGCAGAGTGAAGTGGTCTTCGATCTCGGCTAGCCAATCTAGAGCTACCACTGGGTCCTCAGTCCCGTTGAACGGGGTGTTGCAGACTTTCTCGAAATGGCCCAAGTTGAAGGCAGTCACGTCCCTCGGCCTTGGGATTTGAGGCGTCTCCACTTCAAGCACGGGCTGTTCTACCGGAGTCGTTGCTGTTGCGGCAGAATGGTTGGCAGCCAAAGTCTGAACAATTTGTTGCAGGGCATCGACCTGCTTCTGTTGGACTGAGAATCGGGTCTCTAGATTACTCTCGAGCCTGGCTTGGCGAGCATCGTCTCGTTGTCGTTGCGATTCTAACATTTGCATTACCCGCTCAAGCGGGTCGACTTGAGACATGCCTCTTTGGCTCCGAGAGCTTCCCGAATTGCCTGAACTGCTCTCTTGTGTTTCGATCGGTGGTTGCGCTGCAGATTGCGCTGGATCCATTCCTTCAAAAGAAGGTAAATTACATTAGGATCATAATGTATTATGGACTTATTGCATGAACGTATCTCATTTTGGCCTAACGAGTTCAAGAGTTCGCACAGGAATTTGATCGTTTAAAGGAACTTTTCCAGCACGAAGTCTAAGGAACTTTGAATCTGTGCTCTGATACCACTATGTCACGCCCCGAGGCGTCCCCCGAGTCGTGACCGCCGTGCGGGCCTGGAGTTGCGCCCGCACAAGGCTTTAATGATTTGCATAGCAAGCACATATTCAGAGTACGCAGATAAATTGAAACACAGATTTGATACATAGAAAAGTTCTCTTTATTGATAATGAACATCTATTACAAACTCTTGAACGAGTTAGCTAATATGCCGAACGGCTTACAAAAGGGTTAACTCAAAATGAGATAGCAGTCATGTACATTACATCCTTTTTATAAACTCAAAACGATAAGGACCTCCAGGCTGGAGGACGGCTTTGCCACGGAGCTGCATTTTGTGTATGAAGAGTTGCAGGCTCCTGACTTCAAAAGGCTTTGAGGCGCGGTGAAGATTGCGCTAACAGCTAGACTGGATCGGGAAGACGACTTCGGCTCCTCGCTCGGTTCGCCTTAGTGCGGAGAACCTGTTTCAACGAGGGTCAGCATATCGAAACATGCTGGTGAAGGCGAGCTAGCCTGACTATACCAATCAACACGTTGTTTAGTGAAGCATGCATATTTTGTGGGTTTCTATCTTGCCTTAGTTCATTTACAGTTAAGCAGCATATTGAATTTACTGAAATGAACATGCCACCGTTAGGTGGATTTTACCTGCCCGTCTGAATGACCTGCACAATACTTACCATGCCTTCCCTGCCACGAAGACACAAGTTAGTATGCAACAGGTTTAAATATACACGATGCACGCACGATGCACTGCAAGCCATATTCACACGATAAACACACGAGGCGTTGCAAGCATATACACACGAGGATCACTGGCTTGTTGCCATTTGGACTAGTCAAGGACAAGGATAGCATGCAACGAGGAAACACGAGGAGCTCAGAAAACACGATGCGTTGCAAGTTATCCCGTCCGCACACGATTGACTATAAACACGAAGTCTGCCCAGGTCGGATCGGTGCCAGTGCCCCAGCGACCGTCCGCAGAACTTATATCCTTGTGCACAAGTTGTCCGTGATCGAACACACGATGTTTAGTTAAATTATCACTTCACGCAGTTGAGGCAACACGAGTAATGCATGCTTTATTTTGTATAGCCTCTAGGGACAGTTATGCGTATGATAAATATTCCGAACGAACAAGCATGCAAGTAAGTAACCGTTCACGAAGTTTATTGACAAGCATATAACCAAGTCTATTTTCTTTTATCTTGGTTTCTTTTATTATTACTTGGTATCGTTTGATCGGGGCAAGGGAGTGAAGCTGGAAGCAGAGCTAGCTAATCGGGTTGGTAGCCACTCACTTAGATTTTGGAAAGAAGAAGGAAAGAGGCGCTTCATGACTCCGTTCGCAAGCCGCCTACTGCTCGTTCACCTGCACACGAACAGCTCGATTAATACTTCTTCCTCTCTTTCCATTCTCGGAATAGAAATGCAAGTCTATGAACGAAAACAATGAAAACCATCGAAACCGTTCAAGGAAAACAAGCAAATCCCAAAACCAACTCAAAGCACGAAAGCAACAAGCGACATCGAAAACCGAGGCAATAAAAGATAGCAGCGGAGAGGTCCCTCCTGACTCTGCCGCTAAGCCGATCCCGGGGGCGCAGTCCACTGAATATGGGAATCGATTCCGAAGAAACAAATCCATAACGAGGACGAGTTCTTAATTCAATCTATCCCGATCGAACGATACCGTCTTGTGTTTCTTAGCCGCGCTCTCCGCATCGGGAGAACGGGGCGCTACATGTTGTACTTTCCACTCCTCGGTTTTTACACCGACAGAGTGGTCACTCTCACCAAAACTCTATAAATAGAGACCCCTATCAATGGAGAACAAGGCCGAAAAATTTCAAACTTGAAGATCGAACAAGGTCGAAAAACTTCAAACAGGAAGATCGAACAAGGTTGAACTTCCCAGAAAGATCGAACCGGATGTCACGACCCAATTCCGTAGAATCACTTGAGTCGTCCCCCGAATCGTGACCGCCGTGCGGGCCTGGGGTTGCGCCCGCACAAGGCTTTAATGATTTGCATAGCAAGAACATATTCAGAGTACGCAGATAAATTGAAACACAGATTTGAAACATAGAAAAGTTCTCTTTATTGATAATGAACATCTATTACAAACTCTTGAACGAGTTAGCTAATATGCCGAACGACTTACAAAAGAGATGACTCAAAATGAGATAGCAGTCTTGTACATTACATCCCTTTATAAACTCAAAATGATAAAGACCTCCTGGCTGGAGGATAGCTTTGCCACGGAGCTGCATTTGTTTATGAAGAGTTGCAGCTCCTGTCTTCAAATGCTTCAGGGGGCGCGGTGAAGATGCGCCAACAGTTGGACTGGATCGGGTAGACGACTTCGGCTCCTCGCTCGGTTCGCCTTGGTGCGGAGAACCTGTTTCAACGAGGGTCAGCATATCGAAATATGCGGTGAAGGCGAGCTAGCCTGACTATACCAATCAACACGTTGTTTAGTGAAGCATGCATATTTTGTGGGTTTCTATCTTGCCTTAGTTCATTTACAAGTAAGCAGCATATTGAATTTACTGAAATGAACGTGCCACCGTTAGGTGGATTTTACCTGACCGTCTGAATTACCTACACAATACTTACCATGCCTTCCCTGCCACGAAGACACAAGTTAGTATAAAACAGGTTTAAATATACACGATGATCACTGGCGTGGTGCCATAACGGACATAGTCAAGGACAGGGATAGCATGCAACGGGAACACGACAAGCACACGACAAGCACACGATGCGTTGCAAGCTATCCCCTCCAGCACACGATAACTACATACGAGTTCCGCCCGGACCGGAACGGTGCCAGTGCCCCAGCGACCGTCCGCAGAACTTACCCTTGTGCACAAGTTGTCCATGATCGAACAATACGTTACTTAACAATCAGTTACGCCTTCGAGGCAACACGAGCACACGACATATCCATAATTGTTAAGCATTCATGCACTTCAGGCAACCCGAGTATGAAACATGTATTTGCACAAGACAAGCAACAGTTTATGATTATTTCCAAGCAAACAAGCATGCAGTTAAGTATCCGTTCGTGCGATTTATTTGACAAGCATAATATACCAAGTCTATTTTCTTTTATCTTGGTTTCTTTTATTATTACTTGGTATCGTTTGATCGGGGCAAAGAAGAGTGCGGATTGATTAGCTGTGAAGCTTGGAAGCAGGACTAGCTAATCGGGTTGGTAGCCACTCACTTAGATTTTGGAAGGAGAAGGAAAGAGGCGCTTCATGACTCCGCTCGTAAGCCGCCTACTGTTCGTTCACCTGCACACGAACAGCTCGATTAATACTTCTTCCTCTCTTTCCAATCTCGGAATAGAAGTGCAAGTCAATGAACGAAAACAATGAAAACCATCGAAACCGTTCAAGAAAAACAAGCAAATCCCAAAACCAACTCAAAGCACGAAAGCAACAAGCGACATCGAAAATCGAGGCAATAAAAGATAGCAGCGGAGAGGTCCCTCCTGACTCTGCCGCTAAGCCGATCCTTGGGGCACGGTCCACTGAATATGGGAATCGATTCCGAAGAAACAAATCCATAACGAGGATGAGTTCTTATTTCAATCTATCCCGATCGAACGATACCGTCTTGTGTTTCTTAGCCGCGATCTCCGCACCGGGAGAACGGGGCGCTACATCCTACCCAACTAATTGGAAGTTTCGTCCCAAAACTTAAGAATAGGACCTACCGTTAAAGATTATTTTGTACAGGACGACGACCATGAAGGTTCGGACAGGAGGAAATAGCATGGCCTGGATCGCCACAAGCGAGGCATAATCCAAGTCTTTTACGGCAGTACTTCTTAAGGTGTCATTTTCTTTTACAGAAGTGACAAGTTTTGTTCCAATCCCCGTCCTGCTGACCAGCGTTATTCGGGCGCTTTGTAGCGGTATTTCCTCCCTCGTTGCTTTGGCGTTTGTGACTGGATGTATGCACAGCGCCGGCAGCAACATGAGGATAGAGTGGTTCGAGCGACAGGGCGTGATTCATGACTTCACGCATCGTACGATACTGAGGAACGGCTACGTGCGAATGGATGGCAGGGCGAAGTCCACCTTCAAACCTTCTAACTCGACTCGCTGCATCAGGTAAATAGGCCCTAGCGAATTTGGAGAGTCGGTTGAATTCGGCGGAGTACTCCTTAACTGTCATGCTGCCTTGCCGCAGCTGCACGAACTCGTTTTCCATTTGACATTGTACTGGAGGGGGTACAAACTCCTCTTCGAACGCGGCACGAAAAGTCGTCCACGAGATCGCCTCCTCTCCGTGATCAAATTGGAGAGATCGTCGATGCACGTCCCACCAATCGTGCGCGTTGAGACGGAGCTGTAGTTGCACGCAGGCGACGCGCTTCTCTTCGGGGACCTCTAACAGAGCGAAGTGATCTTCAAGTTCGGCCAACCAATCTAGAGCTACGACTGGGTCCTCAGTCCCGTTGAATGGGGTGTTGCAGACTTTCTTGAAGTGGCCAAAGTCGAAGGCAGTCACGTCCCTCGCCCTTGGAATTCGCGGCGTCTCTACTTCAAGCACGGGTTGTTCCACCGGAGTCGCTGGCGTTGTCGCGGACTGGTTGGATGCCAAGGTCTGAACGATCTGCTGCAGGGTATCTACCTGCTTCTGTTGGACTGAGAATCGTGCTTCTATATTGTCTTGAAACTTGAGCTGACTCTCTTCCGCCCGCTTCTCGGCCCGTTCATAGCGAGCCTCGTCCCTTTGTGGGTTTGCCTCCAACATCTGCAACATTCGTTGGACGGGATCGATGCTTGGCACGGCTCGCTGGCTCTTTGAACTTTCCGAAGTATCCGAACTACTTTCTTGGCCTTGCGTTTCGTCCGGAGTTTGCGCTGCAGATTGCGCTGGAGCCATTCCTTCAAAAGAAGGTAAATTACATTAGGATCATAATTTATTATGGACTTATTGCATGAACGTATCTCATTTTGGCCTAGCGAGTTCAAGAGTTCGCACAGAAATTTGATCGTTAAAGGAACTTTTCCAGAACGAAGTCTAAGAAACTTTGAATCTGTGCTCTGATACCACTATGTCACGACCCAATTCCGTAGAATCACTTGAGGCGTCCCCCGAATCGTGACCGCCGTGCGGGCCTGGGGTTGCGCACGCACAAGGCTTTAATGATTTGCATAGCAAGCACATATTCAGAGTACGCAGATAAATTGAAACACAGATTTGAAACATAGAAAAGTTCTCTTTATTGATAATGAACATCTATTACAAACTCTTGAACGAGTTAGCTAATATGCCGAACGGCTTACAAAAGAGATGACTCAAAATGAGATAGCAGTCCTGTACATTACATCCCTTTATAAACTCAAAATGATAAAGACCTCCTGGCTGGAGGATAGCTTTGCCACGGAGCTGCATTTGTGTATGAAGAGTTGCAGCTCCTGTCTTCAAATGCTTCAGGGGGCGCGGTGAAGATGCGCCAACAGTTGGACTGGATCGGGTAGACGACTTCGGCTCCTCGCTCGGTTCGCCTTGGTGCGGAGAACCTGTTTCAACGAGGGTCAGCATATCGAAACATGCTGGTGAAGGCGAGCTAGCCTGACTATACCAATCAACACGTTGTTTAGTGAAGCATGCATATTTTGTGGGTTTCTATCTTGCCTTAGTTCATTTACAAGTAAGCAGCATATTGAATTTACTGAAATGAACGTGCCACCGTTAGGTAGATTTTACCTGACCGTCTGAATTACCTACACAATACTTACCATGCCTTCCCTGCCACGAAGACACAAGTTAGTATAAAACAGGTTTAAATATACACGATGATCACTGGCGTGGTGCCATAACGGACATAGTCAAGGACAGGGATAGCATGCAACGGAAACACGACAAGCACACGATGCGTTGCAAGCTATCCCCTCCAGCACACGATAACTACACACGAGTTCCGCCCGGACCGGAACGGTGCCAGTGCCCCAGCGACCGTCCGCAGAACTTACCCTTGTGCACAAGTTGTCCATGATCGATCAATACGTTACTTAACAATCAGTTACGCCTTCGAGGCAACACGAGCACACGACATATCCATAATTGTTAAGCATTCATGCACTTCAGGCAACACGAGTATGAAACATGTATTTGCACAAGACAAGCAACAGTTTATGATTATTTCCAAGCGAACAAGCATGCAGTTAAGTATCCGTTCGTGCGATTTATTTGACAAGCATAATATACCAAGTCTATTTTCTTTTATCTTGGTTTCTTTTATTATTACTTGGTATCGTTTGATCGGGGCAAAGAAGAGTGCGGATTGATTAGCTGTGAAGCTTGGAAGCAGGACTAGCTAATCGGGTTGGTAGCCACTCACTTAGATTTTGGAAGGAGAAGGAAAGAGGCGCTTCACGACTCCGCTCGCAAGCCGCCTACTGTTCGTTCACCTGCACACGAACAGCTCGATTAATACTTCTTCCTCTCTTTCCAATCTCGGAATAGAAGTGCAAGTCAATGAACGAAAACAATGAAAACCATCGAAACCGTTCAAGAAAAACAAGCAAATCCCAAAACCAACTCAAAGCACGAAAGCAACAAGCGATATCGAAAATCGAGGCAATAAAAGATAGCAGCGGAGAGGTCCCTCCTGACTCTGCCGCTAAGCCGATCCTTGGGGCACGGTCCACTGAATATGGGAATCGATTCCGAAGAAACAAATCCATAACGAGGACGAGTTCTTATTTCAATCTATCCCGATCGAACGATACCGTCTTGTGTTTCTTAGCCGCGATCTCCGCACCGGGAGAACGGGGCGCTACATCCTACCCAACTAATTAGAAGTTTCGTCCCGAAACTTAAGAATAGGACCTACCACAAACAACCCATACCGAAGATCTATCTCGGAAAAGACTCTAGCCTTGCTCAACTGATCAAACAAGTTGTCAATCCTTGGTAATGGATACTTGTTCTTCACTGTCACCGCATTCAATTGCCGGTAGTCGATACACACATGCAAGATTCCGTACAGCGTGCTCCCATAGCTGAGAATAGCCCGATGGCGTAATGTGCCAAAGTGATGTGGACGTTTTAGCCGAAATTATGGCTTTTGGAGATATAATCAAATCTCTTGCATTAAATGCAGAGATCTGCCCCCATCCTGTGCATTAAATACAGAGGCGTGTCTTCGAAGATTTGCCATCATTCTGTGCATTAAATGCAGATACGCACCTCAAACCCTGTACGAAGAGCAACTGATGACGTGGCAGTCTGTTTGCCTTCTGTAGAGCGTAAGAAGCTCACGTCTGCCTGTGTAAAACTAGGCAGCGTATTCCAGAGGCGTGTCTCGAAGATTTGCCATCATTCTGCGCATTAAATGCAGAGGCGTATCTCGAAGATCTGTTACCATTCTGCGCATTAAATGCAGAGGCGTGCCTCGAGCTCTGCCATCACTCTGCGCATTAAATGCAGAGACGTGCCTCGAGCTCTGCCATCACTCTGCGCATTAAATGCAGAGACATGCCTCGAGATCTGTACGAATAGCAGCTTTTGACGTGGCAGTCTATTTGTCTTCTGCGGAGCGTAAGAAGCTCACGTCTGCCTGTGTAAAACTAGGCAATGTATTCCCTTGTACGCGTAAAAGCAGTTTACGCCAAGGAAATGGCACTAAACGACAACCTGGATCGCTGTGTCGCGCCATCATTATAGCCGTCGTCTGGGTAGTCGTGCAGTACTCTTTGTCAGGAGTTCAGACGTCAGGTTCACTGTATGATTTGACAGGTTCATTTCTGGGAATACGAAGCGTTTCTCGTACACTTCAATGCTGCATTAAAGCGGATGAGTTTTACGCCATAAAGGCGATGTAGCACCCTTTTTACGCTGAAACAGCCTGGATATACTACATTACGCGGATAGTCCTTGAGCTTATATTTTATGCTGTGCTCAGCGAAAAAAGCTCTGTTGCATGTTGATGGCTCTGAAGTCGTCTTTTTACGCTGCCCAGCATCAATATGCTGCGTATAGCTATCCAGCGTATTTTTCATGCTTCTACAAGACCCCCTTCAAAGCTTTTAAATTCCTCGTAATTTGAAACGCTTTGAATGAAGCATGAAACGGTCAAGTCTGACACGTTCTTCAAGGCTGACTTTCTGGCGGATTTATTGGGGATCCATTGGGATTCGGTGGGCTTTCTCTTGCCTATAAAAGGATGAGGAGTTTAACCTGTTCTTCCCACATTTCCTTCACCACACAGAGATGATGGCCGGAGTTCATCGGGTCGACTTGAGTGAGAAGAAGACCATGTTCTTCCAGCATGTAAGGAGCCAAAAAAGACGGCGTCTTCGAGCAAATGTCCTCTGCAACGATGGATCATGGAAGGATATCATAGCCTCCTTTGCTCGGGATAATCAGCAACTTTGTATGGCGGTTCTTCCGGAGAGAGGAAGGGTCTCATTTGACCACACAGCTTGCAAGCGGTATCTTCTCCTAATATTTTCGTGGACGAGAGCAGACAAACTAACTCTGTCCTCGAGTATTGAGTTGGGTGAAATATCTCATCTCAATCTGTCATAGCGTACGGAGCATGGGATCCTCATAATTTATGCAGGCCCAGTTTTGTATCCTCCCACCATTGATCATTTTCTTGTTAGTCGGTTGCGGAAACCGACTAACTGCTGGAGAAGATAGATGAAGAATTCCACCCATGCGAGAACCTGGCAGAACAGATTCTAGGCGCGCTCTTCAAACGACGATGAGGAAATCCTTTGTAGACGAAATTTCCCTCATATGTAATAATAAAAATGAAGAAAAACCCTTGTAGACTAGATTTCCTTCATATGTAATCATGTTTTAATAAAATCGTCTTTTTCTGTGCATATGATCATCTTGCCATATATTTTGTTGTAAAGTCTGAATCTGTGTAGCTTCGACACGTCTGGTAACTTTACGCCGACTCTGTTAGAACGAGTGCTAGGTCTTGTCCTGTCTTTTACGCATAACTAAGGATGCGCAGAAAGCCGCTTAGCAGTCGAGTACTCGAACTGTCCTGCTGTTAGGAATGAGGAACCGCGTAGAATTCTGAACTGTCACTTCTGATAAACAGAATTCTTGTTCAGACCATCATCTTCAAGAATGATTTCTCGAAAATCTCTTAGAACAGGGCGAGAAATGGCTGTCAAAAAACTGAGTCGCCATCTTGAACTGTTGATGAAATATTCAGACTGGATTCTGGATGAACTTCCAATCGACCCATGGAGAAGAGTAATTTTCAATGTTGAACTCTGTATGCTTTGGGTACTTGGGATATTTTGAGGTCAAGAAGGAGTATCTTCTGTGTGAACTCTTGCAATTGACCGCCTTGAGAATCGTTCAGATATACGCGTACTCCGGCCTGCGTATTTTCAGATATGCGGAAAGTCATAGATCTGTAACTGTAGATGAGCATAAAATCATAAGTTCGTAGCCTCTCGAGTGTAAAAGCTGCTGAGCATGAGAGCATCCGGGCGTAGAAACTGTAGATTTGCAGCTTCTGAAAAGGAAATCTTCCGAGCGTGAAGTTGTGGATCTGTTGCCTCTGAGCGTAAAAGCCACCGAGCGTGAAATTATAGATTTGTAGCTGCTGAGCGTGAAGTCGTAGGTTTGTAGCCTCTCGAGCGTAAAAGCTACCGAGCATAAAAGCATCTGGGCGTAAAACCAAAGACTTATAGCCTGTGAGCGTAAAACCGTAGATCTGTAGCTGTCGAGCGTAGAAAGCTCCTTAGCGTAAAACCACGAATCTACTTTGCACGAAAACTTTTCGAATTCGCTGACTGTTCGCCTTCTCTGAGTAATAGACTGACGTAGTCCCCAATCATAACCGAATATTAAATATCGAAATTGGTTCGGGATTCGAGGAGTCCATCCGAACTCTATATATACCCCAAGTTTCTAAGAAAAACTTTTCATCCGTCTTCTGCGAAAGAAAGCCTTCGACTGTTCGAGTTCTTCTTCATTTCTTCTCCGAGCCTTCAAAGTTTTCAGTAATGGCCCAGAAACAACTTCCCTCCTCTAAGGGAAAGAAGGTTGATTCTTCTTCTCGCTCTTCTGCCCAAGCGAGAGCAATTTCGGTCGGGCAAGACGAGCTTCATTCTGAGTGAAGTGTCCCGCCGACGAGCAGTGCACCCGGCCTTAAAGGTAGAGCGTTTGGGACGAAAAAGAACGACTGAAAATCCTTCGCACATGTTGTACGTGAACGCGCTAGGTCGTCTTCTGTGCTGATAGCCTCTTTGAGGAAGATGATGCACAGAGACGTCTCATCTTTTACGCCCACATTTCTAATGTGTCAGCGTAAAAATTTCATATTTTCGCAGTCGGATGTAAAAGCACAGACTGTCGAAACTTGGCGTATACTATAAAATTTGAGTGTTACGCTTCTAGATGAAAATTCCGGCGTAGAAACTCAAATTTTGGCAGTCTGGCGTAAAACACAGACTGTCAAAAATTTGCGTATACTGCCAGTCTTGAATTTTATGTCTAGGAAATGGATTCCAGCGTAATGATCAAGTTTTTACAGTCTTGGCGTAAAGCACAGACTGTTGATTTTTTTGGCATATGCTGCAGGATTTGTAATGTCTAGTGTAGAAACTGACATGTCTTTCTTGCTTCTTGCAGTCAACTTGCATGCGTCTCCGCTGGCTGAGGTGATGGGTTCCGCTGCCGGGATGCTTCATTCCAACTACCTGGAGGATTTGTCCCATGTGATATTTCCCATCTCTGGACCCCAGTATCCTGAAGGAAGGAGAATCCTGATATCGGCTCAAGGCGAGCGAATGCTGTTGAACATGATAAACGGAGAGCCCCTGACGTATATAGACGGGGACCAATACATAAAGCCGGCTTTTCTCTTCGGGGACATGATTGACAAGCAGTCCCAGACGAAGCCCAAGAAAGAACTCTGGGTTTTCCCTGCCGGGGGCTTGGTTCTGTATCTGCCCAAGATGCTGAGAGACTATCCCATCTAGGCATTCTTCCATGCTACACATCCCAGGAGGATGTCGTGGACGCTGACTCCTGGTCTTCACGGCCGGGCGGGGAAGATATTTCATCTGAAAGGAGCTGACCAGGGGTCGTTTGTCAGCCGCCCTTCCGGCTTTGTGATGCTGTTCAGGGGACTGTACCCGGGCAATGTTCCGAGTGAAGACAGTTTAGTGCTCCAGCCGGTCCAATTATCGACTTTCTGCAACGATTTCATGGGGCACGGGGGAGTATACCCTAAGGTGAACCCTCGGACAAGTGGGTGGATCACCCCTACAAATCTTCGATAGGCTCGCTTAGCTGAATGGGCCCTGAAGCATTTTCAGGCCGAGCTGGAGGGCATTGGTCTGTACTAAGCTGTGAGTGCTAACAGTGTTGGGTTACCTCTCAACCCCAACCTATTTCTGGCACTGATGGAGCGATATATCTCGCTCACCGGGACTTTCGCCACTCCAATGGGGGAGTTGGGATTGGCCCTCCACGAGATGGCCGAGATCTCGAGACTGCCGATGGGGGATGTTCCATATGAAGAGTATGTCCCCACGAACCGGGAGTTGGGGGATTCAGACCCTCGGGTAGTGGAAGTGTACCAGGAGCTGATGTGTCACTACCTCGCTTGCACTGCTTTTTATGGTGAGCCTTCAGATTTGGCTCACATCAATAAATGGGCGTCCTACCTCTTCTTTCACCGGTCCAGGACTGCTAAGCCGGAGAAGGTCTTGGATACGAAGGATCAGCCTTTGAATTTTCTGAGCGTGCTTAGTGCCCAGGTAGTCGACGATCTCATGGAAGACGCTGGGGGCTCCGGACCAGATCCTCGACGAAGGGATAGGGAAATATCCTGCAAGCACTAAGGCCTACAGTTATTTGAGGCGTTGTCGCAAGCCTCTATCCAAGAAAGCTCAACTGGCTGGCTTCCTCTCCATATGGCTGCGCCGATTGGTGGTACCCGGGATTGCATCTGCGGACCGCATTCACCACAACACACTATGGCCTGCAGTGCGTCTGGTGTTCGGGGCAAGACTGGGCTTGCTCCCCGCATGGTGTGCCGCATACAAGCTGGCCTGAGGGCCATGACTGATGGGCTGCTCGCCAAAGAAACTCGGCGTGATAGCTTTCCCAGGGTAGAATTACCATACCTGTATTTGATGGGATGGTTAATTCTCTATAACCCCAGGGTGATGTCTCCCGGCTCTGGCAGTAGTTCGGGAGGTAGTTTCTTGTTGAACTATAAGAATTCCTCCTGGAACGTGACCACAGTTTTAGACTGTCGGCGGGTGCTGAACTTCAGCCACAGCTGGAAACTTTTCTGCACTGTCCCCTCTGTACATCTCAATCAACAGGGGATCAGACTTCAGGATATGGGCGACGGGAAGACCGTTCTTTCTTCTGAGGCTTTTAATTGGTTGGTCTGCATTAGACCTTTCCATTTACTGTACAGAAGTGAAGACCATTGCTTCTTTGAGCCCTACCTGCCTAGTCGGTTTGCCAGGCAATTTGGGTACGACCAGTTGCACGTGGACAATGCCGTCACCAGCTTCAGGTCCAGGGGCGGACTCATTGATGGAGCGAGAGGATGGCGATACTTCATCATGGGTTGCACTGGAGCAATCTTTACCGTGCCCGTCATTTCACTCTCCACGGAGCTGCGCATTCTCCACTCGTATGCCCAGTTCTATGTGGCAACCAACACCTTCCATCGCGATTTTGATATGCATGAAAGTTTTAGTATGCCCTCTTCCAAGCCTGGGGGAAGAGTTGAAATCCCCTCAGTTTCTTCTGACGAGGGTGAAGAGTCCGTTAATCCAGATGAGCCTCTGTTGGCGGTACCGAGGGGTGAAGTACCTTTGCCTGCAGGGCCTCTGGTAATCTCTGGGAAGCGAAGGGCTCCTGCTCCGAAGGAGACTTCCCCTCGCAAGAGGAAGAAGAAGACGGTTACTCGTCCTCTCAGGATTCCCGGCATGAGGGCTCCTAGAATTGAGCCTGCATCTCCCCCTGTCGGGGACGATTCTTTGATTAGAGGTTCCTCGCCTTTTAGAGAGGGAACCTCGACAGTCCCGGCTGGCGATGCCGGAGAATTCTTCCTGAGGTAGTAGATAGCCTGCGGGGCCGAGCCGAACAAGGATATCTTTATCCAGGTCAGCATTGGGAGAAACCCTTGCCGTGTCTGTCGGTGCGCCCAGCGAGATTCCACCTGGTGACCTCGAGTGGATCTTGGCAAAGATTCGGAAGAGTACCTGCCGATGTCAGTTAGCACACCCCCCTTCCCCAAGTATGACAGCTTGCCTAGCATCATTAAGACATGATTTAGCTGTACTGGCCGCAGACGCGACATATATGCCATCGGCCATGGGTAAATGTCGTCTTTACGCCTCTCTTTAGAAAAATTAACATCATTTTGATATTAACTTTCTTTTGTCTTCTTTTCAGGGGAAGACATCTTCGGGGAGGGTAGTGTAGACGCATCTTTTGGCTCTGTGTCGGCTCCTGGCGATGACACGGAGGTGCCCGACTTCGAAGAGGAAACATTTTCAGGTGCCGGCTCGCCCGAAGTGGTTCTGGTATCTCAGGAGGAGGATGAGCCTGTCATTACGACAATGCCTCCTTTGAGTACGCCGGTCACTTCGTCCGGTGTTGGCGCATCTTCTTTTGTCGCACCACCTGTTGAGGCGACGGCTGTGGCAACATCGTCTGCGGTCATTCCTGGAGGGGGATTCGCCATTGCAGCCACTCCCAGCGTCCATTCGGATCTAGCCATGCTGACTGAGCAGTATACCAGTATCTTCTACACCGATATGAAAACGTTGATATCAATGGTGTTGGAGAAGAATCTGAGCTTCGAGGCGCTGAGGAGTTCCTCTCAGTTTGCGATAGTGCCGATCAGAGAATACGACGACACTGGGATAGCTGACACATTGGAGGAGATAGTTAATGGTTTGGAGCAACCCATTAACGAATATCTGCAGCTATCTCGAGGCAGTATTGAAGACCTGGTCCAGGCTGAATATGACTCCTTGACTGCGCAGCTGACTGAACAGATGGAAGGCCTGAATAAATCCATCCAGACACATCAACAGGAGATGGATAAAGAAAAAGCTGTCTTGGAGGAGGTCATTCCTCTTCAAACGAAGTGCCAGGCCGAGCATGAAGGAAATGTAGCGAGGGTCCGCAAACTGGAAGCAAAACTCGCTCAGGCAAAGGAGTGGGCTTCTCAGTCGTCGGAAGCTCTAGATGTGGTGAATGGTCGACTGGGCATAGCTCATCAGAACTTGGCGCGTGCAGGAGTTGCCCGTGCTGGTTTTGTTTGGGCTAGATCCGAACTGTCCCTCCTGAGCAATGACGAGGCACGGCTGGAGCGGGCCTGTGCTATTATTTTGAGCTCCAGGACTGAGAAGATGACCGCGCTGGCGCAGCAGATTCGCGACCTGACCGCTCCTCCCAAATGATATACTTTTTTGCTTTTCAATGTAATTTTGCTCTTTTTGGGAATAATAAAGAGGCTTTCATCTGACTTTGTGGACCATCATTTTGGAATATAAATGACAGGTTTGGGTGAAAGTGATATCAGAGGTAATATGGACGTAATATACTCTCGGTAAGTTTTAGTAGGACAAATCTATTCAGAGGTCATATGGACATGATAGAATATGCTTCAGCTAAAATTTGTACACAAAACACTATCAGAGGTAATATGGACGTGATAGGTCTTGAAGTTCCAAATTAGTTAAACATATCTATTCAGAGGTTATATGGACATGATAGAATACGATCCAAGTAGTTTCGTTTTGGAAGTAGTTTTGTCATAATGAGATTTTCGCCATATTCCACTTGAGCAGAGGAGGTTAAGCATAGTACCTCTTCAGGAATTTGCCATTGATAGGAGCCATTAACAAGTCTCCATTAGGCTTGGCTAACCTGTAAGCGCCGTTTGATAACGTCGTCTCGATCACATAAGGGCCTTCCCATTTGGGCTGGAATTTACCCTTACTCCTGTGAGTAAGAATCATCGGCCTTCTCACGGCTAAAACTAGCTCGCCAACTTTGAACACTCTTTCCTTTACTTTTTGATTAAAAGATCTGGAAATGTGTGCTTGGTAGAACGCAATGTGCTGTTGAGCTTGGAGGCGTTTCTCGTCTAATCCTTCTAACTCTTGAAGCCTTAACAGGTCATTCTTTTCTTGAGTCAACTCATTAGCCACTGCTATCCTGAGTGACGAAATTTGGACTTCGATGGGGAGAACTGCTTCGCTCCCGTAAACTAATGAGAATGGGGTGCAACATGTCGGTGCTCGTACCGTTGTGCGTTATGCCCAGAGACATTCTCCCAGCTTCTCATTCCAATCCCTCTTGTTCGAAGAGACAAACTTTTTCAAGAGCTTGATAATGGTTTTGTTGAAAGCTTCCGCCAAACCATTAGCAGTAGGATTATATGTCGTAGAGGCCACATTTTGTATCCGATTTTTATCGCAAAATCGAGGAAACGCTTGGCTGATGAATTGAGGCTCATTGTCATAAATTATCCTCCGGGGTATCCCGAAGCGATAAATGACGTGATGCTTGATGAAGCTGATCACATTAGATGCCTTCACCTCAGCAAGAGGGATCGTCTCTGCCCATTTGGAGAAATAATCCGTGATGGCCAGTATGAACCGGTGACCTCAGGAAGAAGACGGGTGAATAGGACCAATGATATCCATTCCCCATGCTTCGAAAGGCCAGGATGCAACCGTAGGATGTAGATGTTCAGAAGGTTGATGGATAAAGTCTGCATGGACCTGACAGGCTCTACATTGTCTTGCATACTTTATTGCATCTGTGATCATAGTAGGCCAGTAATAGCCCATTCTCCTTATGCGATCCTGTAGCTTAGAACCGGGTTGATGCGCTCCGCATACGCCGTCGTGAGCTTCACGGATAATCCGCTGCGCCTCATCATCGGAGAGACATCTCAATAGCAGTCCATCGTAGGTCCGGCGATATAGACACTGTGAAGACGCCTCAAAATAGAAGCGTAATGATCGTCTTTTGACGGATACTGCTTCTTTAGGGTCCTCCGGCAAGATTCCGTATGCTACGAAATTTACAAAGGGACTTCTCCAGTCTCTCTTGGGAGGATCTATGTTCACAGCGTAGCTGCGTTCTATGTAAATGTTATTTTTCACACAGAATAAATCTCTGTTAAGAAGGATCACCGAATTCTGCCTTCTTATAGGAATAGCTAAATCTGCAGCTAGACTGGCTAGGGCATCAGCTTCCAGATTCTGAGATCGGGGCACATATTCTAGGAAGAATCCTTTGAATGTCATGGCTATCTCGACCGCTGCTCGTTGATAGGGGATGAGGTCTGGATTCCGGACTTCGTATATTCCTCTGACTTGATTGACGATCAACAGAGAATCACCGAAAGCTTCCAGAGATTCGACGCCCTATTCTTTAGCGACTTGGAGCCCGATTAGTGTAACACCCCGTTCCGCTCAAGCGGACTGCTGTCTCAAACGGCAAAAGTGCAACTGTCCCGACCCGCTTTGCCTCAAACGAGAAGCAAAGGATATCCAGACTTGTCCCTACAGGAATCCGGCTAAGGCTTTCAAAGGCTCGCATGACGTATCGCTCTACCGAGGCGAATCATCGCTAAGGTGGGTGGCTACGGTGAACTTGTCTTTGCTTAGCGGCACACATAAAAATCTAGATTGATACATGCTAGTCCCTAGGTGAATCACCCTTGCATGTTAATAAATCCAACGCACCTAGCTAAGGGAATAATCCCAACTTGTATTGCTTATGCTAGAACATGGAAATTAAAATACTGCTTATAGTCAGACCCTCGCATGCCAAGTCCCCTAACGATCTAAATCTCGGTTTACCTTCGGGCCCGAGCAAACGTGCTGATTATGTTCCTTAGAAACGCATGCTTGTCTGCTTGTAATGTTGCCATATTTTCATCCAAACCCCGGGAGACTACTACGTAGTCGTTCCGTGCCTGAATGAACCTGCAAGTATCCGGAACCGTTAGGTCACCCAAGGCAGCCCCGAACCAGGGGAATGCATCAAGGTAAGTCACTCACTGAACGTAGAATCATGGTTCAAGTATATCGTGTAATCGTGTTGCCTGAAATTGGTCAAATAATCGTGTACTCGTGTTGCCTGAAATTGGTCAAATAAACCACGTACTCGTGTTGCCTGAAATTGGATTAACCCTGACTTGCATGTCGCGGACAACTCGAAAACGAGGCATAGTTCCACGGACGGTCACCGGGGCACTGGGGCCGCTCCGATCCGGATGGAACTTCAAGTGTGGTCCATCGTGTGCAGGCGAGTGGTTTGCAACATATCGTGTACTTGGTTGCATTCCACTTGGCCTAGGACCACATCAGGTGTAGTCTATCGTGTGCTGGCGAGATGGTTTGCAGCATATCGTGTACTTGGTTGCATTCCATCTTGGCCTTGGACTACATGTGCAATCCATCGTGTACGGGCGAAATGGTTCGTAGTGCATCGTGTGCTCTCGTTGCGTTCCATTCTCGTCTGGGATTAGTCCTTTATGGCTATGCCAGCGACTCATGTTCATATAGATAAGTCATCCTCGCTTAGCGGCTATCCGCGTGCGAGTCATTGCATCGCATCAAAGAACAACTGAGCACACCAAATATTGTCCGATTCAATGACTCTCGTGTTTGCATGTTGCATATGCTATGCTCCTGAATGCTTATACTTGCCCGTGCTTAAATTAACAATGTTTGCCTTGGACAGGGAAGGCCAAAGGGTAAGTCTCGTCGTGTTTCCTCTCATGTTGCACGGCGCACTGTCACACGGATTAGGCTATTCAATATTTGCATGAAACTGATCCTAAGGCAACTAGAAAGACAACTTAATAGTTGGTGCACGGAACTTATATACGTGTTTGAATTTGTCGAGCGGGCGAGTAGCTTCCCCACCAGTGCATTCAATGTACTGATAATCCACCAGTTTGTATGCAGGGTGCGGGAGAACCTCGTTCAGTGCGGATGCCTCCTTCGTGCGTGCTAAGGCGTGGAGATCACTCCGAAGCAACGGTGCGTCCGGGACTGAAGCACATATACAAGACATAATGTTGGAACTCGCCTGAACATCGCCTGTACAATCATTCCACTATTGTAGCCGCTTGGCACGCTTTTACTGTTTCAGAGAGAGGCTTGAGCGACTTGTAATCTCGGCTATACGCCGCCTGTAACACTTGTTCATATTAATAAAAAGAGCTTGCTTTATTTCAACTTGTGTTTCAATGCTTCCGCTATATTGTCGACTCAGTGAACTTGTTACCAAATCGCTATGCGTTATGACTCCGCTACACTCGGACAGTCTGTGCGACTCTGTGGCTTAGAACTCTTGCCGCCAGCCAATGAACCCCGACCTTGCACGGGCGTGGCTAACGCTCGTGCGGCATCACACCCGGATGGGTCAAGCGATCGTTCCGCGGGAGCGCTGGCGAGGGTGATTCCCGCCTAGCGGGAACGGCCGATTGCCTGCGGGAGATCGGGGCGTGACATGTTGGTATCAGAGCCTGGCTTCTACGCCTTTGGACTTCGATTCGATATCTCTGTTTCGAAAGCTCGTTCGTGGGTTATGTGCACGCTCTCTCTCAATGCCTCGATGGGATGTTCCAACAATAAGTCTAAATACTTTCAAAATGCGTTTTGAATGATATGAAATGCTTGCTTGTATGTTGCTGTGCTGCGAGTGGCTTTTGTGCCAACCTGTGCGAACCCTTGAGAGTATCGCTAGTAGCTTGTCCGATTTCACTAACTCTAAGTTTGGTTGAATGCATCTATTCGAGGGACGCCTTGAACTAGTGCACCATCCAAGAATTAAGAAAAGGTGAAACTCGAGTGCTAAGACTTCGCTATCACTAAGCTGGTTGACGTGTTCACGCTAGAGGGGCCCTTCGAAAGTGCCAACGATCCAGTCTAAGCGATATGCTGATTTCGACGCTTGTGCAAGTGAACATCCAATTGAACAAGTACAACGACTTGTCTAGGATTGCCTCAACCCTAGATTACTGCTTGTCCTCAGTAAGTCTCGAGGACGAGACTTTTTCTGAGTTGGGTAGGATGTAACACCCCGTTCCGCTCAAGCGGACTGCAGTCTCAAACGGCAAAAGTGCAACTGTCCCGACCCGCTTTGCCTCAAACGAGAAGCAAAGGATATCCAGACTTGTCCCCACAGGAATCCGGCTAAGGCTTTCAAAGGCTCGCATGACGTATCGCTCTACCGAGGCGAATCATCGCTAAGGTGGGTGGCTACGGTGAACTTGTCTTTGGTTAGCCAGCACACATAAAAATCTGGATTGATACATGCTAGTCGCTAGGTGAATCACCCATGCATGTTAATAAATCCAACGCACCTAGCTAAGGGAATAATACTAACTTGTATTGCTTATGCTAGAACATGGAAATTAAAATACTGCTTATAGTCAGACCCTCGCATGCCAAGTCCCCTAACGATCTAAATCTCGGTTTACCTTCGGGCCCGAGCAAACGTGCTGATTATGTTCCTTAGAAACGCATGCTTGTCTGCTTGTAATGTTGCCATATTTTTATCCAAACCCCGGGAGACTACTACGTAGTCGTTCCGTGCCTGAATGAACCTACAAGTATTCGGGATCGTTAGGTCACCCAAGGCAGCCCCGAACCAGGGGAATGCATCAAGGCAAGTCACTCACTGAACGTAGAATCATGGTTCAAGTATATCGTGTAATCGTGTTGCCTGAAATTGGATTGACCCTGACTTGCATGTCGCGGACAACTCAGAAACGAGGCATAGTTCCACGGACGGTCACCAGGGCACTGGGGCCGCTCCGATCCGGATGGAACTTCAAGTGTGGTCCATCGTGTGCAGGCGAGTGGTTTGCAGCATATCGTGTACTTGGTTGCATTCCACTTGGCCTAGGACCACATCATGTGTAGTCTATCGTGTGCTGGCGAGATGGTTTGCAGATCGTGTACTTGGTTGCATTCCATCTTGGCCTTGGACTACATGTGCAATCCATCGTGTACGGGCGAAATGGTTCGTAGCGCATCATGTGCTCTCGTTGCGTTCCATTCTCGTCTGGGATTAGTCCTTTATTGCTATGCCAGCGACTCATGTTCATATAGATAAGTCATCCTCGCTTAGCGGCTATCCGCGTGCGAGTCATTGCATCGCATCAAAGAACAACTGAGCACACCAAATATTGTCCCATTCAATGACTCTCGTGTTTGCATGTTGCATATGCTATGCTCCTGAATGCTTATACTTGCCCGTGCTTAAATTAACAATGTTTGCCTTGGACAGGAAAGGCCAAAGGGTAAGTCTTGCCGTGTTTCCTCTCATGTTGCACGGCGCACTGCCACACGGATTAGGCTATTCAATATTTGCATGAAACTGATCCTAAGGCAACTAGAAAGACAACTTAATAGTTGGTGCACGGAACTTATATACATGTTTGGATTTGTCGAGCGGGCGAGTAGCTTCCCCACCAGTACATTCAATGTACTGATAATCCTCCAGTTTGTATGCAGGGTACGGGAGAACCTCGTTCAGTGCGGATGCCTCCTTCGTGCGTGCTAAGGCGTGGAGATTACTCCAAAGCAATGGTGCATCCGGGACTGAAGCACATATACAAGACATAATGTTGGAACTCGCCTGAACATCGCCTGTACAATCATTCCACTATTGTAGCCGCTTGGCACGCTTTTACTGTTTCAGAGAGAGAGGCTGGAGCGACTTGTAATCTCGACTATACGCCGCCTGTAACACTTGTTCATATTAATAAAAAGAGCTTGCTTTACTTCAACTTGTGTTTCAATGCTTCCGCTATATTGTCGACTCAGTGAACCTGTTACCAAATCGCTATGCGTTATGACTCCGCTACACTCGGACAGTTGGCTTAGAACTCTTGCCGCCAGTCAATGAACCCCGGCCTTGCACGGGCGTGTCTCACGCTCGTGCGGCATCACACCCGGATGGGTCAAGCGATCGTTCCGCAGGAGCGCTGGCGAGGGTGATTCCCGCCTAGCGGGAACGGCCGATTGCCTGCGGGAGATCGGGGCATGACAATTAGTAGAGCGTTATACTCCGCCACATTATTAGAACAGGGCTCGCTAAGAGAATACGCTCGATAGATGACGAGTTTATCAGGAGTAACTAGGACAATCCCTACTCCTGAAACCACGTTTCCCCTGGGACCAGTTCTGGAGGCACCATCGAAGAATAGTTGCCATGCATCACTTTCCCTTGCGGAATTACATTCTGCAACCTTGTCGGGAATGTCCTCGTACAGTCTGGAGGTCTCCGGGATCGGATGAGCAGCTAGAAAATCAGCCAATGCTTGGCCTTTTATGGACTTCTGAGGGACGTACACCATGTCATACGGTTTTAATAACATCGCCCAAGTCGCGAGTCGGGAATTAAGAATACTTGGCTTGTTCATCAATACCCGAAGAGGATTGATCCTGGAGATGATATGAATAGTCTGGCCCGTGACATAGTGTCGCGTTTCCTGGATAGCGAACATCAGAGCCAAGCATTCTTTTTCCACTAGATTGTACCGGTGTTCGGCTCCGACCATCATCCTGCTGAGGTAGTAGATAGCCTGTTCATGACCCATATCGTTCTTTTGTGCGAGAAGAGCTCCCAGAGAATGATCCATCGCTCGAACATACAGCACGAATGGTCTTCCTATGACGGGAGGCACCAGAACTAGCGGACTAGTGAGGTAGCGTTTGATATCGTTAAACGCTTGCTGACAGGCTTCGTCTCATACGAAGGATACACCTTTCTTCATGAGACGAGAAAAAGGCTAACATCTCCCAGAGAGGTTGGATATAAATCTCCGGATATAAGCCAGACGACCTTGAAATCCCCTGAGTTCCCTCAGATTACGGGACGGTCGCATTTCTAAGATGGCCTTGACTTTATCAGGGTACACTTGAATGACTTTGGCGGTAATGACAAATCCCAGGAATTTGCCACTAGATACACCCAGAAAGGACTTCGTAGGATTCATTTTGAGTTGATGTTGGCGTATCAACTCAAATACTGTCTTCAAGTCTTGGATGTGATTATCCTTGAGGCGGCTTTTGACAGCTACATCGTCCACGTAACATTCCACTGTCTTGCGTAAATGCTCATGGAATGTTACTCATAGCCCGTTGGTACGTAGCCCCGGCATTCTTCAATCCGAAGGGCATGACCGTATAGCAATATACCCCCAATGGTGTCCGGAAGGTAGTATGCTTCTCGTCTTCAGGATGCATCTTGATTTGATTGTAACCTGAAAATCCGTCCATGAAAGACATGCGTTCAAAATCGCATGTATTGTCAATCATGACGTCTGTGATGGGAAGAGGAAACTCATCCTTGGAGCAGGCCGCATTCAGATCTCGGTAATCGATGCAGACACGTACTTTCCCATTTTTCTTCATGACCGGGACAACATTGGCGACCCAGTCGGGATGTTGTTCTTCCCGGATGAAACCGCAGGCTATCAACTTCTTGATTTCAGCTTCAATGGCGTCCATCATATCCGGGCGAAACTGGCGTTGGTGCTGCTTCGCAGGCTTCGAATCGGGCAATATATTGAGTTTATGAGTAGCCACCTTCGGGTCAAGACCTGGCATATCCTCATAATTCCACGCAAAGACGCCGATATATTCTTTTATCAGCTGGATAACTTCTTCCCTTTCTTCTTCGGAAAGATTGTTACTGATAAATATCGGCTTTGGCGAAAGTTATCCCCAACGTCAATCTGGATAACTTTATCTTCAGTGGGAGGTTCTCTCTGCTCGAAGCGGAACTCCCATTGTGTATCCATTTGTTGAGCCCAAGCGTCATTCTCAAACAGTTCAGATTCTTGTTCGTCTGCTTCGAAGGAATCTGTCACTATCGTATTTACTGATAATGTTCGTTCGAGAGCATCAGATGAGTCGGAGGGCGACGAGCCGTTTTGAGAAGAGGAAAAGATATCCTCGTTTGACTCAGGAGCTGCAAGGGAGGTGGTATACCCTAACCCGAAACGAGTTCGTTGATAGTAGGGATCGCCGTGCAGCGACATTCGTCTGTCTTTCCCGTAGTTGAGCCCTGGTTTCAGCTTCAAGTCATAACCCATACTTTGCATGATCTTCAAAGCTTGCGGGCTGTATCTGTGAACCTGCATTTTACCAGCATCGTCATCGAAAGAATCTTCTTGTACAGTCGGTTCATTGCGCATGCGGCCGAAGGTTATTGAATGCTGACTGCTGCAAGTAGACGGGACAATGAAGATAGAATCCTCATGTGGTCCATATGTCGTGGTGACATTGGATGATGACGCTACTTCCCACATATACGGATGATAGGAATCTATAGCTTCCAAAAATTTTTGTGCTATAGGTTCCATATCGTCATGGGGAGAGGATTCCTGATTCGGAATTTAAGCGTCAATATACTGGAAAAGATGATCTTTATTATCATCTGAAACTGCGTTTCCGGTTGCATTTACATCAATCGGCTGTTTGTTGCGCCGAAGGTTGATGACCAAGGGTGGAGGCTTCTGGTTCAAAGTGATCACTAGAGGATCACCCCTTTTCCTGACCTGGTTTTGTTCAGGTGGATGGCCATAGGCTCCATTTGGGCGAGTAGTCCGCCCTTTCACCTTGATTGACAGAGGTTGTTCGGCAGAGGGTTCTTCTGGCTCCCAGTGGGATTCCTTCTCTGCTTCGCCTGACACCTCTTCCATGTAGTCTTGAGAGTACAACACGGCATCAGAGTAGTAGGATTCTACTCCTCTAAACGGGTTCAGGTCAGCAAACTCCGTTTGTACTGTTCCTTGGGCATCTACATATTTAAAGCATTGGTGTAGAGTTGAAGGAACGATGTTGTGGTCGTGGATCCAAGGTCTACCCAGCAGAATGTTGTAGGACACCTCTGAATCAATGACGTAACATGTGGCCACTGATCTAAGGTCGCCAATCTGGATCCTCAGGCGAATTTTCCCCAACGGCTTACTTTTCCTGGCGTTGAAACCCACGATTGTAGTGGTGGTGTAAGCCAATTCGCTGGTAGGAATCCTCAGCGGTCTAAGCAGACTATGAGGAATGATGCTGATTGATGATCCCGGATCTATGTGAATCCGGTCGACCTCCATAGAACCGACGTATCCGGTGTAATAGAGGGGTCTGTCATGCATGTTATGCTTTAACAGCATGTCATCTTGAGTGAAAGTAATATTCGGGACCACCTCCATCACACTATGGCATTGAGGACATTCCACGGGTTCTTCGTCAGGGGACTTGAGCTGGGTCAAGTATGCCTCCGCCTGCATTAATGCTTCACTCAGGGCTTGACGAGTGTCTTGAGAGAGCCTGAGTAGTTCGAAGATGGACAACCTGGATGGTGTGTTAGCCAATTGGGCCAGGATGTCGAAGTTGTATGGCTTCTCTAAACCTTTATTTTGAATATTTTTCACAGGTTTATCGAAGCGCACTTCTTTTGCTTCCCTTTGTCCGCCGAAATTGGTCTCAAAGGACCGGCCTCTGGTACGGCGGGCTCTGGTTCTGAAGGCTTGGTAGCTGAAGCGTCTGCCAGTGCATCTTCCTGACTTGCTCCATAGTCCTGGAGGTAAGCTTTCCCTGAACGGGTTCCAGTAGCCAAGACCTCGTCTTCTGATGCCGAGTGTACCGTAACCGTGTAACATGGTTTACGTTTCGAGTTTTTCTTAGACTTAGCCTTGGCAGCTTGAGTCTCTTTCTCGATCTCTGACACCAGATCTGGATGAACCCATATGATCTCGCCCCGCTGGGTAGTTAGGGGTAGCAGGTCATGATTTTGACTCCTTGCTGGAGGGAGATTAACGATGTTCATCGTTGTCCGAAAAATAGGTGTAACACCGTCCGGGACTTCTTGGGAAGGCAGATTGCCAAACTGCAGAGAGATCATGTTGGCTGTGACCGTCTTCTCGCTGTTGCGCAGAGTGATGGACTTAGCATCGATTAGTTCCTGGATCTTCCTTTTCAGTACATAACACGCTTTCGTAGGGTGGTGTATGTATCTATTGAAGATGCAGTACTTGGGGTTATTAGTACTGCCGACTTCATTAGGCCGCTTCTCCTCAGGAAGGGTAATCTTGCCGCTTTTGACGAGACACTCGAATATGCTCGGAATATCGTCGTCGTCGAAATAGTATACTTCAATGGGCCTGGAAGTCCCAGGTTTCGTCTGTGTGGTTGCCGCGGTCTTTTGCCTGGACGTATTGATTGCTAGAGCTTCTTTTCCTTTGGAACCGCGGGGATGGTCGCTGTTGGGGGATGACCTCTTGCCTCTATCGGAGGTAGAGATCATGATGCCATTATCACGCGCCTTCCGACCGTTGTCCTCGGCAGCTACCGCTGAGATGATGAACGAGGGCCAATCATGGAACTGATATTGTCCTGTGAACACCGAGATTACGGGAAGAAGGTTTTTCCTGCAAATGTCGACCAATGCCGAGTCTGGAAATCCGGGAGGCATTTGCAAAGTGGCTTGACGAAAACGTTCGATGAAGGTGCGAACGTCCTCTTTCTCCTTCTGCTTCACTTCGATGAGAGAGGACATCGACATGTCCATCCCTCCCTCGTAGAATCTTGCGAAGAATAAAGCTTTGAAGTCGTCGAAGGAAGTAATGCAGTTGTCCGCCAGGCTACGGTACCACTGATAAGCCACTCCCGAGAGACAGCCCTTGAACACCCGAGTGAGGAGGGCGTCATTCCCTTGTAATAACACAGTCATCATACTGAAGTAGTTTATGTACTGACTCGGTGATGTTTTTCCCTCGAACAGAGCCATGGTCTGTGGTTTGTATTTATGAGGGAAAGGGGCCTCTTCCCAGATAGCCGGGTAAGGCTGGTTGATTTCCAATTTCTTGAGCTGATCTTTGTGTTTCAGGGCGTCAAATTGGGCTTTCAACTCCCGTACTGCCTGCATCGAATTTTCGGCCGGTAGCGGGACCACGGAGTGATGAGGAATCGATTGCATCACGACTTCAACGGGAGGTAATACATTCTCCGAGTGAGGAGGCGGAGGAACTGCTGACTCCTGATCTAGAGCAGGCTCTTGGATCGCGTTGGATGGTGGTAAGTCCACCCCCACACGTATCTGAGTTGGAGGGACCGATGCTTGAGTCATAGCAGCTGTGTGTTGAGTCAGCATCATCTGGTGCATGTTCTCCATCATGGATTGCATTTCTTTCATAGATGTCTCCAGTACAGTAATGCGTTGCTCAGCGCTCTCCGACGGAGAAGCTTCCCCGCGTTCATCTCCAATGGCATAAACTCTCATCTCCCTGGGTGTCATTGAAGGATTAGTATAGGTCTCTGCAGAAGTTGACTCTATACTTTCAGCATCTGATTCGAGAGACTGGCGACCCCCAGCATCGGAATCAGAAGAGTACGAAGTCGGTTGTCGTGACCTCGAACGGGTGTTTCGGAACACCCCAGCTTCAGTGTTCCTAAGGAGCTGGTTGAATCTCCTTCGGCTCGGAGCTCTAGAGGGATGACGTCTTGAGCTCGATCTTCCTCTAGGTATGTGTGAAGCCATGTTCACTGATGCATGTGTGGGCTCTTCTTCCTGGAAAGACGGAGAGTATCTCAACCGGTCGAAAACCGACCGTTTTGCTTCAGAACAGCAACAATTAATTACAATCCTATGACTATTACAATAGTGCTCGTTAGGAGGCGTAATAGACATGCTAGAAGATCCCCTATCCTTGCGTTTCTGGATCAGATACTCACGCAGGTCAGGAGGATTTACAGAAGAAGAAGAAGAAGAAGAAGAAGATGGCTTCCTTCTGTTCACATCAGTGGGCATGTGGATGTTGGGAACCATAGTTTTTCCTGTGCCACCTGTATACAACAGGTTGGCCATCTGGGTGGCGAATAATCCCCGAGGAGGGTGTCTTTCCGCGAATTGAGCCTTCTTTACGCTGAGGGGCTTCCCCTGGCGTAATTTGGAGCTCTGCTCAGGTTGGCGTAAAGCTGAGGATGTCCTCAGTCAGCCGTCAGCCTCTCGCGTAATCTGGAGGGCGGGCAGATTTTTCCCTTGCTGGCGTAAAGGACGAGAAGTTGAGCAGTCCGTCACCTGCTTTCCCTTATTGCAGGGATCATCTGCTTTTCCGCGGAGGGCAGATGCATCTTAACGCGCGGAGCGCGTTTGGAACTTCTGATTTGGCGCTAAGGCATTGTCAAAAATTCTGTCTGTTCCGTTAGGGACGGGAGACTGAATTTTACGCGCAGAGCGCGGTGTAGGCTTCGGGACTAGCGCTGAGGCATTGTCCGAAGTTTTGTCTGTTCCGTCAGGGACGGGATACTGAATTTTATGCGCAGAGCGCGGAGTATACATCTGGATTAGCACTGAGGCATTGCTAGAAGTTTTGTCTATCCCGTCAGTGACGGGAGATTGAATTTTACGCGCAAGGCGCGGAGGGAGCGATGCTACAACCTCGTTGGTCGGAAAGGTCGGAGAGTCGACAGGAATGATAGGGGATGTCTTGGGCATCCAGACCTTACGCAGCTTCATGTTGTCTTGGTCAGAGAGAGAGTGAGAGCTACCCCCTGTTCGAAGCATGTCTTCGTAGGCAGACTGGTCGAACTGGACGACCAGTGTCTTCTTTACGGATCCCACGGGTACCGCATCGTGTTGAGCAATTGCTTCCTCATCAGAAGAGAAAGATGTCCCCAGCAGAGTCGTCATCTTGTTGTTTGATAAATAAATGAAACAAATAGAAACGACAGGTTTTATACGAAAACCCGCTCTTAGGTTCACAAACAAGATTGTACAATTAATCCTATACGATGATGTCGAGTATAATTTTTTAATCTGGATAAATATTGCTATAGGAGTCTGATCTGCAGTCGATCACTTTGTCCCTTGGACCACACGATGATGAAGAAGTGTCGTAGAAGACAGAAAGCAGCTTCGAAGGTTGCTAAAGAGAGTGGATGCTCGATGCCAAAGTCGTTGATCACTACTCTTTGCCTGAGCTTTGGATTCTTCTCTCTCAATGACCGTTTTCCCTCCAATTTTTTCGACCTTGGTTTTCTCCACCTTCTTTTTCTCGACCAATTTTCGACCTCGGACCTCCGTCAATAGAGGTCTCTATTTATAGAGTTTTAGTGACAGTGACCACTCAGTCAGCGTAGAAACCGAATAGTGGAAAGTACAGCACCCTTTTACACGATGGTTACAATAACCATTGCTCGCGTATAGATGACCTTTTGAATGAGCGTGTGACGCGTGTCCTATTAAGAGACAACGCGTATAACTGCTGCGAAGATTACGGCATAAAAGCCACGTAGGTAGTTATCCTTCGCGTAGAAGAGGTTGGCGTAGAAGCCAATAACTGTCACCATGGCGTAGAAGCCAAGTAGGCATAGGAGCCGAGTAGGCGTAGAAGCCGAGTGGGCGTAGAAGATAGCTGATCATTTTCCCCTGACTGAGGCCTTGAGCGAATTCTGGACCGAATAGCCTTAATACGCACCAATGCAAATGTGGCCTGAGTCGGCGTATTCCAAGGAGATAGCGTACAGCGTGCTCCCATAGCTGAGAATAGCCCGATGGCGTAATTTGCCAAAGTGATGTGGACGTTTTAGCCGAAATTATGGCTTTTGGAGATATAATCAAATCTCTTGCATTAAATGCAAAGATCTGCCGCCATCCTGCGCATTAAATGCAGAGGCGTGTCTTCGAAGATTTGCCATCATTTTGTGCATTAAATGCAGATACGCGCCTCGAACCCTGTACGAAGAGCAACTGATGACGTGGCAGTCTGTTTGCCTTCTGCAGAGCGTAAGAAGCTCACGTCTGCCTGTGTAAAACTAGGCATCGTATTCCAGAGGCGTGTCTCGAAGATTTGCCATCATTCTGCGCATTAAATGCAGAGGCGTGCCTCGAGCTCTGCCATCACTCTGCGCATTAAATGCAGAGACGTGCCTCGAGCTCTGTACGAAGAGCAGCTTTTGACATGGCAGTCTGTTTGTCTTCTGCGGAGCGTAAGAAGCTCACGTCTGCCTGTGTAAAACTAGGCAGCATATTCCCTTATACGCGTAAAAGCAGTTTACGCCAAGGAAATGGCACTAAACGACAGCCTGGGTCGATGTGCCGCGTCATCATTATAGTCATCGTCTGGGTAGTCGTGCAGTACTCTTTGTCAGGAGTTCAGACGTCAGGTTCACTGCATGATTTGACAGGTTCATTTCGGGGAATACGAAGCGTTCCTCGTACACTTCAATGCTGCATTAAAGCGGATGAGCTTTACGCCATAAAGACGATGTAGCACCCTTTTTACGCTGAAGCAGCCTGGACATACTGCATTACACGGATAGTCCTTGAGCTTATATTTTACGCTGTGCTCAGCGGAAAAAGCTCTGTTGCACGTTGATGGCTCTGAAGTCATCTTTTTATGCTGCCTAGCATCAATATGCTGCGTATAGCTATCCAGCGTATTTTTCATGCTTCTACACATCTGAGCTTGCATTTGTAATGGACGCTGAGTTAACGGCCTCACCGCCAATTTTAGCTCTCTATGCTGAACTACTCTTAGTGCTGGTAATGCTGGAAATTGCTGGACCTGCCCTCCTTGCCTTTACATCAATGGGTACGTGGCAATCTTATGGTCTGGACTACCACATCTCATACACAACCTATTTGCTGACCGACACACGTCCCTGGTGTGACCTCTCTTACCGTAGTAAGTACACCTCGCTGGTGCTCCCAAATGATGATGTTGTTGATGTCTTGGTTGATATGGCCGAACTGGTACAATCACTGCCAATGCCAATGGCCTCCTTGGCGCCGAATCGTGGATACGAACGCCAGGTGAAGGTGCTGACTTCCGAGATACTACTACTACTCCCCCACTCTGAGCATGGGACCTCTTTTGACCCCCAGTTCTCGAAGCCAACCTCTGAATGGTAAGTTTGTGCCTCCTAGCTGCCACCAACACAGAATCAAAAGTCTGGTAGTCATACCCCACTACTAGCTGCAAAATCTTTAGATGAAGTCCATGCTGAAACCTCATCGCCCCCTCTAGCTTTGTAGCCACCATCGTCGGAGCAAACCTACTCAGTCAAAATTCTGTTACGTACCCGTCTATTGTCCTGTCGGCCTGCTTGACGCCATTAAACCTCTATTGCAGCTCATACTGTGCCACCACGCAAAGTACTTAGTCCTGAACCTCGTCATGAAGTCGTCCCAAGAAATATGATGCCTCAATCCTACCTCCACCGATGCCCACCAATCTCGGACAAGGTCCTGAATCTGCAATCGGACCTGGTCAACTTGTTCCTTAGTCGAAACCTTGGTTGCTGCTAGAATAATCTCAATGTCTTGAAGCCAAGCATCCGTTGTGATGGCGTCTTCTGTTCCGTCGAAGTACCTCCGGTTAAGCCGGCAAATTATGACTGACGCCCCTGAATCTATTCTTCCACCCCTCTCTAGAGTCGTCTGCAGCCCCTGGTTCAATAAGACATTTTGTTCATGTTATTGAAACTATTGATATTGTTGTACTGTCATTTGATGCTGCTGAGTGGCCATCATTCCCCTGATGATATCTAATAATGGCGGGATGTCAAGCGTTGTTGTTACTATTGGCACTACTGGGGGAACCAGAATCTCTGGCATCTGTTGTTCAATATTCTCGACCACTGCCTCGACTACTGGCTCGATCTGGAAGTGACCCTGAGAAGGCACTGCCTCATGTGGCATCCCGTAGAACACTTCCCTGCTTGCAGTTCTGTTACTTATGCTGCTCTAACAACCGAGAATGGGGAAGCCCTAAAGAAAAGGAAACAAGTCATCAAGAATATGACGAGAATGAAAGGAAGCAAACGATTCGATAGTTTAAACTTGGTATTCGAAGAAGACGAATTTAGGATATCAAAGGGCACATGTTTGATTGAGACTCATATAACCATGATACCCCACAAGTATGAAAAAAACAGACTTGCATGGGCCACCACTAAAATATTTTCACGTCCCAGTACCGGAATACGGAGAACGGGGGTATGACTCAGCCAGCTACGCACTGCGGAGTACACAGGTACCCCGGAGTGCGTTAAAGGCTGTAAGAAGACAAGGGAGTGCGTACTACAATCAAGTCACCTAGGTCTCTAAACATGTCTCAATCATTCGAACAAGAAACAATAAGCATAGAACATGTAAGATACAGCAGTAAGGCGTCCCAAATGCTCCATCAAAATGCTCTAGAGTCTAGCCATGTAAAATGTTAGGTTAGCAGAGTATCGACAGTGTACATGACAGTATGTCAGCTACAGTCTGAATAATTACAGTCATGTAAGGAACTAATATCCAAACTTTCTGGCTAACAAGTGTCGGTGGCTAAATGCCCAAAAGATATGAATGTACAATATAAGTAGGAAAGAATGAAATCCACTCTTGTCCCTCAACGGCCATCCGTCTGGTGTGCGCCATACGTCAAGGGAAGATAGGCTGGATCCTCGAATTTTGGCTCTAAATCTTGTCATGCAAAACTAGTGGGGTTAGACCCCAAGTAGCAAGTACCACAAGAAAGCACGAATGAAGAAACAAAACTCAAATCTACAATATAATGTATGAGCCAAGAATCATTGGCGCATTCCCTACCTTCGAGATAATACGACACACCTACACCAAACAAGGATAAGAAGTGCCATATCACACCGAAATAGAGTACCTCCCCTGATTTTGGTCAAGCTAAAGTATTTGTGTCATAGTTTCGGTTCATAGTCTATCGTAGCACAATAGTCCAACCCCACAACCAAACAAGGACAAGGGTTGAACCACCACACCACGACAGTCCACGATCATATAATACTAGTAGAAGACACAATACACAAACAAGTTCATTTTATGATCGGCCAAGAAATTATACGGATTACTAGATGAAGTCTTTTTATCCAGAGAAATGCATAATATAGGAATCCTCATATCGTGTTACGATCGACCAGGGCTAGTCGAGCGTGCAGGAATGCACCGGTCCCCCGTAGGGCCACCGTGCTAAATATATCAGTAGCAATTCCAGACCTCATATAGGGAGATGCTGGCTCGGCAAAAATAAAAATCAGATACTACACTCCACTTTTTGCGATGATATACAATATCTGTGGTGGCAAGCCTAGCACGCCTCAATAAGTATTTTAAGGCGGTCGTCATGCACGATCTCGGGATACCATTCTCTCCCCATGCTCTACAAGTTTTTAGTTGCCTAGTCAACCCTACTGTTAACTGTAATCTCATGTCGTGGCCATATGATTTTTCCTCCTAAATGTCGTAATTCGTACGAGCACGCTAAGCACGAATCAACATTGTTACTCAAGAGCTCAATCTAGATTCACCCAAGCGTGATGCAATAAATCAATAATCTTCTAGCCATGGTAAGGTTAATGGCCAACTACCAAATCCGTACAAGGAATGGTAATCGCATAGCATATGACACATAGCACATAGCAAGATCAAGTGGCACGTCAGCACACAAGTAAATCAGGCAACACACTCGGTGTATTCATGTGTATCGGTACGAATACAAGTAGTCAGGTCAGGTACACATAGTAGGCCCAATCAGGTCCTCTATCTCTTATAATCATGTAAATTATGTCAAGCGCATAGTCAATGCTATTATGGTTAATTATCACATGGTCTAGTTGTACTGGATGTTTTATCATGGTATCTCAGGTACTGGTCACTTGTTTATAAAATCTTGTCATTCTAGTCATCAAGCTCATTGGTCATTCACAACTTACTAGGACCAATGCAAGCTTTAAAATTAATCAGGAGGAAATAATAATTCCTAACACTTCAACAAAATTTACGCCTAGGGTTAAAAATATGCACATAAAACAATCAAGCAAGGGCCGCGCAAAATCGACCAGAAAATAAAAGCAAGCCACGCATTTTATGCAAGAGTATGCCCCTTGGAAAAGTATGCGCACAAATGCAAAATAAGGCAGGCTTATAATCGCAAGATAGAAAAACAAAGTGAGCGCACTTTTTATGTCAGGAATAAATTCCTCGAAAAAGTACGCGAGCCAAAGATAATAGTCGCACAAAGAAAGTACGCGGACGAAAAAAGTATGCTAAAAGACAAAACACAAAAACCAAGAATAGCACAACAGTCGAAAACACACAAACCGAGAACACGCAAACCGAGAATACGTAAAACCGATAACACGCAAATCGAAAAGCACAAAAGCCAAATCTTGTTTACCAAGAAAAGTACAAAACCAGAAATATACGCCAACCAAAAGTTTCGGCGCACTTTTCTTGGTGAAGGAAAAATTTTCTGCAAAAAGTACACTCGTACGAAGGCTCCAGCACACTTTTGCAGAGGACTTTGTGCAAAATGTACGCACCAAAGGTACGCCCAAGATTTTTTTTGAAAAGTGCGTGCAGGGAATACTCAGAGAGTCCTTGGCGTACTTTTGCAAGGAAAGAGAATGTTGTACAAAATGTACGCATGAGGGCTCTGCACAAAAGTGCGTCCAGATTAGGGATACGCATATTTCACGCGAGGGAAAGTTCTCATGCACACTTTTAACATACATTGTTCTTCCTCTCCGGTCAGCACCCATGGTGAGTTCAGAAAATATTCCAACTCATAAAATCCATGTTAAAACTCAAATCAAATGAAACAAAGGTCAAAGTCAAGTAAATCTAATCCTCTACAGCATGAACTAAATTATTTTAAAAAATACTAAATTTTGGGAGATCATTCCCTAAGAAATATCAAATGAAATACATAGCTATAAAAACTTAGATCTACTCATTTCTAGCCATCAAAATTGAAATTATCACGTTCTATAGATGTAAAGGAACACAACATGCACATAATAGACTAATAATATACAAGAAATAACAAGAACAAAAATATACATGATATTTCTTCATGGGAGTAAGATGTACTTGACTATGAAGAAAGAAAGAGTGAATAAATGAGGAAAGAGAAAGAAGAATAATATATAGGGTTAGGGGTGCAATGCTAGCCATCAGATCAAGTCATGGTCAATCATAGCCACACGATTAAACCCATGAACCCAACTCAACCAAAGAACATGGGTCGGATCTGGATCACATGGCAGTCAAGCCAGTAAGCCAAATACGCACAGATGTATGCCGGGAACGGAGAGTGACACTCATGGACACATTTCACCATATTGTAGAACTAGAAAGCTAGTTGATATGAATGTTTATATGTAGGTTCCAAAGACTACCATAACAGGACCTTCAAGGAAGTGGGTATCAAGGCTCACATCTTCAACTTTTGTTGTAGGTGGACCAACCTACACATGCTAGAAGCAAATGGATTCTCGATAGCGGGGCTCACGATATATGACAGGTGACGCTACACTTTTCGTTACACTATCGATGAAGAATGAACAATACGTCTCCTTCGAAAATAATCTTAAAAGCCACATTATCGGTAATAATGATATCGGTAAATATTATTTTTCTATTATTAAGAATGTAGTCTTGTAACGGAATTGAAACATAACCTTATGAGTATCAGTCATCTTATTGACAATGGTTATACAGTCAATTTTGTTAAAGACAAATGTATTATTAATGATTTATCCAATGGTAAAACTATATATGAAGGAGTTAGGAAAGATAATATATATGTTTATTACTTATCAAAAACTACTAATCATGTAGGAAGATGTCTATTTGCAAAGAATGATAAGAGTTGGTTATGGCACATGCGACGCAAACATGGATACCATCTCAAGACTCTCAACAAAGATCTGGTAAGAGGATTACCATATATCACTTTCAAGAAAGACATGGCATGTGTTGAATGCGAGAAAAACAAACAGACAAAGTCTTCATTTAAATCTATCGACACTGTAAATACCTCGAGACTTTTACAAGTTGCTTCATATGGATTTATTTGGACCTAGCAGAGTCGTCAGTCTTGGTGGAAAACTCTATGTTTTTGTTATTGTTGATAATTTTTCTAGATATATTTGGGTTTTTTTTTTATCAAACAAAAGCGATGCTCTTTCTGAATTTGAAATATTTTACAAAAATGTTCAGAACGAAAAAGGCTTTATGATTACTTGAATACAAAATGATCATGGAGGCAAATTCGAAAAGTCTGATTTCAAAAACTTTTGTGATTCTAATAGATTTTATCATGAGTTTTCTTGTCCTAGAACTCCCCAACAGAATGGTATTGTAGAGCAGAAGAATAGAACTCTTGGCGATATGGCTAGAGTATTGGTAAATCAATTCAACCTTCCGAAATACTTTTGGGCAGAAACTGTAAATACAGCCTATCACGTTTTGAATAGGGTTTTGATTCGACCTATATTGAAGAAAACTCCTTTTGAATTTTGGTTTGGTAGGACCCCTACAATTTCTTACTTTAAAGTATTTGGATGTCGTTGTTTTATCTTGAACACTAAGGACAACTTAGGTAAGTTTGATGCCAAAGCTAACGGAAGTATATTCCTTGGTTATGCTGCTAAAAGTAAAGGTTATAAGAGTTTTCAATAAACGTTCATTAACTGTTGAAGAATCTATAAAGGATACTTTTGATGAGTTTAACAGTCAAGTACCAAGTGACAGTAATAATGAAGATGTTGGTACTACATTCAACAAGGAATCATCTCTTGATGATACAACTGGCATAGGCTATCTGGAAAGTTTACCAAAAAGGATGAGATTCATGTCTGATCATCCAGAAGACATGGTAATAGATGATGTATCAAAAGGAGTAAGTACTCATTCTGCTAGTAGAAATATTGTTGATAATGTAGTTTTTATTTCTCAAATAGAGCCTAAGAATGTAAACGAAGTTTGTACTGATGAATTTTAGATTTCTGCTATACAAGAGGAATTAAACCAATTTAAGAGAAATCAAGTTTGGGAGCTTATTCCTATACCTAATAATTTTTCGATGATTGGCACCAAATGGGTATTCCAAAATAAACTTAGTGAGGATGGACAAGTCACACGTAACAAAGCACGTATCGTAGCTCAAGGTTATAGCCAAGAAGAAGGCATTGACTATGATAAGACTTATGCTCTTGTTGCTAGACTATAACCCATTCACATGCTTTAAGCTATTTTAAATTTTTATAATTTTAAATTATTTCAAATGGATGTCAAAAGTGTTTTTCTAAACTGTTTTATAGAAGAAAAGATTTTTGTTGAACAACCTCCTGGTTTTGAATTTTGATGTTGTATAAAGATATAAGTTGTATTATATTCTTTTCAAATCTATGATCTTTATAGTAATGATTACTTTTGGTTATAAGTCGAAAGGGTTCTTCTGTCAAAAAGGCGTAAATAGCCTAAGCGACACGGTACTTAAGTGTCTTCAGACCACCGCTAGTTGGGATCCAGCCCCTACAGCTAACCCAAAATGATCAATGCTTTATAGAAAAATATGATTTGCAAAACATATTTCTGCACTAAGTTCTGTAATATAGCCGCAAAATTTAAATTATTTCTTCTGACTTAAAGTTTGTGAAGTTATTTTGATGCTTGGATTGTCTTTATATCAGAAAATAATGTCCATAGTATATGACACATCTTTACATCTCTCTGCATTTTAAATATGTATCTTTCTATTTTTTTTTATATGTATTTATGTAACCATTATGTGATATGTCAATAATTCTGAGGGAGCTTTCCATTTCGATCAACTGACAAAGGGGGAGAAGATGAACGATCCAAGAACGAAGAAGAAGAAGAAGATGAACGATACAAGAAGATGAACAAGAAACAACATGATGGAAGAACTGAAGATATGTTGTTGCAAGTTTTCTCACAATTTATGGGAGAGCATTGCAGGCGCGGCATACCTTATTTATATTGATGTATCGGTCATAGTTTGTCTATCATCAAAATGGGGGAGATTGTTGGCACAAACGTATCATGGCCAACTTGATTTTGACAATCGACGAAACCCTGACTCGATATAGCAAGTACAAAGTGAAGATTGCTACGTACAAAACTGGCCACTACAACAGTACAAAATTGACGGAGACTGCAATTAGTGAAATTTATTTTTGGTCTATGTAATTTTATATTTTATTTGAGTCTAGAAATTATGTAAATTGAGTCACACTGACCTTAGGAAGCAAACCTATACTCGTATCCATTCTACTCAAAACCTGACTCAAACCCATTCATTCAAGCCACAAATACAAGTCTACAAAAGAGCCAAACTGATCTGACCTGACCAGAGTAGGACAGAGTTCGAACCGAACTCGGGCAGAACTCGATCACCCCAGATTTGGTCATCCAGGAAAGTCTCGGTCATCCTCAAGTTCAGGTGCAAGATTTAAAATTCTGAACATTAGGACATCCGAACTCGGTTCATAAAAATACTATAAATAGAGAAGAGTTTCCTCATTCCAAATTATTCATTCACTCTTCATCTCCTCTCTCTGAGATTAAACTTTTTCCATTCCCAAAAGCAACTCAAAGCCTTCCAAGTGTAAGTGTGGTTTCAATTAGAAGTTGGTTCAAGTTGTACAAGCTTGTAATTCGATTACGAAATTCTCAAGTCTAGAAGTCTTCGTGCTCTTCGCATCAAAGCAATTGAATCTGAAGTTGACGAGTACTTCGTATCAAAAGTTCGTGAGTATGTAAGAAGTATGCAAGTCTTTGAATCAAAACTTATGTTGTACACTATTTCACAAATAGTTGATTAACTCCGAACAAGAATTCTCGGGCCTGGACTAGTCCTCCACAAGAAAAACTAGGATAAAATTTCGATGTCTACGTTTGCTTTCTAAACTTTATTTACATATACACTTGAGAACACTTGAGATATTACTTACTGCTTTCCATATATATTTTCGCATTTATTTTCAAGTTGGTTATTTGCCTTAATTTAAAATTGAATTATTGTTGCACACTCTATTCAACACCCCCCCCCCCCCCCCCCCCCCCCTCTCTCTGCTCTAGAGTAACTATAATTGCCCTTTCAGAGCCGATGTAAAGAGAGGTCGGGCTGGTGAGAAACTGTGTTGGTGATCGACGAGTGGTCGACATTTGGTTGGCGAGGGGCTAGGTTGGAGCAAGAACGACAATGGCACATCGCAGTAAAGACTAGGGATGGCTTCTGTTCGAGCTAGGGTAGCTACTTTGGTGGTTGCGGTCAGCAAGAAGGAGAAGAAGAGGTGAAGATGGTGGTAATCGACAGTGTGTTTGATGGACGGTGTGTTTGATGGTCCCTGACTCCGTTTCTATTTTTGTTCTTTCCACTTCAACATCTTTAACGCCACTCTTTCCGAGTCTCATGGTGAGACAAGGAAAGGAAGAGAGTCCTAGGATAGGGTCTAGGATTGCTCTGATACCATGTACAAACTTCTAATATTGTGTTTGTCCAACACAATGAGAAGGGTGGACCTAAAGCCCATAGGACTATTGGGCCATATGCTAACAAGAATAACACAAGGATTTAATACACAACGACCATAGCCGACATGCTCCTGGATGCATTGACTAGTGACAAGAGAATAAAGGATGAGACATTTTGGTCACAATGAAACAATTGTATCTGAAAAATGATGTACCTAATACAGCTTTAGAGGACCCAGCCCACTCCATCTACGAACCTGAACTGATTGACTCTCTATCGCATGGCTTGTAAATAAAAATATAGTTTGAAGGTTTATTTGCACCTCTTGGCTTTTGCAGTATTGTTCTAAACAGTCAATCCAAGGAAAATCAGATATTACAAAATAAGTTATGGACTAAAGAGCAATTAGCAACCTCATTAGAATAACTGCATCTGTAAAATAGTTCAAATATGCCAAAGTGGCATGTGGCAGGATAGGATGATCCAAGTATACAGATAATAAGACAGGTTTCAATGAATGTTAAGAAAACTAGTTATCATCTTTAGTCCAACAGATGGAACTACTATAAAATACAATCTTGCTTTCTCAAAACCAGGCTTACTGATGAATGGGAAGACAATTTTCAATAATTCAATGCAACACATATTTTTCACAGTTTGCCCTCATGGCGGCTATGGAACTTCTAGCCTTCTGTTCACTGAACTTCAATATGGGGCCAAGTGGAGAGATCCAAAGACTTCTAAATAAAGCCTGCATCGGTCAACCATCAATGTACAGCTATAGGACCATTACGATGGCTTCAAATATGAGTCAGGTAGAATTCAGAATTACAAATGACAGTATTGTCAGATCATACTTATAGCTCCCAACTTGAGAACACTGACAACTTTTCTTTCCTACAATCAAATATGAAATAGTTCATTGATTAAAAGATATTTGATACCTATAACTCTTTCCTAAGCCTGCATAAAGGAGTGATCTGTTCGGGTACATTCTTTTTACACAAGTAAATCACTAAATGAAAGGTATAAAGTTCTGTGTCTGTGGAATGAAACATTATAAAACATTATAGATGGTGTTAAAGATGGTGTGTTTGGCTCTGACCCTTAGCTCTCGAACCTCCATCTTCTAACCCTAAAAATTCCTAAATAACTCCACCCCGAAAACCCAGGGCCAATCCAAGTTTATTGTCGGGTGGGTTGTAGCCCATCCAACTTTTTTTTTACTAGATGGGTATATTCAACCCACCCAAATCAAAAAAAAAAGTCCAAGAAGATTCAGCCCATCCCAACTTTAGTAGCCCATCCTACCTTTGGATCCTGGATCCACCCCTGCCAAAACCCTTGCCACTTCTTTGTCTCCTCTCCATATCATCATCACCAGCAAGCAGAAGACTGTTTTCTATCTAAAAACACAAGATCCATCACCATCTTCCATTCTCCTTAGCATTATGTTATCTCTATAACATTTTCGCCTTAAATCAATATTGCCACCGTGTGTCTGCAATTTCCTTCCTCCTTCCCGTGTTTCCTTTTAGTTTAAGACTAGCATTCCTTCCTTATTGTTCATTCTAGCCCTTCTTTTTTCCCAGCTCACTTCCACCTCCTCTACAACCAAAAATCGGAAGGCCACAACACCTGTTATACAACCCAAAATCCGAAGGCCAAAAAAAACAATAGCGGTGGCAGGAGCACCTCCTCCTTCAGCCGTCACTTTCTCTGTTAATCCGATCTTACTGCACCATCCAATTAAGATGCTCCTATATGCCTTTCTCATTGTTCTAAAAATTGGGGTTAGTCAGCGAGCTAGGTGTCCGGAGCCCGTCTAGTTTCCGTCCGACGTCCGACAAATAAGTTATTTGGCCTTTATGAACAATTTTCAGCATTTTTTGGGAACCGCTTTTTGTAGAGAATTAGGCGGCGCCTAGGAGGGTCCAGGCGCTAGGCGCTCGATGTCCGTTCGACTCCTACCCAACGACTTTTACAACCTTGGTCTTTCACCTGCCTCCGACCCGTGAACGCTCCTAAACCCATGGTGTCACCTCATCTTCTGCACCCACTCCACTGTCGATCTGAGCTAAGTCCCCGTCCTAAGCCCACGCTCAGATCTTGATCTCGCTTGACGGCAACATTGCTCCGACCTTCAACGACTCAGTTGTCACAAACAACCACAAAGTAGGTCGTCGTCTCTGCTCTGCAACTCTGATCTTATCATCCTCCATAGCCTCCCTATTCCTGCTCTTGATAAACGACCCCATTCCAGAACTCGATTGGCAGTCCCTTTCCTTGTTGACGAGGACATCAGCGTTGCAGTTTAGTCTACTCCTATTCAAATCTAATACAATTTGAATCCACTTTGGTTCTGTTCGCCAAATGTGCAGTGCTTCAATAGTCTATCTTGCTCTCCATCTTCTCAACATCCCCCACAAGCCTTGACAAATTGACATACTGAATCCAACCTCCAATATATATATATATATATATATATATATATATATATATATATATATATATATACCTTCATTGTGATGTAGAAAGAAGGTAAGGAAAACAAAAGAATAGAAGAAAAAGAAAAAGAAAAGGCAAGTGCACATTGTAAACCCCCTGATTTTTTTTCGGTTTTCCAATTAGCATTATAGCTAATACTTTTACAAAGTTTTAAATTTATTTCCTTGTCATTATAATTAAATCCTTATTAATGTTAATTTTAATATTATTGTTTTTATCTAGATTATTATAATTATTATGTTTATATTGTGAATAATATTACATTAACCACTTTTATTATTCATATCACCATTATTATTATTATTATTATAACTAATTCCCTAGTCAACTCACAATCACAAGTAATCAATTCAATTTCTCATACCATTTCCTATGATCTGATTACACACTTCTTTTGTTTTGGTTAATGGAATTATTTTTTCTTAACTTTCAATTATCTATTCATTAACTAATTTAAATTTTCTTATCAGTACTGCACTCTTCTCACTCAATGCTAACAACACACTCATCATATCATACACACTCTCCTTATTCCCTCTCTCTGTACCTATTGTATCCTCTCCCAACCTACATCCAACAACACACACCCCTCTCATCTACCATGAGGGGGACGTCACCGGGCGTGTTACATGCCGCATAAGATCTCCGTCTTCTCGACCTGGGGCGGTGTGGAGGTCTACGTGTCCGACCGCAGAAAGCAACTGCGGAGTCCGCCAATGCCATACCGGAGGTGCGAGCCGTAGCAAAGACTGAAGGGGCACAACTTGGAAGAGTATGGGATCTCGTGGAGTAATCTCAAGGAGGGGTACATGATCAGCAGGTCGGACGACCACACCACCTGCTTGTGGGATGTCAATGATGCGCCGCAAAGAATAAGTTATTTGAGTTATGGATTTTCAAACAGGTTTGAATGATAAAAGGGTCAAATTGCTTGGCCATTACAAGATGGGGTTGTGTTTTGCTTACTTTTAATAGTCACAAGGAGGAGGCTCTTCAAGTTAGTTGGAATCCAAAGAATGAGATTATATTAGCATCTTGTTGCAGTTGGAAATTTCTGGCGTGGGATTTTAGGAGGGAGCACTAGAAGACTTTAATGGCCATGAATTCGGTATTTAGGATTTTCATTCAGCTCAAGAATGATACTTTATATCCATTTGTGCAGAGAAGTCACAGTTGCAAATAGGGTATAAGCTGATACACAGAAGAAGAAGTGAAGAAGAAGAAGAAGAAGAAGAAAAAGAAGAAAATGTGCATTTTATATAGAATTTGCATAAACACCTATAACAATTAGGTAAGTGCAATTTTAGTTTTGACTTTATTTTATATATGAACCTATATTATGGTTCTTTGACTTTTGGGAAGACCTCGGATTCCGACGAAACTTGCGACATTGGATACGCAACGTCGAACTTGTCCTATGACGTAAGTTTCGTTCATTTCTGAGAGCGTCGACTGGATCGTCATTTTGCAGGGTGGCAGGTGCACACATTTGCAATTCTCCCGTCGTATTTCATTTATGAGAGCACCGTTGACTGCGCGCCATTTTTTAGCCTAGTTTGATTTATAATTTTTACTGTTTGGACACTTTCTAAGTTGGTTCCTTTTTCTGGCACCCGTGGACCCGTTTGCAGATCTCGTTTGTTCCTGAAACGACATTTTTCCTCATGTTTGTCAAATTGGACTTATCGACATTTTTTTTGTCTCTAGCATCATCCGGAACTCGTGAAGATATTTGTTTCGACGTTCGGAGGCATATGCTCAGTTTTGATATTTGTGATATTTCGTATCCGACTCGTTTGTATCCGATACGTCGACTCTTTACCAAACACGGATCTTTGTTGATTGTACTTCAGTTTCCTTTACTTGTATGTCATTTTAGTATATCACTTTGTTATTATATTAATCTCTTGTTAGTTGGTTTCCTGGGCTTCCGAGTTAGACTCGGATGCAAATCGACCAATTGAGGCAATTGGGACCGATAGTAGCGGTGTTGATTGTTGTATCTTGTTAGGGGTACCATGTTATCTTGTGTATCTATGGATACCATCCCGACCCCATGACACGGTTACTTGCATTCATGTTTGGGCACAAACACTCGTACATGACTCATCGTTGGAACATTCGGAACGTGAACTGTTCTTATAGATCATCGAGTAGGATTTTCATTTCAGTTATGATCCTTAGACTCGTGACTTGTGATGCTCTTGGATCTTCCATGGACTCGTGTTACATAGTAGGACCTCGATTGTACGTATCGTGAATGTGATTCGTAGTCTCATTGGGTGGAGAGGACATTTACTAGGCGCCTGAGTTCCTTTGCGCGTCTTAATAGTTGTCCACATGCTTTACACAATGTTTTATGTCTGATAAGCTAGTGTGCTTTGACAGAGCACACCTAGCTGGCAGTATTTTTCCAAGCCTGACAACTCATGCGAGCAAACATTGTCCTAAATTTGCATTTTATTTAGCTAGTTAGACTTGGTTGTATCCCTTGATCTCGTAGAATGTAGTATGGTTATATATTTAATGTTTTACTTTCGGCATGTTATTATGTATTATGTTGCGTCCTTACGAGGAACTGGATTTTTTTTTCAGGCTTAGAAGAGTAGATCCATTCGGAAGAATACGGACCGGGAGTCTATCCAGGAGATGCACTAGTCGAGGACGCATAGGACCATCTAAAGGAGCACTCCTGAATCAGCGGTAGGACTTTCGCTTCGGAATCCGTATATCATATTCATGTAGCATATACTCGGATCTAGTTATATTCCAGCATTTATGTTTCAGATATTTAGTTCTCTGTTGTTTTTGGTTTAGTTTCTTTTGTGGATGAGATTAGGTTACATATCTGATACATAGCATTCGTGAACTAGTATTCACTTTTATACAACTGAGTATGCTGGGGTCCAATAGGATTAGATCCATCTGTAGCCGTATTAGTTGGCTAATGCCTCGTGGCATGGTCCTGCGTATTTTGAGATTGGGATGAGACACACACCCCACACCCAAAATATAGTATTAATATTGCAAATAATTTCTAGGTATTTCTATAATCTGAGATGTATCTGCATTTTTGGGTAACTAATGGACTACTGAGCTAGTGGGGTATAGTATGAATCCAAAATCATTAGGAAACCCACTAGGATGGGTTTCTCTCAATAAACAGAAGGCTATACAGCATGTTCTTCATCTCCTCATCTACTACAAAACTTATTTACAAACCTAACCTACACCAATAACTTGTAAAACATGCACAATGGAAGAGAGTATGAGGTTTTAATTAATGTCGAGGAATATCGTGAAATGATATTTTTAATAGCCTTGAAAATGATCCTTCTCACCAATTTAGATCATTTCTAAAGTAAAAAAGTGCAAGAATCCTATATGGTTAAAACAATTGCAGGTTGAGTATATATTGATAAATGGGGAAATGGAAGAGAAAAAGAGAAGCCAAGACTTCTCTCAAAGTTACCTAGAAATTTTGATGTGAGATTAAACAAAATGTTTTACAAGATTAAGAATTTACTACTTTAGTACAAACTTGTCAAAGGTAAAGAGGTACAACTTGACATCAGGATATTTTAGTTTGCTTATCCCACAAATTTATTGCAGGATTACAACTGCAACAATTTAAAGAGCCTCAGAAAGGATTTCTCTAATTCAGTGGTGGTCGATGTCTGACTCGAATAGAAGGTACAGTGGCATATCTGCTTTTCCCCAAAAAATTTGGATAAAAACTTTGTTGTTGTTGTTGTTGTTGTAAGTAGTAGTAGTAGTAGACATCTGTATCTAGAGTAAACAAGGAATCTCATGCAGATAAAATGCCAATTATATACACTATATACCATAAACTCAAGACTGCTTGTGAACTGCATCTAATCCATGGTTTTTGGCAATTTAATAACATATAAATTGGATAGTTAACTGAAAATTAACATGCAAAAGTAATTTAATTAAAACTTACAATCCATAATACATGATACATAGCAAGAATTTCACCATGTTTACAGTGAAGTTTAGTAACTAATATTTTTGAAGCAACAGAATTAAGTAGTGGCAAACATTTATTTACTTTATGATTATTTATTAAAGTGGTTAACATTACCATGTCTTGTTGGACTAATGGAATAGCCAGACAAAATGGAGGATTCGCATTGTATCTATGATATAGATATACTAAAACACATTGTTATGATCTGTTAAATCCTAAAGGTGTTTGGGTTACTATAGATTAACTCATAATCCCAATCAGTTTGTGCCCAAACTTTATGGGTACGTTGGGGACTCATAGCAAGAATATATTTGGTCCAAATTTAGCGTTACAACCTCTGCAAATAACCCAGATCATCCAAAAAATTTGTAATATAAAAGGTCTGGAAATCTGAATCTATGATTTTCTAAGGAGACATCAATTTGTAATATTTTGTTGTTGAATTTGACGGAAATTCGTACTAGTTTGGAACGATTTTTTATTAAAACGAGAGCAAGGCTCAAACAATTTGAACCAAAGTTGCTAAGAATACACATTTGAAGACAATCTGGAAAACGTTGACAGAAATTCTTGTCGGGGTGACGTAGATCACCGTTGCTCAAAGCAAGATTCGACCATTTTCGTTGATCTACTCCTATGAACCAGTAAGTTTGGATGAACTACTCGAACACTCCTTTGTCACCTCCTTTACGTTGGACAGAACTTGGACAGGAAGCAATAGTTGTTGCTGCTCTAAATAAAAAACTCTCTTTGTAATTGCTTGTAAGTCCAATGAAGTGCAAAAGCCTAAGCTTTTATAAAGGAGCCAACCCTCTGGCAGCCATAATCGACGACTACCAACGTAGACGGATATTTGAGAAGTAACTTATCCATTAAGTGGACGGTTATAACAATAACTCCTATATATAGGGCAGTTACGAAATTGAACCGCTCCCACTAAGAACAGTAACACCAGCAGCAAAGCGGCCAACCCCGCTAAATCGGAGAACTCGCAGAACACATGATCGCACATAACTGCAGAACTCACAGACAACGTAGAACCGCATAACTCGTAGAACACACTAACGCACAAGACCACAAAACTTGAAAAACGCACAGAACCGCTGAGCCGCGAACGAGCAAAACATGTTGAACTCGTTGGATGCACGAGACACCACGTAACGTGTAGAAGCCCGTCATCTCTATGACTGATGTGTACATGAGAATAGCAAAATGCGTCATCAAAGTGTCACTTTGTGCCCATGGCCTACGTCCGAGTCCGAGTTGCTAGGTAGCACCTTTGGGAACTAGCTCCAAAGGAATTTTTTTCAAGAAATGGTGAGAAAAACAAATATTTCTTGTGGGATTTGAACAATGTCAACTAAAAAACTTCCCACAGTACCAGCCACTTGAGCTAACACACATATGTGTGCAAGACAATAAATAATGACTCGTATATTAAAATACATACACTTGGTGTTTGCCTTGCCACATTATGAAGTGTGGGACCAGGTCATTAGTGAACAATTTCAATTAAAACCCCAACAATTTCTACATATTCCACCGTAACTGTATATTATGCATTTGTATAGATATCGCTTAGAACTTAAATCTTCCCGCATTTGTCAAACAATAGTACGATACATAATGGACTAAGCTTTGAATTAAATATCATAGCTACATTTCTTCCCATTCACACAATGACATCAAATGTCTCTAGTCGCACGTTAAAGGACCTGTGTTGACATAGTATATGTGTATTATGGGGGTCTACGAGTATATCCTCAAGAGAAAGCCTACATCTATGTTCATACACATAAGTGAACACTTTCCATAGAGTTTAAATTTTCCAACATGAGGCCTTTCGTCTCCTTGCAGTACTACGTCGTTGTGACATGGCCCGAAGGCGAGGTCCAACTTCATGGTGGTGTCACCCCACCGTAGCATAAGGTACTACAATCCAACAGATGACTACATGTCCCTTTTTGTTGCTACTTTTCCTTTCAGTATGAGACTACTTGCCTTTGTCCGGTGCTACGTCGTTGTGACATGATCCGAAACCGAGGTCACACCCCATGTGATGTCACGTCATTATAAAATGGGGTACTTGCCTCTTTGTAGTGTTGAGCTACTTGTGCTTCCTGCAAAGCAAGACGAGCATTACAAATGTTTAAGAACTCATCAAGGCCTAAAGTCATCCTCCCATAGAACATGTTCTTTACTTAGAGCATACAATAGAGCAAGGAACTTCCGAAATCGAATCCCAATAATGTCCCCAATGACTAACCTCTATACATGATGTATCGTAGTCAATAATCCTTCTATGAACCAGAAGCAAGATGTCTAGTGGATTTCTCGTCGAACTAAAAGCAAAATACTTTATAGTAGAATTACAAAGACATTACATCAAAATCCTTCAAGCACATTTTCTTTGTTGTGCCCTCGAAAAGGTGGCGCTTGAGGTCTTTTATGAACGAATTCGTTAGATTCTTCTGGCTCGGAACATCAACCATTGTAATGATAACATCTTTGATGTGATCATGCAGTGTTGTGTAACGAAATTTCCCAATCCTCTTCTTCATATTGAAAAGAGCATTTGATGTCACTGCTGCAACCGCTTGGTTGTCGCAATATATCGGTATAGTCGAAATCTGACCACCAACCGGAGGTAGATCAAACATGAGCTTTCGAAGCCAATCTGCTTCATCTGCTGCTACAGCCAGTGCATAGAACTCGGACTCCATAGATGAGTGTGAGAGTAAGGTCTGCTTCTTCGACTTCCACGAGATAGCATCTCTACCCATGAAAAAGATAAATTCTCGCGTGGACATTTCGCTCTCTTATGAGCACAAACTAGCATCAATAAAGCCTTCCACCACAATTGAAAATTCGTTGTAGTACAGTACATACTTCTGAGTCTTCTTAAGATATCTCATATAACTTTTCACAACTTTCCAATGTTCAACACCTAGATTGCTCGTGAATCGACTCAGCCTTCCACCATCGAAAGCCTTCCACCATCGAAAGTTATGTCAGGTCTAATGACACTCATAGCATACATCAAACTCCTAATGATGCTTGAATACTCCAACTACCTAACACTCTTCACTGAATTTGGCTTTAGCTTCTTGTCACACCTATAAGGAGTATCGATCCCTGGAAGATCCTGATATATATATCGTTTGAGCATTTTCTCTATGTAGTGAACTTGTGAGAGAGTAAGCCCAGCTTCCGTCCGGGTGATATTTATTCGATAATAACATCAACATCTCCCATATCCTTCTTAGTGAACTTGGATTAGAGAATTTTTTAGTCTTTGCAACGCTATCTAGATCTGCACCCAGGATTAGCATACCATCCACATAGACACACTATAACCCCTTGGTCATCAACAACCTTAGTGTATAAAACTTATTATCCCGCTGACTCTGTAGTCATTTGATCTAATAACTTTATCAAACTTTTCATGTCACATCTTGGGAGCCTACTTTAGACTATATAGAGATTTCACCAATTTGTGCACCTTGCCTTCAAGCCTCTTGACGATAAAGTCTTCTGGTTGCTTCATGTAAATCTCTTCAGTTAGATTTTTATTGCAGAATACTATTTTGACATCCATTTGGTAAATCACTACATTGTAAATTACACCCAGAGCGATAAGCAACTTGATAGTTGTCATCCGCACAACTAGACCATAACTATCGAAATAGTCGATCCCCTGCTTATGAGAAAAACCTTTCGCCACTAACCTAGCATTGAACTTTTCAACAGTTCCGTCGGCTCATCTTCTCCTTAAAGATCCATTTGCATCCAATGGGTTCCGCTCCTTAAGGTAGATTGACCAAGTGTTATTGGATGTTATGGAATCAATTTCATCATCAATTCTTCCTTCCAGAAGATAGTGCCTCATCATAGGTAAGTGGATTAGCTTCCACACGATAGGTGATAGATAGTCTTCTCCAAAATCCTTCGGTCTCCTCACTCACTTTAAAGGTGGCCCAGTGAGTGTTAATTTTGTAATCACATCTTCAAGTGCAACCTCCTCTTGAACTGCAGCTTCTTTGGAAGTAACTAGCCTCCTCAGTACTTGCTATATTCTTCGGTAAATCCGTAAGAATAATATTTTTATGCCTGACAAACTTATCCTCATAGAATTCAGTGTCACGAGACTCAATGATCTAATTTGATTCTAGATCAAGGAATCTTTGACCATCACTCTTTTCGACATAATGCATTCAATGATGTTTCAATTATTAGGATCCAGTTAGTGACAATATTTTAAACTAGGACTTTTCTTGATTGAGTTGATAACAACAAAAATCAAGGTAGGAAACATATTAATTACAATAAAATGAGTAGTTGAATTAGTATATAAAAACTAAAATACTAAAACATATCTACTATAAGAAAAAACATAATATGATGAAAATGAAAAACACTGTTAATGAGCCTCATGTGCTTTAGTTGCGTCTCAAAAGTAGGTATGGAGTGCACGAGGTGCACGCCTCAAAAGTAGGTGTCATGCGCACATGTCAAGTAAGATTAGGTGATTGAGCCTTGCATTACAGAAAACGAGACACAAGGGAAAGTCTCGAGCCTAGGTGCACACCTCATTGGCTTTTTAAAAACACTGGTTGGAACAAGTCGACATGAAGACGACGTTTCTACATGGCGAGCTGGAAGAAAAAAGGGGTTCACGGAGTACAACAAAGAGTACCATGTATGCCGACTAAAAAAATCATTGAATGGATCAAAGTAATCTCCAGAACTTTGGTATAAAAGGTTTGATAGTTTTATGATCGAGGATAGCTTTATTAGGAACCCGTACGATACGTTTATCATAAGAGGTCTAATGATGGTTCTTACATCTATTTACTCCTAGCGTAGACGACATGCTCATAGTAGCTCGAAAAATGTCAGAAAATAAAATATTGATGGTGCGACTTAGTGGGGAATTCGACATGAAGGACATTGGAATCGCTCAAAAGATTTTGGGAATGGATATTAGTTGGGATCACAATAAACAGAAGCTTTCCTTATGACATGAGAGTTATTCAAAAGATGTTGGATAGGTTCAACATGTTAGAGCGAAGTGCTTCACTACTCTATTAGCATGCTACTTCAAGCTTTCGCTGGCTCAAACACCTCAAGCCAGAAACAAAAGTAGATCATATATCTTGAGTCCTATATGCTAGCAAAGTAGGAAGTCCCGTATACGCTATTGTGCACTAGGCCATATATTGTATACGCGACCAACGTAATCATTAGGTTCCTGATCAAACTTGGTAAGTTACCTTAGGAAACTGTAAAGTAGATATTTCGATATCTGAAGGGAACAACAAAAATGGGCCTCGCTATGAAGATCATGATACTTCTTACAAAGTAACAGGCTATTCAAACTCTGATTATGCAGACGATCTTAATGGAAGGAGTTCACTTACTGGTTACGTCTTTACATTAGCAGGTTATGTCGTCAGTTGGAAGCAATGTTATAAATTGCGCTAGGCGGATTCGGTGCGCCAAAGGGCCGCATAGCGCCTAGGCGGCCGCACAGAAAATAAAAAAAAATTATTTGAAAATTTAAATTTTCAGTTTTAATTTTTTTTTTTTAAATTTGAAAACAAATTTAAATTTAGATTTTTTTTTCCTGATTTTTTGAATTTTTATTGCATTTCTTTTAAAAAAATTTGAAATTTGGAAAAAAAATTTAAATTTGAACTTTTTTTTGAATATTTTTTGCAATTTCAAATCTGAAATTTCAAATTTTGAAATTTTAAAATTTGAAATTTTGAATTTTTTTAAATTTTCCGCCTTGACTGAACAGGCCAAACATGGCCGAACTGGCCGAACAAGCCCGCCTAGGTCCGAACAGGCCCGAACAGGCGCCTAGGAGGGCCGAATTGGGGTTTTCGGTGCGGCGGACGGCCGCCTAGCCCGATTTTTAGAACACTAGTTGGAAGGCTACATTGCAGTCTTCAATTGTCTTGTCCACCATTAAGGCAGAGTATTAGGCATTGACAGAAACGGCAAAGAAAGGCATCTGGTTGACAGGACTAGTTGGTGATCTTGGTATACTTCAGGGTCATATTGTTATGTTTTGCGATAGCCAAGAGTACAATTTATTTGGCAAAGGATCAAGAATTTCACGAAGGAACAAAACATATCTACATAGGATACCACTTTATCCATTCTGAGAAGAGGACCAAGATCAACGAAGACCGACACCAAGAACAATATATATGCTCACGAAGCCGATTACTTCTATAAAGTTCAAACATTGCTTAGAGTAGCTCAACGTCAACAAGTGGATATAGCCCCACATAGGGCACATGGGTAGCACCAGAAGTCTGGCAAAGTCCATAATTTGCATCTGTTACGACTCAATTCAAGTGGATATTTGTTATGATGTATTGAGTCCTAAAGGTGTTTGGGTTAGCATAGATCAGATCCTAATCCTAGTCAATTTGTGTCAAACTTTATAGGTACTTTGGGAACTCCAAGTAAGAATATACTTACGTTCAGGGTCAGGAGAATCTTAAATAGCTCCCATATATAGGTCATCAGATCATCCAAAAAATTGTAATATGAAAGTTTAGAAGTCTGGGTCTGTGATCTTCTAAAGAGAGATCAATTTGTGTTCTTCGTGGTACAAGATCAATGTGTAAGCCTGTAATACTCTGTCATTTTTAGTGAATTATTATGTTGCTATCCATGGTTTTCTCTACGTTTGTGATTTCCACATAAATGAGTAATTTATGGGCTGGATTTTTTGTCCTCTCTGTAATTTGTGCATTTCAAGAATTTCTATTTTATCCGCCATAACGTATATGGATGGAAAATCATGGATTTGCTTGTTGTTAAAGTTATAAGTCAGACTTATTTTCTTATTTGGGTACAGTCAAGTAGTTGTGAGTGTATTTATCATCATATATTAATATAAATACATATGAGATGCAACTTAGGGTTATCCCCTTGCACTCTCTTATTTTATTTTCTCTCAACTCCTCTCTCTCTCCTTTCTTTCTTCTAAATTTCAATTGGTATCAGAGCAACTTGAAAAGTAATGTACATCATTTCCACAACTTCAATTGAAAGTTGTTGTTTAATGGTTGCATAATCGTTTTTGTGATCCCGTTGATTGTCGTTGTTGTTGTGAGATCTAGGGATCTAGGATTTCTATAGATTTCAGTTGGTTGTATGTTGTTAATCGTGGCTCTTTGTGACATCTTGGGTTTATGAGATCTCGCGTTTCTGTTATATCTACAAGTATGACGGAGACTAAATCTTATAGCACGGTTACTAGTGGTTGTGGTGGACTTGTTCGGACAATTCTTTTAATGTTATTCATAGTAATGATGAAATGGGGAAAGTAATTACTACAGTAAAATTCATTGGTGCAAAACTATATTGCTTGGTCTATTCTATCAAAGTAGTGTTGAAGGCGAAAAAGAAATTTAAGTTTTTGGTGGAAAATTCCTCATCTGAATCGTCGGTTGACTATGCGGATTGGATGAGTTCAGATGCATATATTATGTCATGGTTGTGGCATACTATAAACGTTAATAATTGATGCAGGGACACATCTATGACACATCTATATATTATGAATGTTAATATTATTTGCAGAAAAGTATAGTAACCTTGGATAAGATTCACGTGTCAAGTGACACAATTATGTTCATATATATATATATATATATATATATATATATATATATATATATATGTTGACCATGAAACTATTGCCCGGTGATACTTTATGATTTATATATTTGCTTATGAAATGTTAATTGATGCTAAGATAAGATTAAAAAGACCATATAATAATTTTATCTGCTCTTACATAATTATCGTATTGGTTTAGGTGAGTTGACTAGAGACCGTTCACCAGTGCTTTTCCTGAAGTGTTGGCCCTCTCCTCTACAGGTTCAGAGAGTCACTTAGACGTGTTGAAGCATTGGAGCTCGTATTGGCAACTTGAACTGTTCGACTGATGATGTATTCTTTTGTATTTAATGGACATAATGTATGGAACATAGTTGATTGTATTTGTTTTTCGAGTTGTAAGCCTTGTGGCATTATTCATTGTAATGAGATTCAGTGTTCGTAATCGAGTTGTTCTTTTGGCTAAGAGTTGTAATTCCGCTGCAATTATCAATAAAGAGACATATATCTTGCGTCTATCAACTTTTCTGCTTATTTTTCATTGCAATGCTTTATTTCTGAGACGTTGTATCGACCGCGATTGATCTTGCTTGTTCAAGGACAAATTAGACTTGTATGACATCACGTCCAGTGACGACTTTCGGTTCTGCAGAACCGGGATGTAACAAAATCGACTATGTCCTACAAATTTTTCACAATACGAGACTAAAACTAAGGGCAATAAACTAATAAAGATAAGTTAAAATACATGACTTTTTCTTAAAAAAACAATTGATATAACCAATCTAACCGGTTGGAGGACTTGTTTGACCTTGTTGGCAGCATGAAATCTTAAATAATTCAGAATACTGTAACAATTTTAGGTACTAAATCCCTAATTTCAACAATAGCACTTTAAAACAAATCAATAACACTACTAAACTATTAAACCATATAACATTTCAATTCAAAATGATATTCTTCTGAAGCTTTAAAGATGTAATATGTAGCAATACAGCCTTCTAAAAAAAATATGCTCTTCTTTGTCAACCCGTTAGGGCCTTCCTTTTTATCCCAATTAATTTTGAGCATAAAACACACTTTAGTAACCTAGAAGTTAGAAACAAACTAGCACTGGTTTGTACGGTTAAATAGGTTAATTATGATCGAAATACGATCATAGATGCCTGACCATCCAAATGGTTTAAAGGGGCAGACCGACCCATTTATGGTAGTACTCGACGGCCTAACTGGTTGACAGTATTGTCTTAAACCAGATTTTAAAAGATTGGCACTGAGAGAATAAACACAACTGGTATGGGTATTTGTATATTCCAACATCATTATAACCATCCTCAACCTCATGCATACGAAAATTTCATCTCCCTTCTAACATGATTTTGCTTTAGATCTTTTTATTTACTGGTTTTTCTCAATAGACTTTATTTTCCTCTTAATTACCTCTCCCTACAATTCTTCTTAATTACCACTCCCTAAATTTCTTTTCAGTGGTCGCCATGAAAATTCGAATAGAGAAAATGTGTATGGGTTGTTACCAAAATCCGGTTTTGGAGGGGGGGGGGGGGGGGGGGGGGGGGGGGGTGATATTTCTAAAGAAAATATTGGGACAATTTTATGGGAGGGTAGACGTGTCGTTAGAGGAGCCTAACGTATAGATAGATTTTTTGTCCCATTTACCAGAAAAAGACTATATTGAAGGAAGATCCCAAGACTTGTATCAAAGTCTCACCTGATCCACAACATCAACAAGACTTGTATGAAAGCCTCACCTGATCCACAACATCAACAAGACTTGTATGAAAGCCTCACCTGATCCACATCATCAACAGTAATCTGGTGACTGACTTCGACATCAAGGTGATCACTATACTTCTCCGAGCAACTCCGTTACCCACACCGACAAGTCCAACACAGGTGAGTTCCATCACTTTCTTTTCCTCAATGTAGCACCGAACTATCTCCAAGCCACACCAATCTTTTGGCACAGCACCATATTAGACACAGTGTTGCAACATCCCGGTTTGGCAACACTCCAGAACCTCCTACCCAAGCTCTTCAACTTGTTCCCATTTGCAGCTTTTTTGCTGACCCGCCAACGTGTTTTCTTTCCGACGAACATCTCCAGCGTTTCTTGGTCGTGCATCACTAGAAAATCCTAAATTTCTTTTATTAGCATTGGAGACTGGGCTCCTTTTCTTATAATCTATTATATGGAAGATTTATTAATAGATATTCACATGCTATCGAGTTCTCTACTTCCAAAGTCTTGGGATCTTCCTTCTGTGAGATGGAGATAATAGATGGGGAGAGAGAAGAAGAGAAGTGCTTTCGGGGGACTTCTTGAGTTTTGTCGAACGATATCCAAACAGGAAGAGAAATCTATCTATATATTGTGCTCTTCTATAAGCAAGTCCATCTCCCAGAAAACTGTCCAGATATTTCTATATCGGAAATATCTTAACATGATTACAAATCTTATCACCGGATTTCCCATAACATCTCGTAGATAAACTCTATTCAGTTTTCATAACTGAATGAGTTATGGACATGTGGGCCACTAGACAACATCTTTCCACTTGGCCAACATGACCATAATTCCCAAATGTACTCTCTTTATTTGTGAAAAGTAACTCTATCCCACTCCCATTATTCATGACGTGAAAGTAAGTTCTTGAGACAAACATTATTCATTAGTCTCTTTTCATTATTCATTAAAAATTATCTAGCTTGGATATTTCTAAGTCCTATCAAACTAGCATGTATGATGAGTGTTTTCATTGGAGAGCCCTTCATCAAGGGATCAACAATCATAAGACTAGTAGATATGTAAGTCACTTTATCCTTCTCCACAATATCACAAATGTAATGGTATTGAACCTCAATATGACTTCCTTTCGAATTATTTGCACCATTGTGGATCAAGCTGATGGTTGCTTGATTATTGCAGTAAATATCAATTGTCCATATATCAAACAAAGACCTAAGTCCTCTAGGAACCGTATGATCTGGCTGCATGAGTAGTTGCTACACTACAAGCTATTTACTCATCTTACTGTGTCTATCTGGCTATACACATGTTTCTTTGTAGACCAAGAAACATTTTTCTAAGGCCATAACACCTGCTATACAACCAAAAATCTGAAGCAAGATCATAATCATCTCTATAACATTTTCGCCTTAGCCTCAGTGCCTTGCAAGTTCCTTCCTCCTTCCAATGTTTCCTTTCACCTGCCTCCAGCCCGTGAATACTCCTAAACCCATAGTGCTCCTGTCAGTGCTATTGGTTACGTATTTACATTAGCAGGCTATGTCGTCAGTTGGAAGGCAACACTGCAGTCTTAAATTGCCTTGTCCACCTCTGAGGCGGAGTATGAGACATTGACAGAAACGGCAAAGAAAGGTATCTGGATATACACCATGTTTCTTGCTACACCAAGAAACAGTTACACCACCAAAGATGAACAAATGTCCCGAAGTGGACTTCCTGGAAGTTCGCATCAGAGTAACCAAGAAGCTCAAGCAAGTGTACTTGATAAACTTGTGGTGTACCATACCTTTCAGATACTTCAAATCCTCTTACCAGCTTCCCAATGTGTAGAACTAGGATTATTAGTATCTACTAACCAGATTCACTGTGTAGGCCAACTTTGGTCTAGTACACCACATTGCATGGTTGATTACACAAAAAAAAAATATATGGATTATGTCCTCATCTGCATCGGATATTTGATTTTTTTTCTTCCACTGAACTTTGTTAAAGGTCATGTTCTCTTAACACCAACAAAAACATATCGATGTTTACGGCTTCAATTCATGGTTGATTACACTTACCCCTAACAGCTCCTTTAACTACTATTTATCACTCTTCCGTACCAGTGCATCTATTAGTCTTAGGTTGCTGAAGTCCAACCCATCTAATATTTAAATCCTTTCAAACTAATACGTAAGACCTTAAGTTTTTTTTTTTAATTTTCTTAATTTTTGTCATTGACGATGGTGATAGTGCCCATAGTATCCAATTCACATCTAATGTATTATAGGCATATCCGTGTTGGATTCTTATCGGATACACGTCACCTATTTGCGGCATCCATACATCTCACCTTAAATAATATTGTTTGGACGTATAAAATCCCACTTAGTATGGGGTCGCAATATGATCGAGATACAATTTGAACAAAAAATGAGTTTTGGAACTACTCATCATTATTTTCCTCTTTATTGTGTGTGTATATATATATATACACACACACACACACATTAATACTTATTCATCTAAAGATCCTCAACTCAATGGGTTAATTTTATTGATGTGGAGGGCCTACATATTTATAGAGAAGGTGAGTCTCATCAAAATAGGATCATGTGTAGAGAATGGTGGCTCAACAAAAGAACTGAAGGAGTTTATGTCCAGGTATCAACATAATGTCAACCATATTATGCCAAATTCCTCATGCAAAGTTCCTTGCCGAAGGTAGCTAGCTTTGCGATAAAACCTAAAGGTTGGCGACTAAACAAACCAACCTTTTTGGTAGTTCCGGTTATGCTCATGCCACTAAAAAGCACCATTATTTAATAGGATTTTTATTTCATCACCATTATTTAATAGGATTTTTATTTCATACACAGCCGGTGGAGTACAAAAATTTTACCGGCGATCACGGATGGTTGCCACATGTTTATGACTCACGCACACGGGTTGCTTGTTAGTGGGACACGTAGCAGTGATCGGCATCTGCAACTGCCAATGGAGTCAAAAACTCCATCGATGGTATATGTACTGGCGGAGCTAGAAGTGGGCAAGTAGGGTCAAAAAAAAATTATATATATATATATATATATATATATATATATATATAAACGAGGGAATCTCTTTTCATGTCGTTCTTCTTTCTGAGTCTCTCAGTCATGCGTCTATCTATCTCTCCCGTCACGCCTCTCTCTTCCTCTTCATCGTGTAACAACTCTAAATATATTTAATTTATGTCCTAATTTTTTAAATGATTTTCAAACGATTCATGTCCTAATTGATTTTGCTCTTAGATGGCAATATTTAATTTGTTCTTAGATTGAATGAAATTGTTTGCTAGTATAACATTCTTCGATTAAGAAAATATAAAAAATATGAAATCAAAGTAAATTAGTAGTTAAAAATAAAATATTTTTAATCTTATTTTTTCTTGAGAAAGAAAATAATATTTAATCGTCATAAGACCCCAGGATGTCAAGGTTCATGATTAAATTGTTGGATTCAAGTATTGTTTTTAAGATACACTGAATCTTCTCGATCAAAAGGTCGAAATTGATAAAAAAAAAACTTTGTATGACCTGGCTGGAATAACACTGAAGTTTAAAGGTTTTGATTATATTGGATTAGAAATATGCACTTTAATGCCAATAATATTTTGAACTGAATAAAAAAAAAATGAGCAGCTATAATAAGAAAACTAGAATAGACGACCAAGGTTAGGTATAGAAAATAGGATTTTGTGACTAATTTATGCAGTTTTTTCCTTTAAATTTTTATATTTTTTTTGGATTAAAAATTTATTAGTCGATTTTGACCCTGTTGCACCCAAATCCTGACTATGCCACTGGGTGTGTGTGTGTATATATATATATATATATATATATATATATATATATATATTCGGGTTTTGATTGGGGGATCGTGTCGGTGTGAGTTTTGCGATTAAGGAGGTTCAAACCCGGTCGGCCTCCCCTGATGTCCGCAGCGCTCCCGTGGGAGCTATAGCCTCCGGACTATATATATATATATATATATATATATGTTAGTGAGCTTGTAACAGTTTCGTAATAAAAATTGCCCTTGGCCGTATCTCATTCTTACGTGTCAATGTTAAAGCCCTTCATGAACTAGGTATATTGGCCAAGAATTTACAACAATAACAAAACTTTTCTACTTCGATATGCAAAAAAAAAAACTATCAAAGCAAAATTAACTACCCATCGTGGAATAGCCTACATTTGGGACACAAGATCCAAGCAAATATACCAAGTTTTGAAAATTAAACAGTATCAATTTCTATTGTTACAATCAAAATGCAAAAAAAGCTATCGTTATAGCAATAGTCAAATGTCAATCAACCATATTCATAACTACACACAACTAACGAAGCAAAAGCAACTACAACATAAGGCCTCGTTTGGTTCACGGAAAGGAAAAGAAAGGAAATCAATTCTTTGCTCTTTCCTTTCCTTTGTGAAATTGTAATTTCTGTTAATTTTTATTTCCGGTGTTTGGAAAGTAAGAAAATTTTGAAGGGAAAGTGAATAATTGTGGTGGGAAAGTGAATCCATGAGATAAGTGGGGAATTATTTTCCCCCTATTTTCCTTTCCCTTGTGAATCAATTTCCTTTCCGTTTCCTTTGGCTTCTAAACAAGAAAGCAATGACTTTTTTTTCCCATGGTTCAAATTCCGCGAACCAAACGTGGCCTAACTAAAAGAACCTGGCTAGCTCTACGGAATTGTCCGGCAAAGAAACAATTTACCTCAAAGACGATCCATTTCATCTCGGGCTCAGCGCAGACATCCGCGGGGACGTCGGGGGCATCGTCCCCATCCCATAAGCCGTGGCGGCTGTCCTCGGCGAGGGCGGGACACAGCCAAACCCCAGAGGCGACGAGGGCAGCAGCGGCGCAGAGACCGTCGGGGCGGGGCCTCCACCGCGTAGGCGCCTCATGTAGGCGGTGATGGGAGACTCCGCGGTGGTGCTGACGGTGGGCAAGGGTGGGAGGGGGGAGAAGGGCGAGGAAGCCATGGCGGAGGAGGGGGCGGAGAGGTTGGCGAGAGGCGGCGGGCGGATGCGATGTAGCCGGGAGGTAGCCGGCGGTGGAGGTGGAGGAGGTGAGGGAGAGGGGGAGGATGATGGGCGGGTGTGGTGGATTGGGGAGCCGGTGAGCTTCTGGACGACCTTGCGGAAGTCGTTCTTGTCGATGTTGTAGACTGGGGGCTGGGGTTGTTGGTTAGGGTTTGGCGGGGGATTAGGGTTTGGAGCAGCTTTACTACTGGTGGTGGTGGTGGGTGGTTTGGAGATTTTATAGGAGTTTTTGTTCAAGGATTTGACATTGGTCTGTATGCGACTACCGCTGGGATCTGTACTACTGTTGGCGGAAGAATTGGGAATTCGGTCCATTTGAGAAAGTGTGAGAAGAAGAAAGAAGAAGAAACAGGAGAAGATGCTCACTATCACTGGCTGTTTTTTACTCGGGAAGAGGCTGTTGACTGGTGGTATTTTCAAGAATACAAGTTTGAACGATGACCGAATATCGGCTTTAACCTTAGCATATGACAAAGGACACTACGGTGTATAATGGGCCTGGATGTTCCGAAATCAGACTCGAACTCGGTCCTATCAACGTTTTAGGCCGGTCCGGATCCCGTCAACGATTTGGATCGGCTCGGTCCACTCCCTCCTCGAGTCTAGGCTGGGTTGGTAAATCCGATACAAAAGTTCAGTCCGGCCCAGCTGATCAGCGGTGCAGGTCCGATTATAACCGTTGAAATCCGGTCAGACCGGACCCGACTGACAGGTCGTCGACCCGGTCCAGACCCAAAAAAAATTTTAAACGTTGGGGGATAAATGACCAAATTATCCCCATTTTGAAGGATATTTTTTGTCCATTTTAGAAATATTTTGGTCATTTTGCATAAAATGACCAAAAATATCCTTATAACAACTATATTTCAAGGGTATAAGAAGTCATTTTGTACCAAAAAATTTCTATAAATAGTCCAAAATTTGTGAAAATTAAACACAAACATTTCTTTCATCTCTTAAAAAATATACAAGCTAAGCAATTTCTGAATATTGAATTAACAACTTTATGGGTTTTGAAGTGCAACTTTTCGGAGGTCAAACTGCAGTGTTCTTAAGACTTCAACTTGTGCGAAATTTCTTAAAGGCTTTAAGTTGATGTTTCAAGTAATTTTAATATTACAGATTTTTTTTTCTTTTCTTTCTTATTTTGGATTTCTTCTTCTTCTTCTTCTTCTTCTTCTTCTTCTCTCTCTCTCTCTCTCTCTCTCTCTCTCTCTCTCTTTTGTTGGTAGATAAATTATTCCTCTCTTTTTTTTTAAATTAATTTTTAAAATATTGATGCTACTGGTTCTAACCACCCTTATGGTTCGAATTTTTTTGATTATTATGCTCAAATGTTTGAAGAAAATCATATTCTTGATTATGTGTCACCGACACAAATGTCACATCCTGAAGTTAGAAGTATGCCTGCTAATGTTGCAAATAAGAAAGAATCAGTTTTATGTAATTATTATGAAAAATTATATGTCACTGATAGTGAGAGCGCACCGGTTTTAGATCCAAAAGATCAAAAACCAATAGCTAAAGATGCGCAATGTAAGCAAACTTACAAATGGAAAAAGAATGATGGCACGGGCATTTTAAGAAGATGCTACGAAAGTTGTTATGGCAAGGACACAATGCAGGCTAGACAAACACAGCTAAGTAGCGGTCCTCAAGGATCTTCTATAGGTAACTTTACTTATTTTGATGTTCGCAACAAAACTGAGTTAACAAAATATATTATTTGTGATGAACAAACTTTTACAATTTGTGAGAGTGGTTGGTATTATGATTATGCAAGTAGTACCCTTAATCCTTGTTTTAATAAAGTTTCTTGATCTAGTACTAGAGCAGAGGCTATCAAAATCTTTCAAAAAGAAAAGACTTCTTTAAAAGAAAGTTTTGTAAATGTTAGTAAATTTGTTATAACTTCTGATATATGGACTACTAAACAAAATTATGCTTATATTTGTATCACGACACATTATTTAGATTCAAAATAGATTTTGCAAAAACGTATTATTTGTCTACGGCCTTTAGAATTTCCACATGCTGGGGCTATAATTGACGGCGCTATTATGCAATTTTTACGTGAATATGATATTCACAATAAAGTTTTTTCAATTTCTTTTGATAATGCTAGTAATAACACTTTCTTTTGATTATTACGTGAATATGAATATGATTGGTTAATTGCTTGTTCAATTTTTAAATTTTTAGAATTATTTTACAATACTACATATATTTTATATGGAGTTTATTATCCAACTTCTCATTTAGCTATAATAGAAATTATTAACATGTCTCATTTCTTTTTTAAATATAGAACTATTCCTGATTTTGATTATGTTGTTTCCAAAATGAAAGCAAAATTTCAAAAATATTGGGATGATATACCTCTTTTATATTGTCTGGCTTCGATTTTTTATCCTAAGATTAAATTAGATGGTATTTTTATTTTATTAGACGATTTTAAAGACAATATGAATGTTGCCGTAGGTATCTTAAAAGTAGAAGTTAAAGAAGTTTTATATAGTTTAATTACTTTATATGAAGAAAGAGTTGTATCTAGCTGACCCGGTACAACCGTTCAAGGTAGTCGTAGCTCCAGTTTTATGTCTAAATTATTACAAGCTAAAAGTGTACTGCAAAGGAATAAAATCTTTCCTACCGACTCAAGAATTGTCCTTATATTTAAATTCTTATGAAGAAGATAAAGATTAATTTTTATCTTATTTTTCAATTTTAGAATGGTGGAAGAGACACAAAAAATGTATCATATACTTTCTTCTATAGCACGCAATATTCTAATGGTCTCGGTGTCCACGGTAGCATCGAAATCTTATTTTAGTGCAGGTTTAAGGATGCTAAGTAAGAAGAGGAGCATGATGTTGTCAGATATTTTGGAAGCTTGTATTTGCGTTCAAGATTGTGTTTGTGCAGGAAAAAGAACTCAAAACTTAAGAGACGAAAGTCCGGACATTAGTGAGCCAGACTTTCAGTGTTTTACTTTGGATGACGCTACTGAAGGAGGAGCTGTGCAATAAACTCGGAAAAAAGACGGACGATGGCAGAAAACGACAAAAAATTTATACATTTTTTTACAAAGTTTATGTAAACTAGTATATACGCACATGCGTTGCACGTATTTCATATTACTTGAAAAAAATAGTTTATTAAAAGAGCAAACGATAATTTCTTAATTTTATTATAGGTGGAAATATAATAGACAGGAGCTTGAAAGTTGGGAGAAATTAAATGACGGGAATAGGAAATGTTTCTCTTATCTCTTGGGCTCATGTGCCTACTTTGCATGAATGCTTTATTAACTTTTGCTTTATTCTTCAAACTATCTACTTTGCATGCATGCATATCTTTGTTTTATTAACTATCATTTCCCAAGTTGCCTCCTTTGCATGCATGCATGCATACATACATACATTTAATACGTATTTAATTACTGTTTTTAATTACTTAGATATCCTTATCAACGTTAATACATATTGAAATGTAGTGAAGGATATTTTTGGAACGAAAAACTTTCACGGTGAAGCCTAGTTTTGGCATTATATAGTAGAATAGATATAATATCATTTGCTAGTTTTAATTTCTTAGCTAGTTAATGTTATAATAGATTTAAATTTTATTGGCATTAATAAACAAATTTCAATATTTCTCTTCTCAAAATTTTGCCTCAATTATGTGTTCTTGGTTAGTTAAGTTATATATGTTAATTTAACTTACATAATTTATACTAACATATAACTTATATAAAAATATTATACTAACAAATAACTTATATATATATTATACTAACAAATAGCTTATATAAAAAATTTATACTAACAAATAAATTATATAAAAGTATCTATAAATTATACTAACAAATAGCTTATATAAAAAAATTATACTAACAAATAAATTATATAAAAGTATATATAAATTATACTAACAAATAGCTTATATACAAAAATTATACTAACAAATAACTTAAACTTATATAGAATTATATATAAATTATACTAACAAAAGTATATAGATAAAAAGTATATATAAATTATACTAACAAAAGCATATATATAAAAAAGTATATATAAATTATAAAAAACTACACTAACAAATAACTTATAATTTTTATTTAAATTTATTCACATATTATATATATAATATTACTTACACTATATATAAATTTATTCACATATTTTATACATTATATAAAAAAAAATCGGGCCAGCCCGGCCCAATCCGATTAGGCTCGATCCACCGCTAACCGGGTCATGGGCCCAGGCTGGGTCCGACTTTCTTGGAACCGGGACGGGTCGGCCCGGATCGCTACTTCTGACGGGTTGAGCCCAGTTCGGACTGAACCCGGCCAAACCTGGTCAAATCGGGCCGCGATCCGGCCCAGACCGGCCTAATATACACCTTGAGCACTATTTTATCTTGAATTTTTATCATGGCACATCATTTCTTACACAAGACTAGTCCAGTTTAGAAGAACTTTTACTCAGGGCAACTATTTTTTCACTTGGGACTGTCCACCCTCCCCCCAACCCCTCCAAACTCCTCCAAAACTAAATCATTTCAACTTGCACTCTCTCTCTCTCTCTCTCTCTCTCTCTCTCTCTCTCTCTCTCTCTTCATAATTTTATACTTCTTCTTCTCCATCTGTCACCCTCACATTTTTTATCCAAGGATAGTTTGATAATTATTAATGGGTATTAATTATTTTAGAATTTTTTATAATTAATATTTGTGTATTGTATATTTTATTTATTTATTGGTATTAATATTTGTTGCTAGTGTAGATTATTTTGGACTTGTGTAGTGGACCTAACCATTTATTTAGAAAGCATGAAACAAATATTTAGACTAGTCTAAGTTGAGCCCATGATTTAGGCCCATGAATTAGGAGGCTTGATTAATTATAGAAACCATTAGACTAGAACCTTTTCTTCCTAATTAATTTCTTCATGAGAGGCTCCAAAAAATATTTGTGTCAATTCACATTGCATAGAGGGTGTATATAGGTCGGCTCCCTCTTGGAGGAGAGAGAAAATCATTTTATTCTAAATTTTAATTCTAGATCTACAAAAAAATTTCCAAATTTCTCCATTCTCTCATCAATTCTTCACCAATTCTTTACCAAAATCTTTCTAAATTCATCATTGATGTTGCTACACCAAGGATCTACAAGAAAGAAGCAAGGAGCAAGGGGGAGGAGGCCAAGATCTATAAGGAGAGGAGCTACTTGGCAATTGGGAAATTTTTATTGGGAATCTATCTTCCAATAGGTACAATTCAGTTTTTCTCCTTCTAATAGACTCTAGATCTGAGATTTTACCATGAGAAATCAACTCACATGCATAGGCTACCCATAGGATTTTGTTTTGGGACAATTGGAGACCTATGGTGGAAGTTATGACTAATTTGGGGCAATTTTGGGAAAATTTCGAGATTGGCACATGTAGTGCTTGTCAATTGATCTAATAGATCTAATTGACACTTGATTGATTGTTTGTGACTAGTGTCGTGTCCACAATTGGATACGTGTAGGCCGTATCTCGTCAATTTGACAAAACATGTTGATTTTGGGGATTTTTCTCCGACACGGGGCCTTGTGCATATCACATAGTGATACGGACACGTAGACACTCTAATTACTATACATATTATTCATAATTTATGTATTAGACTTGTATGTGTCCTCCGGGATACGTTTGGTTGTGTGTTGGAGCTGTATCGCAAGCGTATCATAGAGAAAGTGTGATACGGTGCGATGCGCTCCATGTGTTTGTTGTTTGGCTTATTTTACTATACGTGCATATGTAATTATATATGTATATACTATCTATGTATTATATGGATTATATAATAGAGAATTTTGGGTTTATATATATATATATATATATATATATATATATATATATATATATATATATATATATATATATATATATATATATATATATATATATATATGCGCACTTATGATTTGTGTATATGTGTGTCTATATATATATATATATATATGTGTGTGTGTGTGTGTGTGTGTGTGTGTGTGTGTGTTGGCTTATATATTTAAATGTATTGTGTGTTTGATTACATATGTAGTGATATACTTATGAGAGTAGTGTATGCAGTTATGTATAATTATAAGTATAGCTATATATTCATAGTCGTGTCAGTGTTTGTATGTGTTAAGTGTTGATTTGTGTGTCTGTGTGTACTTGAGTGAGTGGGGGGGGGGGACTCAACACAGGTGAAACCATCAGTCACTGTGTACAGTGCACATCTAGCGAAGAGAACAACAGCTACAGAGACTAATAAAGACAGCAGCTGCAAAGACTAATGAAGACAGCAGCTGCAGAGACTAATGAAGAGTGCAGTGCACATCTAATAAAAAGAACAGCAGCTGCAGAGACCAATGAAGACAGCATCTGCAGAGACTATTGAAGAGAATGGCAGCTGCAAAAGCTTCACGAGAGAACATCAGCTGCAGCAGAGGACCTGATGGAGGAGAGCAGCAGTTTGGAGTCCCTCACTGTGCAGTCTTTACTGCACAGTGTCAGTGCAGGATTTCACTGTGCTGTGCCAAGCACAACAGCAGTCCCGGGCACACCTGTACAGTTTAATGCTTATTTAAACCCAGCTATCAGTATCAACCATCAGGTATCAGTATAAGTTGGAGGGGGGGAATTCTTTGTATCAATCAGATCATAAGTTGCTTTTCATGTATTGTTAGTTGTTGGTTGTTTAGCTAAGGGTCAAGTTATAATGTAGCTTCAGTTTCTAGTAACAGTAGATATGGGTAGTTGGTCGTTCATTGGTTAGTAATAGGGGTTAGAGTATAGTTAGTTTAGTTGTTAGTATTGTACCTTGTCTATGTAGATATAGTTAACTGTAGGTAAATGTGATTTAAGTATATATGTAATAGTTGGTATATACTTTTAGCTATATATATATATATATATATATATATATATATATATATATATATATATATATATATATATATATAATTATTGGTTAAGTATATGAGTTATGGATAGTATTGCTAGATATATCTATGTATATTAGTATAAGTATACGTTAGTCAATAGTATATGAGTAATTAGTTTTAGTTTTTGGTATATAGTCATTAGCTTGGTTATATACGTTTAGTTGGGTTACCTTGAGGTACCAAGGTATCCCTAAGGTAATGGGCCTATACCCAAGGTATCGAGCTTGAGTATTAAGGTAGTTGTGATATGCGTTGGTGCAAGGGCAAGGTATCCTAATTATATTATTTTGAGATATTATTCTTATATGTGACTTATGTATATATATAAAAACCTATTTTTATATTAGAAAACTTGCGTATCTCAGGATACGACTCCTTAAAAGTATTGTTGTGTGTTAGTTTAGCTAGTATAGTATAGTTTCATAGTATATCGACTTAGTGACTTAGCATTAGACTCTTGCAACCTAGAATTCATTAGTTTGACTTAGAAATGGCGTATTGACCAAAAATTACATCAGTTTTACTTATTTTCATTATTGAACCTTGTATTGATGCAACATATAATATATAGGTTGTGAGATACCAGCTTGGGCATCGAGAGACACACTTTGCTCAGGGCTTCAGGCGAGTACATTTTTCTGATTGTTTTTAATTCATAATATTATATATATGCATGTTCTAGAATTTTATACATTGATTTCTGACACAGTAATTTCACGGATTGGTGCTATATGGACCCTGTCAGGAGGTGTTATCCCCTACCGTGTTCAACGGATACCAGTCAAATGTATTCATCGTGTGCATCAGGTATTGACTTTCATGTGCTTCTTGTGCATCCACTATTTCGTGTGCTAGTGTGACTATATCGTGATCATGTACGTAATGTGTCATGATTGGATCCATGAGTATTGGTTGGGGAGAGGGAGTAGGAGTTGGTTATGTGATCAAAGCCCTCTTGATCTCATGTGCATGTCGATTATATACCTCACGTATAATATAGTTACCTTTATACCTCATGTGCAACCTAAGCCGATCATATAACGAACTTGCACTCTAAATCACATAGCTAGTATTCTTGTTCTCTACTTGCAGTTTATTCACGTATTTACTTTCCAATTTTTATTATGCTTATTATTTGTTCTCCCTGTATTATATATTCTTACTACTTGTGCATCTTGTATCTTTTTCTATTGCTTGTTATATATACTCGATTATGTATTTGAAAATTCTTTCAGAGGTATGTATTTCGCTCTAATCCTGACTGGATATATTTTTCAGATGATTGGATAGAGGAGCTGTGTTCCACGTATTACGGCCCTCAGGAGGGTGAGACTTTAGAGGATACTTCCCTAGAGCCAGAGGACATAGTACCAGTGACCGAGGAGGTTTAGCTTTTGTGGTGATCTTGTATTAGACTATTCTTTTATTGAGATTCACATATGTATTATTTTAGACTTGTGGATTGTATCTTATTCTTTCCTTCGCTATTCCATTCATGCATTATTCTTCTTTAGTTTGTTTTGTGATTGAGATTAGATATACTTATGAGATACCATATTGCTTCTCCATTCGGAGTTGAGATGATTGACATGTACCATATTATATTGTTGAGATGTTAGATAGTTAGAAATGACCCAGACAGCGTTCTACCGCCGATTCTGTGGCGTAGGCTAGACGTAACCACGTACTCGTGCCCGAATATTCGGGTGCGAGTCGTGACACATTTTAGTGGTGGCCCATACATGTCTAGATAGATATCATAATTGTGCTCGACTAGAGTACTGCTACGAGCCTGCTTTAGGAAAAATAGGATTTAGGCTGAGAGTTACTCAATCACAATTAGGAAACATTCCAATATTAGTTTTGTAATCCTTATATATTGAATATTGTCTTTTATTTTGAATAAAGTTATGTCCTTCTTTGATGATATCGCATTATATTCAATATTGATTCCGTATTTCAATCTGTCTTCAGGATGCCTCCGAAGATCAGATTCTATCGCTCGGGAGCAGCGGCAGCTTCCTCAGATACTTTCTGGCCTACTGCAGAGAGGGTAGCAGCTACTACTGCTTCTTCTCCAGTTGAGAGGGTCGCCTCACCAGTTCAGGTGGGAGTCTCGGCAGCCGCCTTTGGGGGTGCTCCTCCCTAGTTCAGAGGGTAGCTCTAGTTATTTTCGAGGGACTTCCGCCACCACCGCCAGTATCAGCTGATGCTACACAGTTGTTCACACTCTTCCAGCAGATGATGAAGGCCTAGAGGGCCCAGGCTGAGGCACAACACCGGCAGACTGAGGTGATGAGACAGGGCATTGAGAATGCTCACCAGGTGGCCATTACCGCCTTAGAGAGGATAGCACCACCACAGCCATGAGAGGTACAACCCAGGCCCGATACTATACAGGACTTCAAGAAGTTGGATCCCCGGCCTTTCAAGGGGACAGAAGGCATCATATATGCGGATGACTGGTTATAGAGCATGGAGTGCATCATGCATTTATCCCGCCTTACGGAGGACCTGATGGTGGAGGCAGCGGGACTACAGATGATGGACATCGCTAGTACTTGGTTCCGCAATGAGCCATAGATCGTCGATCCAGGATTGACATGGGGTAAGTTCAGGGACCTGTTCAGAAGGAAGTTCTTCCCGTCTATCGAGAGACTTGATTTGGAGCGACAGTTCTAGAACCTTCACCAGAAGAACATATCGGTGGAGGAGTATGCCGCCGAGTTCGATAGGTTGAGCAGATATGCAGACTACATGGCGAGAGATCCTGAGAATCGGGTGAGTAGATTCAGAGAGGGTCTGAACTGGTAAGTAAAGGCTCTCATTTCTTTGAGCCATGAGACGTACACAGATATCTTGAGGGAGGCTCGCAAGGTTGAGAGAGACCTGAGTTGGAGGCCCAAAAGAGACCGAGATATTTTTGGTGGCAGCAGCAGCGTAGGTCCAGCCAAGAAGCCCTATTTCCCACAGTAGAGGCAGCAGTTCCATGCGCCTATCAGAGCACCTGTACAGCAGACGTACCAGATACAGAGACCAGTCCAGCCCGCCCGTCCTTGCCCCTTCTGTAAGAAGGCAGGGCACGGATGAGATATTTATAGGAAGAGGCTTGGTCAGTGTTTGTTTTGTGGATCATCAATTCACCAGCTGAGGGATTGTCCCAAGACCTTAGCTCGTACAGCTCAGGATGAAGCCCCGATCCAGAGGATACCCGCGAGACACCCGGTGGGACAACAGAGAGGACCTCCTTTACAGCCCTAGCAGCAGAAGTTCGTGCAGCACCAGTGTCACCCCCACATTTCATATTAGGGGTATTTTCATCTTTTATAATTAATGTGTAAATGATTTCATGATAATTAATTATATTTAAATTGCTGTGATTTTATTTTATTGTTGCGTCTTACCGTTGCTTCGATATTTGGAGCGCTACCCTAGCCTTTGCCTTCCAACAAATTTTACAACATTGTCCTAGACATGCCTGCCTTTTATTCTGGCCTCTGTGTAACTCATAATTATGTTCTCTTGTGTTTCATTTTAGCCGCACAATATTCGTCGCAGACATTATTATTTAAATCTGAATAAATTTAACCTTGTACCTTTGTGCGTTCCAATCGAAATTGGAGACACAATCTCGACCCATTTCGTTCAACCCAAATTAGGGTAATATTCTATTCTGAGTCTTCTTCATTCATGACACTTGTGTCCCACCTAATTTCAGTCCCTTGTACTTCTAATTAAATTTAGAACACCAATTGCATTTATTTTAATTAAATTAAATCATAAACCTAACTTTGTGCAATTTTCCAATTGTTGGGCACTTTTGTGCAAAAGTGCATTAAGGTGTTCACCCCATTGGACACAACACGTTTAGAAACCCATTTCTCTTTCATGTATATTTTTCCATAATTTTTGGGAGTGTACAATTTAACACCAACCTCCTTGAACCATGACCCTCCAAACCTTAAACCAATTGAATCCTAGCCATTTATTTTGCACCTATTTGAATCATGGCCCTTGAAATCCTACATGAGAAGGCCTAATTCCAAGAGGGGTTGACCAGTCAAACCAATTCTAGGTCAAACCCACAACCTACTTATATAAATAATCCTTTTCCTTTTCTTTGTTTTTCCTATTCCCAAAATATCACAGCCGATTCTTTCTCCCCTTCCATGTTCCCATCAACCCTCCACTGGCATCCTCGTCAGAGAAGCCACCCCGACCCGAGCCACTGAACGCTCAACCCATCTCCTTCTCCATGACACCTCGGACAACTTGCCACCTTCGCCTGAACGGCCTCCCCCTTCGCCTTCACACGTCGCTGCACCCTGAGCCGAGCATCCCCGTTGCCCCGATACTTCCCCGCTGATCCCTTTACTCCTCCACGACGTTCTGACCGCCGGACTTCGACCCTTATCCCGCTGAAACCGAATCCCGCTGCTCACCATCCTCCGCCCGACCAACCCGCTGCCCTCGACCGTGCGACTGAACCGCCGAGCACCCCCTCGCTGAACCCGCTGGACCCGCAGCCACTGCACTCGACTAGTCCCCCTCCGCCATTGACAGTTCCCATCACCACCACCGACCACATTCCTCCGGTGATCTCCTCCTCCCTGCTTCCCTTCACCTTAAACATCATCAACACCACCACCTTAATAACCATCGTCGTTGTCAAAACCATCGCCATCGTCGTCATCAACGTCGTTGACATCGTCATCATCAACACCATCGTCATCGTCGTGCCCGTGCGCAGGTTCATTCCTGCCCTCCTTCATGGTGTAGTATGTATATCTATTAGTATGTGTTTAGTATATAAATGGGTATGTATGTATATGCATACATATATATAGTATAAATTCAATTAGTGTATTAGTATTAGTATATATTAATATTAATATTGGTATATATATATATACATATATATATATATATATGTATTTATTTAGTATATGTTTAGTATGTATATAATTGATATATATATATATATATATATATATATATATATATATATATATATATATATATTGTAGGTATATTGTAAGTACTAATGTATATGATAGTTAAGATAATATATATGTATATTATGTGTACTAGGTGACCCTAATGTAATTACGGATACCCCGTAGCTATCTTGGCATGTGACTATGTAGTATGATAGCAGAATGCCATATGTACACTAACGTATTGGCAAGACCGTACCATTGACTGTCTGTTTTGCACAGCAATTGCAGACGTAACACCCACGCAATTAGACGCACACTTGACCCTAGTTGACCAGTGTCATACCTAGCGTAGCCCCTGAGTTCAGTATAATTATGGTTATGTATGTGCTTGTGTTTTGGCTGATGTTGTCTTGTATTATATTATATATATATATTTAGGACCATTGTATTGTTCTGCGAGACTTCAGGAGCAGGACATTGGTATTGCCAGCTAAGGGCCCCAGACGAGTACATTCTCTGATAATTTCCATTATTTGATAATTCCTATAATTCTAGTATTTAGAAATATTACATCTGATTCTTGACACAGTGCTACACGGACTAGTATATAGATTGGATCTTTAGTCATGAGATGTTACATTGGTTATCGTATTGACATTGTACACGACATTAATATTAGACATCGTACATGATATATTGGACATTGATCGTGTATCGTGACGTGTCATGGTTGGATCCACAGTACTAGTTGGGATGGGGAAATTGCTAGTGAGAGATGTGATCAAAATACCTATCGTACAAGTGTAGACATTGAACGGTGTTAATCATACACCTCACGTATGATTAGCCAGGCTATGTAGCCATCGAACAAGTTCCCAAGCCGATCATATTTCGAAACTACGATTTTAAACACTTAGAATAGTTACCGTTCTCTATTTTAGTTCATATACTACATCACTTATATATGATATTGTACCTCTTTCTTTTCATTTCATATATGCACTGATTGTACCATATTGCCTATATTGCCTGTCTCTTTATTTTGCTATTACATTTATTTATTGTCTTCTCTCAGTATATAGCATCATCTATTTATTGTTTTATAGTCCTTATCAATTAACTGGAACTGTTATTTGAGATGTACTTTGCTCCATCCTGACTGGAAATATTTTTTCAGACTGCGCCTTAGAGGACTGGTGTCCGACATTTTATGGACCACAGGGAGAGTAGCTAAAGCCTTGGACTTTGTAGCAGGAGTGATTCCCGGGAGGTCTAGCCAGGATCACTAGTTATTTAGTTAGTTTCTTTTAGCAGCGATGGTTGGAGCTGATGAAAGGCTTCGATATATCTTTGCAGTACCATCCAGGGAAGGCCAACGTAGTCGCGGATGCTTTGAGCAGGTATCCCGTGGCTATGTGCTTGACTAGAGACAGTCATTTATTGGCAGATCTTGACAGTTTGGGCATTGAGGTACTAGTTCCGGGAGTCACAGCGCAGATATGGGGACTTGAGGTGCAGCCAGAGCTGATGGACCGGGTCAGAGCCGGACAGTATGAGGATGAGTCTCTGAGGAGCATCAGAGCACAGGTTCAGGTCGGGCTGGCAGAGGACTTTATCGTCGCAGATGATGGATTATTGTGACATGGTACCAGGTTGTGTGTACCAAGAGGAGCATTGTACGAGAAGATTTTGTAGGAGGTGCATCATTCCCAATACTCTATGCATCCTGGTGCCAACAAGATGTATAGAGACATGAGGGAGCATGTATGGTAGTATGGCATGAAGCGGGAGGTAGCTAGTTTCGTGTCCAGATGCTTAGTTTGCCAGCAGGTCAAGGCGGAGAGACAGAGACCAGGAGGATTGCTTCAGCCTTTGCCCATTTCGGAGTAGAAATGTTAACATGTTACCATAGATTTTGTATCGGGGCTTCCGTGTTCTCTAGGAGACAAGGATGCGATTTGGGTCATCGTGGACAGGTTGACCAAATCAGCCCACTTTCTGCCATTTAAA